>OZ025293.1:226927512-227300012 GCA_964019185.1 Maratus speculifer
AATAATTAACACTAAGAGATTAAAATATAAAAAAATAGGATGAAAGAAAAAGAAATAATCTATAGAATTTATTTTTAATATTGAGCATTAAAACAATTAATAATTAAAAAGAACGCCAGTTAAAAAGAAATAAATGATAATCAATATTGAAAAAATATACAATTAAAATTATTAAAATTATAACGAAATAAAAAAATAGTATCAATAATTTAAATATTTAGAAAAGTTAAATTATTAACAATCAAATTAAAAATTGTAAAGCTTTAATGTAAAAAATGGAGAATAATTCAAAGAATAGTCTATATCCAATATGTTTATAATATTATATAACTATAAACATCATATATTGTAATAAAATATACTAAATGAAACACTTATTAAAACCGTGACCAATATTTATATAAGTTGATCCAAAAATTATTATTATCTTTATTGAACTATATAATCCCAATTATATAAAATAAGTAGATAAGTAGATAACATATAAAATAATCATATTGAAAATTTTTGGATTTTTTTTTTTTTTTTTTTTTTAATATTTTTTTTTCCTTTACTCTTATTATTGTGAAGATAATAAGATAATATCTTATATTTTTTCCCTTATAAACGCACTTTGTAAGGATTAGTTTTACTAGACAGTAGATTGTCATTTTACAACCGCATTTATACAAAGCGAATCCAATAAGCCATGATAAAAAGAAATAATACACTAGTACTAGGGAGATTTGATATCATAAGTGTATCCCTTCTATACTTGAAATTTAATAGTTTTTAAGTTAAAGCTAATGTAGGACTGTGATATTCTTTACTGTTTTACAGCAGTCACTACTGGAATCAGTAAAGAGGATTATTAGCTTTTCCATTTACTCAAACAACTATTTTACCTATATTTAATAAAATTGGAATTTATCCTTTAAAGTTTAACTGTTTCAAAGATACCTTTTTTTTTTTTATCCTCAACATCTTGTGGTTATCTCCACGAAACCAATGAGTTTAATATGAATCATTTATCTATTGAGGCAGCACCAAAGATGTTCGTAGAAGAAAATACAGGGCCATCATTCCAAGTTTACAAGTCCTCCGAGGATATTAAACATTATCCCCAAAAACAGGTTGAACCACAAAAAGTAGAAAACGTAAAATAAAATCTTTAATATTAATAGATACACCTTTCAAAAAAAAAGTTTGAAGACTAAGTAAATAAATAAATAAATAAATAAATAATTTTGGGATAAAATACGAAGAACATTGCAGCAAAAAAGAAAAAAAGCAATCTACATAAAAAATTTAAGAAAAAAAATTAATTTTTAAAGTAAAAGTTTCATAGATATTTCCGATAATGATAATGCTGATTTATATTATTCGATACACTCTAAAAAATAAAAGTATAAATTAGACAAATTTACATATATACAGGGTGTTTCGCTACAAGACCGACAAACTTTGAGGGATGATAGTACACATGAAGACAAACATTATTAAATAGGAAACCACGGGGCGCAAACATCTTCTATAGGAGCTAGGGGCCATTAAAGTTTAGGGTCCAAATTTTCAAACGATGATAGGAAAAGGAAAAAAGGGTCGATTTGTTTGCGGTTTTCACTAAAATCATTGTTTTTATTACGATTTCTTTAGAAAAAATTTTAAAGGTTACTTTCAAAAATTATCAATAGAGGGCGCTTTAGACTTTAGAGTAACGAACAACTACTTTTTACCGTTATTTTGTGCATGTGGTTTAAATTATTCTAAAGTTTAGAATTTAACTTAAATTTTAATCCCATAATCGGAAACATTGGGATCGGTTAACTAGCAAAAATTTAACTGTGAACAGAGGGGGAAATTTTAAACGCTCATAAATATTGGACTAACAAATCGATTTTGTTGCGGTTTGCGTGTAAGTCATTCCCTTGGTAATTATTTTATTCAAAATGACGTACAGCATTGGTGTCCCCATTTTTTGATAGAGGGCGCTTTCGACACATCTCCTAAATTTCAATGGCATTACTCCTAGGTGTTTAACTACCAGACCAACATACTAACAGGAAGTGTTAGGGATGCAAAGCGACTTGGAATCACATAGGAATGTAACGTTGAAAATGCCTTTTTAGCGAGTTATGGTTAAAAGAAGCAGAGAAAAAAGCAACAGAAACAGGTAGTGAAACACCAACACGTTAATGTGGAAGAAAACAATTTAGTTATGGGTTTTACTACGAAAGGTGTCCGAAATTACGACCAGAAGTAGTCGGGCATGCTTGACAGCAGCGATGCATGCAATTCCTCTCACTTTGAAAAATTCCTGGCATCTCGGACAGCTTTCTGGCAGCTACAGAAATTCGAGCTGAGAGAGAGGTCTTCCACTGACGGTACGGGAGTCTCATACATTCAACTTTTCATTTGACCCCAGCAGAAGAAGTCCATACAGATTCAGATTCAGATTGAGCCAGATGGGGGGGAGGGGGGGGGCTACCAATTGCTTTGAGCTCAACTAACCCCATCCAGCAACGTTCATTTAAAAAAATACAGAAAAATTATAGACTAATAAAATAAAGGTAGGTAAAAAAAAAAGTAATTGATATAATGAAGTAGGTGCAACGATCTGGCAGGCCAACGAACCGGGCCACCACTACCTATCCACCGCTGTCCATATGTTATGTTGGGGTGTCTGCGAACATCATTGGTAAAATGTGGAGGAGCTCCATCGTGCTATAGAGTGGTGCAACGAAAGAGGAACATGTGCTTTTACCAGAAGTTCCGACAGAACGTGTTGTAGAATTATCAAGTTGCTTTTTTCTCTGCTTCTTTTAACTCTAATTCGTAAAAAAGGCATTTTCGACGTTACATTATAATATGATTCCGAGTCATCTTTGCATCCCTAACACTTCCTGGAAGTATCTTGGTCTGGTAGTAAAACATACAGGAGTAATGCCATTGAAATTTCGGAGATGTGTCGAAAGCGCCCTCTATCAAAAAATGGGGACACCAATGCTGTACGTCATTTTGAATAAAATAATTACCAATGGAATGTCTTACACGCAAACCGGAACAAAATCGATTTGTTTGTCCAATATTTATGAGCATTTAAAATTTCCCCCTCTGTTCACAGTTAAATTTTCGCCAGTTAACCGTTTCCAATGTTTCCGATTATGGGCTTAAAATTTAAGTTAAAGTCTGAACTTTAGAATAATTTTAACCACATGCACAAAATAATGGTAAAAAGTAGTTGTTCGTTACTCTAAAGTCTAAAGCGCCCTCTATCGACAATTTTTGAACGTAACTTTAAAAAAAATTATAAAAAAATCGTGATTTAAAGAATAATTTTAGTGAAAACCGCAAACGAATCGAACCTTTTTTCCGTTTTTTATCATCGTTTGAAATTTTGGACCTTAAATTTTAATGGCCCCTAACTCCTATAGAAGACGTTTGCGCCCCATGGTTTCCTATTTAACAATGTTTGTCTTCGTGTCTACTATCATCCCTCAAAGTTTGTCGGTCTGGTAGCGAAACACCCTGCATGTGTGTAAATTCCTAAAATTACACACCTGACATGAAAATTACCCACTTTTTGCAAAGTTTTACCTGTTTTTATGTGCATTTTAGCTTAACAAACTAAGTGTGTTTTTTGTTATCACTTAAAAAACATAAATAAATGTGTAAATGCTGAAAAATGTCTGAATTTACACAAATTGGTACGTTATTGTAATTTACACATAATGATATACACATATCTAAGAGTGTAAATTTCTAAAGTCACCCACTTGTCATAAAAAATACCTATTTTAATGCGTGTTTAGTTTATGGCATTAAGTTTGTAAGTTTGTTATCAGTGCATAAACTTATAAAAATGTGTAAATGTAGATTACTCCTGAAATTACACTAATTATTGTGTTGAAAAAATTATAAATGCGTAAATTTTAAAGTAGACGTTACAAAAGGGATAGGAGGCTTATATATTATTCAGAGCTACACTTTTTATTTTAGTAAACCCATTCCATAAATAACATGGTGGGTGTCATTGCATTGCTGTAACAGTATTTTTAAGTAATAAATTAATATATTTATTTATTTTTATAAGATACTCTGACCACCTCTCTCACTCTCCCCGTTTCAGCAGCACGTGAACATTTAAAAGAAGTTAAAAAAATTTAATCTCGACACATGTAACAAATGTAACAAATATTTTGTTACATGTAACATGAAATTTTATTCATTTAATTAGTAAATTTTTATTTCGATTTCCGAATTCCCTTTTAAAATTTGTATATTAAATATAAGAATGCTTCATTGTATAATTCTAAGTTTTGATTAAATCGTAATTTTTTTCAGCCATCGCACAGACTGCTCTTTTTCACAATATTACTTGTAATTTTCAGTAATAGTGCTAGATTTCATTCTTAAAGCGACATTAGGAAGACTTCATAACGAGGCATTATAATAGAGATATAATCCCACTTTATGCTTATTCATAAAATTAAATTACATTTTTTGTACTGTTGGTATTCTTTTTTTGCTGCCCTCCCCCCCCCCCTTAATTAAAAGGATAGTAGTTTAATCTTCAGTAAAATCTAAAAACTATTTCGAATTCATTTAATATGTAATATAATATATAATTCATGTAATTAAGATAATTCTAAATTCGTATCCTGAGTTATTTATACATTTTGCACATCAAATATAAGTATGCTTGATTTTACCCTAAATTGTTTGAGCCGTCTGGTAGCTTGTAAACTTTTATCCATTTCAAAGTTTAACTTGTAATTTTAGTTTAACTGCAGTTCGCAGTGCAATTGATGGTTGTATTCAAGAACTACTTCAACCCCGAGTTAGACGTGAATCTAGCATACAAAACTAAAATCGTAATCTTCGTTGACTTGGCTTCATCATGTTTAAGTTGAAAACTAACGGTGTGTCCAGCTGATTGCAGGCGCTCTCGTTCAGAAAAATATAGTATATAATAAGTTATTATCTTATAAAATATAAGGTATGTAATGTCATGCGTCCGTATTACCTCCAATTCTTTTTATCTGATTTGTTTATATTTATGTATAAATGTATACGATACATGTTGGTGTGTTTTTTACGTATAAGAATTTTTTACACGTATAATTTACTTGCCTTAAAAAATGTCAACACTACATAACTCCTGATAAATGTCTATTAAAATAACAACTGTTGTATCTAAAGTCATTTATTTCTTGAAAAATTTTCATCTGAAAAAGAATTTATGAATGTATGTTAACATTAGCAAAATAAACATTAACATCATTTTTTTTTTTTTTTTTTGGGGGGGGGGGGGGGTGAGGTGTTAAATTTTGGTTCGGTTGTGTGAAAGATATTATAGTTTATTTATAAACTATTATACAAATGTATACCATATGTATAAATTATATATTCTGATTTATAAGTTAAACAATTCATCTGAGTTTTATTTATTTATTGAATTTTTTTTTAATTACGAAACTTATAATGTTAACTAAGTTTATCATCGATTAAAACTATAGCGTTACTTTTGAGTTTCTACGTTACATTTCCTAATTTTGAGAGATTAATTTTTTTAATTTTTTATCTTAATTACATTAAATTTTCAGCTGTGTTTTAATTTGAAAATATTACACCGGAAGAACTATGTTCCACTAAAATAGTCAGAGTAAAGAACACATAATTTTTTCTTGTTAATTATAGAATTAATAAAAATACACAGAAGTAAATTGCAAAAGGGCGCAAATACGTTGATTTAAAATAACTCCAGATCAAAAATTCTGAAGAAAATTTATATTAAAGTAATGGCTTTTTCTTCAAATATGCATTTTTCCATTCCAATTTTGCCTATTATTACAGAACTTATATGACATAAAACATATGATTGTATGTATATAAAAAATATATAACAGTTGTGTCATAATGAATATTCGAAATCGAACTTATCATTCTCTCCCTCCCCCTCTACATAAATATCTCCCGCCGGGTGAGTTTTATACACTTAAGACACAAATGTAATTATCAAATAAATTCTACGAGCTTTAATTTCGAAAATTTAAAAGAGTCAATTGATATTTGGATATAGACGCAGTATTTCTCGTTTTATTTTTTACTATAGCTGATAAATAAAAATACACATTAGTTTGATATCTAAAATTTTAATTAGAATATCTGAAAATTTCATTTATGAAGATAGGATTAATTTCATTAATGTTAAAATATATTTGTATTTTTTTCTTTTTTTAAGACACAAATTTCTAAATATAAATGTAATGCAAAAGATGTTACTTTAATGATGCAACAGCTTTTTTGATAGTCCTGATAATATTTTATATGACAAATTCTTTGTAATGATGAATATTTATGAAAAGAAAACAATATAAAATGTAATATAGGTGATTTATGTATATATAAACAAATCAGCTAAAATATTTGCAGGTAATATGTGTGTGTGTGAGATGAAGTTTACATACCATATTTTCGATTTTTTATAGTATTTTAAATTTTACTTTTATAACTGTATGTAACACAGTACCTTCAATATAATAGACTCTGTATCTTGAGTCTGAAAAATAAAAAAATGAAAAATTGAGTCTGAACTCTGAAAATAGAAAGTTTGGAGATTGCATGTTTACCAACTATGACTATTCCATCTGATTAGTCTAAAATGTATCATTAATTAGTTATTTATTTTTCTTTATCTTAATTTTTAATTGTATGTTCTGAATAATATATAAATAAGGGGAAAATATAAAATTAAAAACAAGGAAGAATATAGAAAATAAAATAGCAATTTTTATGTGTATATTTAGAGGAGAGTGTGGAGGAATGGGACACTTTTTACAAAAATAATAAAATCAAATTTACTTGACACAAATACAAAAACTTTGATTTATAGAATACAAAATGAAACACTTTCTAATGTCCTTGAGCAATATAGAAACATAATTTGAAGAATCAATTTTATAATTAAAGAAATTGAAAATTTCACAATGTGTCCCATACTTCCCCACTAACAGATAAGTAATATTTGTACTATGATGGTTGATGAGGAATATCAAAAACTAATGTCTTAAATGGCTATATGCTGAATTTTAGATCCTGCTATAGCTGCTATAGTAGCATAGTTTTAAAGGGAGGGGTAAAGTTCTAAAAACCTATTTATAGTGAGTTTTTAAGAGGAGGGGAGTGAGTGTGATAGGCTGATTTGGAGCTTATGATGCTACACTTGTGATAGTGGATGAGAAGTGTGTACATCACTATGATCCCGAGTCCAAACAACACTCTTTTATCGCATCCACTGTCACAAATCTAGCCCCATAAGCTAATAATCAGACTTTCAACTACCCCCCCCCCCATTTTACTCCTCCATACAAAACTATATGAATATTGCAGCTACGGTTCTGAAACTAAGCATAAATATATCGATATTATTCATCAACCCGTTGCAGTACAGATATTTCATATACACTAGACACAATAGTTATTGAACCTCCATCGAATATGCGTATTTTGCATATTACGCAAAGAACTGTGTAAATTACGATAACACAATAATATGTGTTTTTTGCGTAATACATATTTATCAGTGTAAGAACAGAAGATTACACAGATAAAAGAGTAAGAATATAACACAGAAATATGTGTATTCTTGCGCAATTTACACATTAATGTGGGTGTTTCATGAGTGATCACCATAACTTTTACACACTTAGTATTATCATCAAATTACACACTGAAATGTGTATTTTGAAATTTACACATTAGGCGTGTATTTTGGCAATTTACACACAAATTTACACATATAAACAAATCGTTTTTGTATCATCGATTTACACATTTTTGTGTGTAATTTTACACTTTTATTTTTTAGAGTGTATATTATTCAATTAGTACCAATTCATGGATTATCGTGGCATTTTCTACCAAAAAGAATATTCGAAATTATATAGATTATATAGCAAAGTGGAAAATAATGGATGGTTAGTTCAATTCGTTCATCGTGTGGAAGAAAAAAGGGTTTAATTGGCCTGAAATGGAATATTTTCTACAATGAACAACAGGCAAATTGAAAAAACATTAAGCCCACAAACTTTGCAAAATTTATCTTAAATTGTTTACGTATCAGAAAAGTTCTCTTGATTCTTTTCTTTTAGCAAGATCTCAGGGGTTTTTTCATTATTTATCTTCTAAAATGGATGTTAACATCATTGTTTAATTTCTTTTTTTGTAATAAATATTGCTGATAAATATATGTCAATGTCAACTTTTTTCTAAATTTTACCAAAATCTTCCACAATTTATCATAAAAATTTTTATGGTGCATAAATTGAATTGTCTGCATTAAAATAAATAAATAAATAAAAATGAATAGTAATGTATCAAATCTCCCTCGCTCCCTCCCCATAGTGGGGAGATTTAATACAATAGTAACCATTCAAATTAATTGCAATATATTTTTTGAATGATTATTTTTTAAATTAACTGTATTTTTAATAAATAAATAAAAGGTGCCTTTATAGGAAAACGCAACATATTTGTTTAAAAAAAATTTATTGGGGTTGAAAAAAAATATTTAAAACAAAATGTATCGTGTTTAACCAACTTCCCATACTCATAATAAATAGTTGGTTTAGGTACATTTTAAATTTTATATTTTATATTTATTTGAAAGAAGATGTTTAATTCCATAAACAAAGTTATGTAAAACTTTAAAATAGACATATTTCTGCAAGAGATCATTATAAAGGTGACAGGGGTCGCAGCGTCCCTAAATTTTCACACTTTTCTACCACAATTTTTGAACGATAATATTTATTCTAACATTTCATTGTAGATCTTAAAGGAATATGAATAGAAGATATTTGATTTAAAATACTGGTAGAAAAGTGCGACCCCTGAGGTCAAGTTTAAAATACTTTTGCTCATTTATATTATTTTGTTCATTCATATTTAAATTAAAGAAATCAACTGTATTATCATTTCACTTAGTTGTAGATGATTTTAATAGCGTAGATTCGTAGTAAAAAAAAAAGTAAACACCTCCTACTAACTCGTCAAAAAATTATCATGCATAACTTACTAGTACAAAACGACTTTTTTTAAAAGTAAGAATAAAAAGTCTAAACAAATATTTTATGTGAATATTGTTAAAAAAATCATTAAAATCAACATTTTTAATGTACTATACATTAAAGTTTTTGTGTTATTTATAGTTCAAAACTGTTTATTATGCAATTTTTTTCTATAATTTTGTATATGTAATTCCATACAATTTAGTGAGTATTGTCAATAATAAGTTACTTGCTATGTTGTTGTAAGTATTACAACCAATGATAATATATACAATTTTTATTGGCTTATAATTAAAATTTTTATAACAACAATATAAATGATAGTTATAGCTGTTAAATTTCATATTAAATTAATATTATAAACCAATTTAATTTCATATTAAATTAAATTGGTTATGAAACTGGTGGATAGATTTATTTTTTATCATCGTAGTGAGAGGATTTTTAAAAAACAGTACTACTATTAACAACATTAGAAATTATTTGTTTATAAAAACTTGTAAAAATACCATAACTGTAAGGTGAGTTATCAACATAAGTATTGATGAAGTATTTTAAAATTTTGAATATTATTCTTCAATTGGTCTAAATTTAAACTATTATACCAGAGCTGCCAACTTCTACGCCTATTTAAATCTTATAAACATGTTTAGAACCACAAAAATATTCTAGTAAAATGTATAACAAATATATTCAATATTCTGCATTACAGTACATATTCTTAATTATATACTAAAATTTCTGTTTCTAATGTGTTTATTTGACTGTAAATAGGCGTAGTAGTTGGCAGCCATGTTATACTAATATTTACATTCAACAACAATGTTATAATTAATTAAAATTTTGTAAAAAAAAATAAATAATTAAAATAAAATATAAATTTAATTGCAACAATATTAAATTAACAGTATATTTAGACAGAATGCAAAACTTAACCCTTTCCGGCACACTGTGCCAGGTCTGGCATACCTAATTTTAATTCCAAACTTCAAAACGGTACCAGTAATATTTTAGTAACATTTTGCTTTTACACTAAAAGCTTAAAGTAAGCAATTCAAAATATTTAAAAAATTCGTTTGCAAATTCCGGTGGCAGTCGATAATTTCTCATTTTAGTACAGATTTTGCCCGTGCCGGAAAGGGTTAATTCGATAATCCATGAATAAGCGTTAATTGTCATTTTCTGCTATACTAACAGGTTCATAATAATAATAATAATAATGATACTGATAGTTCTGATATTACACTTACAGATATATAATTAGGATATGAAAAAAATAATAAAATAATAATACTGTTTCAAAAGTGAAGTATTGTTTACATTGATATAAAATATTGATAATTTATTACCATGATCAAGAGAAGTATCTTAAAATATTGGTAATTTATGTTGTGCATACATTCTGAATTCAATCTTTTTATCCAACTTACATTTTTATACTCATGCCATGCAATACCATGCAAAATCTCATGCAAAATTCGCGAAATTATCCAATTTTTGTGTAAAAGGAACATAAAAAAAAGTTGTTTAATGAAATATATGTCAATTCAACTGAGCCAGTATTTGGAATAACATTCGTAAACATTGGTAAATTTCCAGACATGTTGATTTTAGAAAATTCTTCTCAAATGAAGGAGGGACTTGAAATGATACTGTGCTTCCCATAGCTTCAGAAATTAATCAGGCCCTAAAAATCCGTACATTAGTCCTTGAGATAGAGCTATTGCTGAAATCCTGATAAATTCACCATAGCAGGAGCTACCTGTTGGGCGATTTACACCAAAAGGCAGAAAACGTCGATTCATGTCAAGGACGAACTGACTCTAAAGTTTGATGAAAATCCATGCATTAGCTCTCGAGATTGAGCTGTTGCGGAAATCGGGAAAAATTCTGCATAAAAACCACCTGTGGAGCGATTTGCATTAAAATGTAGAAAATGTCAATTAATGTCATGGAATAATTGAATCGGAAGTTTGATTAAAATTCATGCATTAGTTCTTGAGATATAGCTATTGCGAAAATCGTGATAAATGCATGCGTAGTAGCGCCACCTGTTAAGTGGTTTACACCAAAATGTAGATAAGTTCAATTCATGTCATGGACTAAATGAATCTGAAGTTTGATGAAAATCCTTGTCTCAGCTCTTTGATATAGAGCTATTGCAGAAATCGTGAAAAATACTGCATAGCAGCAACACCTGTTGAGGAATTTTCATCAAAAACTAATCAGCATCAATATATATCAGGGACTAATTGAGTATACTTATTTTATATTCCGTGAATCATTTCTTGAGATAGAATAACCACAAAATTTGAGTCATACACAGACGGACAGACTCACAGACAGACATTTTGTAAAAACATGATATCTCTGACCTCTAAAACTTATAAATCCGTCGAAAACCGGAAGTAGAAATTTTTTACGAATGCAGTACTTTCACTTTGTAAAGTTATAAGAAAGTAAAATAAGGGTAATAACGCCTGGGGTAATAACGCCACGTTAAGGTTCTACCAATTTTCAACGTACTTAGTTTTAGATTGCATTTTTCAAACAAATATATGATTTGATACAGCAACTCATTGACTATCTATATTAAAAAAAATAATTTAACAGATATGTATTCATAAAATGTAATGGCGTGATTTCTTGACCAATGCTATTTGGCGTTATTACCCACCTATATGGGTAATAACGCCATGCAAACAAAACTATGAAATAAGATGGAATAATTGCATGTAGATTGCCCAATTCTAAAAATGCAAACTCTACAAACTTAAAAATTGACAAATTGCATTCTAACTTTTAAAAATGTTCAATTTTTGTGAAAGTGTAAGAAAAATAAAGGTGTGGTGTGTGTATGTGGGGGGGGGGGGGATGAGGCAAAAGAATATCTGATCGTGAGCTTCTTTTTGCTTAAAAAGGACCGCTTAAATAGAATTTTTAGAAACATTGCACAGTTTTAACTGTGTTTATTTGAATCAGTATTTAGGATGTAGCTCGGCTACTGTAGGGAATCAACCGGGGTATTAATGCCAAGGATTGGCGTTATTACCCCGTTATAGTTATTGTGCTGTACATTTTAAATTACAAATTATCTCGAGAAGATATCGAAAATCTTCAATAACATTTTGAAAGTCCATGAAATGTACTACAAATTTATGTAATTAACAAAGTATTTCCGGATAAAAAAAAAAAAAAAAAAAAAAAAAAAAAAAAAGTCGTCACATCACAAAACGTATCTCGCAAATTTTAGATCAAGCGTTAATTTTAGTTGCTTGTAAAAATAATAAGACCTAAAAATGAAACAAATTAACTTGAAGCTGTTTTTTGCGATTTATATGACTCAAAACCCTTCTGCGCAGAGCACATGGGTGTCATTTACCAGATTATTTCATAATTATGCATAATATTAACACTTGGCGTTATTACCCCGCCTGGCGTTATTACACCAGACCACCTTACATGAAAGAAAAATAAATAAACTATATATTTCCCTTTTTATTGTTAAGCGTTGAGACAATCAGTAATGAGAAACAATGTCAGCTAAAAATAAATCATTGGTAAAAAATATATTTCAAAAACTTAATTAAATTTACTACAATCAAATAAAAGATGGAATTTTCTATTGAGTGGATCACATTACAAAAAAGTATGCGAATTGTCATTAAAAGATAAAAGTTCAGAAAAATTATTGTATTTAAAGATACTTCGTTTAAATTTAATAGTATATTTATATTTCTTGTGTAAATTGAAGATTTCTTATAGAAAAGAAATTGCTGTCATTGTTTATTATAGTCTGAAAATTAATTTGTTTTATTATGTATAAGATTGGTAAAATTGATAATTTATTGAGTTTATTATTATTATTATTATTATTATTAATGTTGTTGTTGTTGTTGTTGTTAGTGTACATTAAGAAGAGCTGTGCTATAATGGAAGAAATCATCATTCATTTCAAGAAGAAGAAAACATCACTGAAATATGATGAAACGTTTCCAGTTTCAAAAAAATTTTAAATAAACATACAGTTTTTTTCTATTTACTAGAAAAAACATATTTTCACAAATAAAATCAGTTATAAAATGAATTAAAACTAATTAAGAGGTCCTGTGCGCCTTTCAAGGTGCACTAGTATTTGCGGCACCAGTCCGCACGTTATCTTATAATTATTTCGTTCAACTCATGTAATATTTTTTTTTTTTTTTTCTGAGCCACGTTACAAATTTTAAAATTCTAGAATGACATATTATTTTTGTGTTATTATTATAATTATACATGTAATAATAATAGTAATAATATATTTAATATTCTTTGAAAAGTAAAACATAAGGTCCAAATTTAATCAAACATTTTTCTCTTCGTTTCAAGAAATGCGTGATGAAAATAACGGGAAAAAACCCCTTATAATTATCCTTTTTTAATTTAATTAACAAAAACATCCTACAAAATACTAGATTCGAGTTTTTTCACACATATCATGCTTAAACAAAAATAATTTCCGTCGCATTAAACAAATTTCCCTAATTTCTACAGCCATTTATTTAATTTATACTGCGAGTCAATGAAATAAAATACTCTTGAATTTTAATGTTGTGTGAAATAACAAATCCATAATAACGCTCTTTTGTTTGTTTCCATTCTGTTTCTCTTTACTTTCTACTGCATTTCGAATTTAGTTCACGAGCAGGCCCATAGAAGGCACTGCTCTGTCATTTCATACCTCAGGATCGTATCCAGGTGTTTTGAATCTGCTCTTTATGAACTTTAAAGGGTTAGATAGTAATGTTTGGGAGGCAATGGTAAAAGTTATTTTAGGCGTTCGCTCTTCAATCCAACTTTTAATTTCCATTTTGTTCTTTGTTTTATTCTATTTCAATATGCGATGCGAAATGTAAATTTTATTTCAAAATTGAATATGAAATAAGAACATTACTGTTAAATTTTAAAATGCATTACGTAGTTTTTATATTTATTTTTCGTTTTTATACGTAAATTTAAACTGGTTGCTTAACAATTCCGAAATTTCCTCTAAGAGGATAAATGACACGCAAAAATATATATATATTAAAATATCATATGACTAACAAAAAACATTCAGTAACCTTATACAAAAATTAGCATGACTTATTCATTAGTTCCCCAAGATTATAAGTATTATGTTTAATATTTACATTAAACTTTTAAAACGATGTGGAAAATTTCGATACTAATTTGTATGTATATTTTTTACATGTTGTTATATGCTTGTAAAATACTCAGTGATTCTAAATTCTAACTATTTTCTTCATGATATAGCATAAGTTGAATCATCTGACTGTAATAGTTAAATCTTCCGTTATATTAGCAGCAATTCTCAAACTAAATGCAAGTGTAATACAACGTCCTCATTGAATAATAATAATGAAAATGACAATAGTAATAATGATAATAATAATAATAATAATAATAATAATAATAATAATAATAATTATTATTATTATTATTATTATTATTATTATTATTATTATTATTATTATTATTATTATTATCCCTTAAGCGACACCGTTAGTGTATAAAATTTGTATGGTAATATCTGCTAAACATTGAAAATTCTCTTATATTTTTTTACTGTTGTCTTCATTAATTTACATTAAGTTTTAAATAAATCACACTTTATACTTTATGTATACATAAGGTTAGTTGGTGTAACTGGACCATGGGCTATTTTATGAAAAACACTGATAATTTTTAAGGCTGCTGGTCACTGAGTTTCCGAATTCCCCTTCATAATGTAAAGTCTATGGGCGTTTGAACATTCTTATAAACTACATGGCCAAAGATGAGCGGCCACTTGCGATTTTAGACATTTTGTTACATATCTAGAAAAATACATGAGGAATTATCCTGAAACTCTAAACGTGTAAATATAATAGTATCGGTTATATGTTTCCATGCAGATTTTTTCCCGAAACTCTATAAGGGACCGTCAATAAGTTGATACGAATAACTTTTGGATAACCCTGTCAAATCTAATATGGAAAAAGTGGTAAAAATATAGATTATAATTAAGTGGCTTGTTGTAATATACTGTGTTCATTTTTATGTGGTTAGCATGTATACTCGTGGAGAAATTAAGGTTTTTATAAAAACAGTCCGAAAAATTTCCAAGTTTTTTTGCTTGTGATTAGCAGAGTTCTCAATATAAAATAATGTTCTTTTCTAGAAATGTGACAAACAACATTGTGCACAATACCCTGTGATAAGAAGTACACTGTAAAAAATTTTGCCTTTAAAAAACGGAAATAGTACTGGTAATCTAGACACCAGTACTACTTCCGTTTTTTAACGGAAAAAAAATTTCCAGGAATAGTTCCGTTTTTTCACAAAATATTTCCGCTTTTTAATATTTTCTTATGTAAAAATTTTCGTTTGAAAAGTTAAAAGAATTTTTCAAGGACAAACTAACATCTTTGTGATTTTTATTCTTTAGTTTACAAAGGCACGTTAATATCAGGGACACATTATATACATTTAATTTAAACAACAGAGAAGAAATGTTACTAACCTTCCATGGGGTTTGAACTCACGACCTTGTCTGTCGTAGCCGGTAGTGTAATACCATTACGCTATGATTTCACATAGCACCTTTTCAAATATCTATAGTTATTTCGGATGCATTTCATGAAGTAAAGACAAGATTTTTGAACGCGGGCTTTTTTTTGTAGAGATAATATTTTTTTATTGAACGGACAGTTCTAAATCAAGTTTTACAGATTTTCTTTCTATAATTTCTAATAGTTAGCTTTTTAATTTTAGCTTTATAAAAAAAAAAGTTTAACCTTTAAAATATTACATGCATAAATGAAAGTATTAAAAAATTTTGTTTCCTTCTTTTTTGGAAGAGTTTTAAAGCTATTTTATTCATATTTATTTATTTATTTTATAAAAAGATACTAACACACTTAAAAAAAAAAAAAACCAAAAAAAAACAAACATGTATTTTAAAAAATATTTTGTATGACGATCTATTGTAAACTCAATAAAGATAATTTCTATGGGTTATGGGTTATTAAAATTAATTACATTTATTGATTTTTATAACTTTGGTAATCGCCAAAATGATAATAATTTCTGTAATATATTTAGGTATAAATTTAAATTTTAAGAGCGAATTTCTTAATTTGAATATATTAAAATATGTATATATTAAAATTAAAAGTAGATTTTTTTTCCACTTAAAATATCGTTCGCACTTTTTATATCATGATATAAATAAATTAAACATATTTAAAATTATACTGAAAAAAAAACCTTTCCTTAGCTATCTCAAACTTAAAAAAAATTAATAAATCTTATTATTATTATTTTTTTAATTCGTAAAAATATGCTATCTTTTTAATATACTTTAAATTTTATGTGCGAACTTCTTAATTTGAATAGATTAAAAAATATATATATTAAAATTAAAAGTAGATTTTTTTCCACTTTAAATAACATACGCACTTTTTATATTATAATATAAATAAATTAAACAAAATCAAACTGAAAAAACAAAAAACTTTCCTTAACTATCTGAAACTTAAAAAGAATTAATAATAATAATAATTATTATTGTTATTTTCATATTGTAAAAATATGCCTCCGTTTTATAATTAAAACAGAAAAAAATAAGAGAAATATTGCTATGTTTTTCTATTTGTCATATAGATGGCGCCACGACACTTATCAGTTAAAAATACTGCTAACTTGTGCTGTTTAAAACGGAAGATGTTCTGTTTGCGGTGAGATTTACGGAACAGTTACTGCATTTTTAATCTCAAAATAGCAAAAAACGGAAATACTGCTGTTTTCTTGGAAAAATCAAACAATTCCGTAAAATTTTAGGGAAAAGTTTGTGTATATTAACGGATATTTTTTACAGTGATAAAAAGTAATAAAAATTGTATGAAAAATGAGCAGGTTTATTAAACAATTTTTCATTGCGCATGCTTCAACGATATCAAAATTTCATTTGGATATTGTGTTAGCTAAATGTATAGAGCAAATTATGTAAATATTTCAAAAACATAGCTTGAAAAATCTCAAAGTAATCGTCTATAAAATCTGCTCAAAATTCGTTATTCTCAAAGTGAGGCTTTTGCCTCACTTTGAGACACTTTGGGGTTCTATCCATATATCCATTGAATAATGGCAATATAGAATACAGTAAAACCTCGTTACAACAATATTTTAGGGACCATATAAATATATTGTTGTAGAGGGGTTATTGCTATATCGAGGGCCTACATATTTTGGGCTTTTAATAAGGATTTCTTTTTACTTTAAGATACATACTACTTAAATAGTTATATTTAGAAGAAAATAGTCAGAGTGTTAATAGTAGTTAAATAATGCAAAATAAATTCCGAAAATTAGCAAAAAATATTCATATACCTGAAAACTATTTTTGTTAAAAATAATTCAATATTTTGGTATGTATATTCATCTTTTAACAATTAAATCAACGGAAAAGGTATGCATTAAGTCTAGTACACAAAAATGATCTTCATTTGTCTACTAAAGGCTTGAAACAAATGTCTGTAAAGGCTTCACAGATTGAAGAGCTTTCAAGGGATGACAATACGGATTTTGATAAACCTGTATCATTATCATCATTATCCTCTCCTATCGCCATCCTGTTGTTTTCTATCTCGTCAGTAGTTTCAAAGAGAGAATGTCTTCACCAGCATCTCCAGTGAAAGCCATAAGGTCGTTTAATAGTTTTCCACGCTAATTCCAGATTTTTTGTCACTTCTTTTATCAAGTTAGGATAAAGATTTTTTGATGTTCAAAACACATTCTTGATCATATGAAAGATCTCATTCAAGAAAATTTTCATCAGAATGAGATTTTTTATCATCATGACAAAAACAGACCTTTTTTCAACAATTACGATTGTTTTTCTCTGTTGTTTCCCACCAACTTCCAGCAATATTGTCACATACTTTCTTCACATTTAAAGCTTTAAAAGGGTCTTCTATTTTATTATCAAAATGTATAAGTATCAACTCTACCAACCGTTTTCTGTAACATCCCTTAAAACACTTAATTATACCCATATCTCGAGTCTGTAAAATTGAAGGAAAAAAATAATTTCTACATTTTGAAATTTTGGAAATGAGGTATGAGTGCAGCAATTTTCTACCAAGAAAATGATTTTTTTCTTTCTCTTCTTCATTTCTTTCTGAAATTTTTGTAACCATTGAAAAAAAATTTAAATTTATCAAAGATTTTTTATTGGCTTTATATTCCACGGAAAGACTTTTTAGAATCTTAAAGCACTTTGGTTATTATTTGTGCCTGTGTTTTTTGTAAACAGAATAATAGTAAGTTTCTGTTTCGATTTCATCCCTCCATAACACTTTTCATTTTTGAACGCCTGTGTACAATAGGGTAGGACTTGGAAAAACAGCCCAGGTTCATCTGCGTTAGAAACATCTTCTGGACCATACTTTTTTATAAGATATTTTTCATCTTGTTTTGCCACTATTCAAATTCGTCATTAATCGGGGCAGACTTTTATTCTCCTTGAACTTTCTGAAAAATTATTCTGTGACGAACCTGAAACTCATCAGCCAACTATTACAATTTTTAAAATTTTCGTTCCTTAGTGTTGCTGTAAATTTACGTGCTTGCACATAAGGCTCCATTTATTGGAATATTTGTTGCCTTCACCTCTTGGTACCATTTTAAAACAACAGCATCAATATTTTCATTTATAGCAATTTTCAGTCGTTTTCGCTGTACATTAATTGTATTTGAACTTATAATGTCTTAGATATGTTTCTTCTTCTTGGGAACATTTTAATTGTAGATTTTGATAATGCATATTTTTTCAACTGCACCAACCTGTTTCATTCCCTCATCAATATCGTTGAGTCATTTTATATTTATTTTATCTCGAAAGTATAGTTGTTTTCTCCCTGCCATCTTAAAGGATAATACACTGATGAAAGAAAGAAAATCAAAAATAAAATTTTTCATTTAGAACTCAAAATCTCTAAAACTCTAAAATCGTAAATCGTCTAACCCTGCACACTTTTTATAAGCTTCGAACTCTTCTTTTTTAGAATGTCACTTATAAATACCCCACTTTACCTCTTCCTCTAGCAATGAGAAGATGACAAACCAAGCGATTTGACACATGTTCCATGATAAGAGTTATGTTTTCCCCCCTTCCATTTCCAAGAAGGACTTTACTTGGTCACCCCACTTATATCTGAATAATAGCCAATCTTAAATTATGGAGATATGCTGAAAATCAACAGTGAGTCTTCTGTTAACAAAATAGACCGAAAAAATGACAAAAATGATGAATGACAAAAAAATTTCTGAGTATTTAAAAACCAAAATATTGTTATAAAAGGAGAAAATACCAGTGAAATTTTAAAAGAAAAATCGTTTAACAGGGGTTTATTGTTCTAGAGAATATCGTAATATTGAGGGAAGGTTAACATTAGTTTATATGCAAATTCATTGGGACCAGAAAATATTATTATAGTACAGGAAGTTATTGTTGTATCGGATATCGTTGTAGCGGGAGTTTACTGTATATAATATGGCACGTACTACTATATTTGGATCATACCCGTGATTTTTTTTACTTCATTTTGGGAATGACGGATTTTGAGTTGATTCTATAGATGATCACTTCAGAATTTTCAAACTACGTTTTGAAACTTTTAGAATAATTGCTCGCGATTTTACTGTTTCGGACTACTTAGAAGAAAAGTAAAGGGTAAAAAAAATGTCTAATTTGGATTCTCTGCGACGCGAACTGAGCAGAGTTTGGGATGATTTGGATGAGAGTTACCTGCGGCGCACCATCACTTATGTGATCCCTCATTTGAAAGCCTGTTTAAAAACAAATGATGCACATTTTAGACAAGTTGTTTAAATATTATTATTTTTTATATTTTTATTTCATTAGAATTTAAAAAAAAAAAAAAAAAAAAAAAAAAAAAAAAAAAAAAAAAAAAACGTCAAATAGCATATTTTTTGAAAAACAGTGTTTTTTCTGCGCTTTCAATACTTTTCAGTCATTTTGTATATATATTTAAAACGCGTGTGGAACGCGGTTAAATATATATATATATATATATATATGTATGCATATATATTTAGATAATAAAACATAATTTTGAAAATTTCTGTCTCATAAAGTGAATCTACACCGCGAAAAATATAAAAATATGTTAAATTTACGCCTCACCAGTGACCGAGAGGTTCTGCCCCCAAAACTGGTAGATGGTAGGTGCTGGGCTCAAACCCAATCGCCACCGTCGGCCTAACCGTTCGAAGTTATCGTGGTTTTCTTCTAACCTTGCGTAAATAAGGATTAGGTTCCCTTAGAAAGAACGCCACGGAGCGCACCTCCCCCCCCCCCCAGGCCTATATCCCTCGAGTAGATAAATTGTCGTCACAAAATAAACCAAACCGTTAAATTTACGGCAAAAACTGCAGTAAAATTAAATGGTTTACAACAAACACATTTTTACATAAAAAATTAAGTTTTTTTATTACATCTAATTTTACTGCAATTTTTACGAGAAAAACTGCAAGCAACATTGCTGCCAGCAGTTTTTGCCGTAAATTTAACGGATTTTTTTTAAATTCTTTTATTTATTTATTTATTTATTTATTTATTTATTTATTTTTACAGTGTAACTAGACACATTTACAAAGGTAGAGACTTTAATTAAAAAGAATATTAGCTTATTGAAGCTGAATTTTCTAAATCAAAAGAGACGCATTCTCAAATCATGGCCCAGTTGTTCCATGTAAACTTAATAAATATTTTTATTAAAATAATCGTTAAGGAAAAAGAAAAAATGCTTTAAAAGTTTAAAACATTGTTTTGAATTTATGAATTAAGAAATTTTTATCAACATTTAAAATTGCATATGAAACATTACATTTATAAAAGGAGAATCTTTCTTATTCTAGCTAAAGCATGTGAAACTACGACAAGAGCAAAAGTAGGGAAGCACTAGCATTATAATTTAATTTTATTTACTGGTTGCCCACACTTAACCTTGAGAAAAAATATTAAATTCTTGAGGAAGAAGATATAAGTAAGAAAAAGTGGTAAGTGTGATCGCAGATCGCAGAGAGGGTTTTGTTTAATATTTCTTTTAAAACAACTTATCCTTTAATTAATAAATACAAATTAGGTAGATTTCGTATGAAATACTACCTATTGCATTCTCTCCCATGTTGGAATTTCTGAAAAATTTTTGCAGATCTACACCGATCATGACTCCTAGACCCCAAAACTAACATCAGTAAAAAAGTTTATATCTATCTATCTATCTATCTATCGGTGTATATCACTTTCTTATAGCCACGATAACGTTTATAATTATGCTCAAATCTTCTTCAAACTTTTACATAAAATCAAGGGGCATAAAATCTTGGTCGAGTTCGTTAATGGGCAAAATCGGACCAAGGGGGTGGAAATAGGGAGGGTTTTTGTGAAAACCGAAAAAACGCGATAACTTCTTAATTAACATAGATATCGAATCAGTTTAAAGTTTATATTACTTCTCAAAAATGGGCTAAAAGTTTATGCATGGCAGATTTTTGGTAAAGTTAAAAATGGGCTCAAAGGGCGAAAAAAAACAGGGTTTTGGGGAGAAAAAAAAATTATAACTTCGTCAATTCTCAAGATATCAAATCCAACTAAATTTTTTATAAATGTACTTAACATTATCTAAAACTTTTTTATCTACAAATTTTTGATAGGACCAACTTTTACCGATGAAAAAAATTTAAAAAAAAAGAAAAAAAAGGGGAGAAAAAAGAAAAAAATCCATAACTTACTCAATTCTTAAGCAATCAAATATAATTAAATTTATTTTACATCTTCTCAATAATATCTACAACTTTTATATTAACAAGTTTTTCATAGGACCTTATAGCAAAAATAAATTAAACAAAAATTGGAGTTGTAGAAAAAACCTCAAATCTAAACTGCTTATATTCTGACTCATTTTTAAATTCATTTTTGATATTAAACGCATCCAAATGGCAGATCCTCTTATTCAAGAACTATATAATGTGACTTTTGGCCAGTGTTTTGATAAAGGCAGAATATATTTAAAAAAAAGACTGCCAAAAGGGGTATTAACAGAATTTCTCGAAGTAATAGTGATTGAAGAATTGGGGAAGTATAACAAATTGCGTTTTTTCTGAGTCATTTTTAAATCCATTTTTGTTCTCAAACGCATCCAATTTACAGGTCCTCTTATTTAGAACTATATAGTGGAACAGATTAGCCAGTTTTTTGATAAAGGCAGAATATATTTCAAAAAAGTCCTTCCGGCAGTGCCGGGAGGAAGAGGTAGCTTTCATATACTTATTTATTTATTGTAAATTAAATTATATAAATCAAATATACGAAGCTCAAAATAGTGGTTAAATAAAGTAGTTAAACTGGGTTTATCGCGAATAATATTTTATTTTTTGTTGTTGAAATGAAAAGCTCTTCGAAATCTATCTCCGCCTATAGGCCAAGCCGACAGGGGTTTTTGTAATTTATAATTATTAAATTCTTACATAGATGCTAGCACCAATAAATTTATTTTTAAAATAATTATAAAAGGAAGCTATTTTTTTAAACAAATTAGAAATGTTCAAAACAATTTATTTAAATAAAATCCAAAATTCCAAATTTTTTTAAAATTCCAAATTAAAAAAAACTAGTGGAGATGTAAAATAAAATTTCTAATTTAAAAAGAAAAAATATTTATGCGAAATTTAAAATGCTGAATAATTAATAAATCGCATTAATTTTTAAGACAGAAAGATAATTGAATTACAAAAAATTATTATGAATGTCAGTGATTAAAAAAAAAAGTAATATAAGCCCTAAATTGGCAAAAAATACGAAATTTCTTTTAATTAAATCCATCTCCTTCGGAAAATTTCAAGCTCCAGCACAGGGGTTCGACCTAAAAATATTCTGTTTACTAGCGAGTTGCTTTACATCCAAGCTATGATGTCTACACGAAAGACGTTGAAATTAAAGTTCTCTTTTAACAGTAAAATCGTAAAAATGAACGGATGACAATGATAAAATAGATTTAATTAAAATAATAGACATTTGTAAAATTTCATGATTTGTCGTGTGACATGAGGTAGCTGTAAATAAACAAAATTTGATGTCTCTGACTTATATACAATTTTTGTGTACTGACTCTGTGACGGGCGGACAGACAGAGGACAGAGAAGAATAGGATTTCGTCAGATGGAGGAAACACTAAAAAATGAGATTTTTAAGAAATAGAGTATTGGCAAATTTCTACATTTAGATATTTAGAATTATTTAGAACTAGCTTTGGTTCATCTTATTAATTCAAAATTCATTAATAATTCATTAATTCATTATTAAGCGCATTTTAATGGTCTTACACTCTTTAGAACTTAATAAAGTTGATATGCATCTATGAAGTATATACTATAATGTACATTCTGTAGTGCAAATAATATTTCTTCTTGATTTGCAGGGCCATACAAAGGTATTCCATTGCATACTTATACATAGAGACATTGTTTGGTATACATTTTAATAGTGTTAAACTATTTAATACTAAGAATTAAACTATTTAATGAATATAATTAATAAACTATTAAATTATTTAATGCCCGTCTGTCTGTCTAAACCGAGCAGCGTAGCGGAAGAAGGCCGTATGTTCCTTCTAATAAATGATAGACATAAAAATATCACTTGGCATAATATATCAAAAATTACGCGAGCAAAGCTGCGAGGTTTGCTTGTACATTATAAAACTGAAGCTCACTTGTCTCTACAAAGGCATTTAAAAATGTACAAAATTATAACGCTTTATCTACTATGCAATTTATATTACTATTTAAGCAATGTTGAAACGAGAATAATCTAAAGACTTTCGAATGCGCTGTGCCTGATTGGTATTTGGAAATTCCTTTCATTGATGCTGAATTTGATTGGTGACCTTTCTAGAAGTATCCAGCTAAACAATATCGATATAAAATATAAGCTGATTATGCTCATATTCTAAGCGCACTTTATTGAGCTTTTTTGAGCTTTTTTTGTATATTCCATTTTTATGTAAATTATTTTTCTATATTATATCATGAAAAGTGTAACATTCAGCATAATGCAAAAAAAAATTGCAAATGCAAAATTTTTTTTCATAATGCAAATTCAAATTTCAGCATAATGCAAAAACTTTTTTGTGATTGCTGTCATTTATCTTCTCCTAATTTTTAAATTAAAAAGTATAATAACATTTTTTATATTGGTTGCATATGGCTTTTGAGTACTGGCGCATTACCTTTGAGTACCGCTATTTATGAATAGAATGTTTCGTCTTTTATATAAGGGAATTTGAAATATTTTTCTGCAATTAATTAAAGGAAAGATTACTATTAGGATATAGAGGATTCAAAAGTAGTTACCATATGTATCCTGTGACAGATTTAGTGTTTTGGACCCGATTATACTAGCACATTCGTTAAGACAGTGATGATTACAATAATTTCTAGTGCGAAAAATGTTTCTATAACTTGCCCAATTATTCTGAGTTATTTCAATAATAGTAGTATGCAGCTAAAATTGTTCTCAAAAGCTAAAAATGAATGTTATATGGCTGAATAGTGCATGCATAATGCTTTTTATGATATTTTGATAGGTTGGCCTTTCAGCGTTTGCATTTTTATGTATGAGTTAGCAATTTATAATATAATGTTAATAGAATTTTTGAATTGTAGTTAAAATTTTATGATTTTACTCCTGTTTTTTACTGTCTTGGAAATTATCTTTAAATTATACCTAACTTCGGTACTTGTACATAAGTCACAGCAAATGGGGAAA
Source organism: Maratus speculifer (assembly GCA_964019185.1). Classification (NCBI taxonomy): domain Eukaryota; kingdom Metazoa; phylum Arthropoda; class Arachnida; order Araneae; family Salticidae; genus Maratus; species Maratus speculifer. The sequence continues at coordinate 226,952,437 of OZ025293.1, forward strand.
AATAGCTTGAATAACTATATACAAAGAGTTGAAAATTTCATCCGTACTATCAAATTGGTCATATGTAAATTTTTTAAATTACTTATGCCTTCAAATTATTATTATTTTTACTCATAAATATTTTTACTAAACTAAAAGATAGCACAATACTTTTGAGAAAAACATATAATTAAAAATTGGGAAAGTATCTTCAATGTTTTGATACAGATAATCGCACGTAAAAATAAAATTTCGAGCTGTTGATCCTTTCCTAGAAACAGCATCTATGAAACAAGAAAGGAATTTTAAGTGTCCAATTTCAGCTCCCTAGAGGCTTATAAACAACTACTATCCTTATGTTACGACGCAAAACATAGCAATGTTCTCTTCATTCCTATAACAAATAAAACTTCTTTTTAGAGAGAAATAGCTCTTAAGATTTGCATTGCCTTTAAATTTTTTATCGGCGAACAAATCCAGTAGAATAACAAAACGAGTTACTTTACTTTATCTTAGCAGAATACTAAAAGAACGGCGTGTCCTGTTTGTCCATTCTTAATCCCTTAGCATGCGTTTCATTGAAATCTCTAATCTGGATGCGCTGAGTTGTCTCAATGGTTATGAGGATTTTACGAGTTTAAAAGGATTATCAAGACAAAAGAGTGATCCTTTTTAAAGGATGAGCATTCTCTCCCCCCATTCATCCCATCTCTTGACACACTCTCAATGCTTAATAGTTATGGCCCCCATTAGCCTTGCTCCTCCAGATAGCAAATTTAACATCCCTTAAACACAGGGGCAAATTTTCTCTACTGGCGCAATAACCTGAGAGAAGGTAGCAAATTTTACTAAGTGCATGGGTCATCTGCTCTGAGGAAAAAAATAATGAGCAAGAAGGATAAAATCGTAATATTGACGCTTTCACGTTTTATTATCCGTCGGCTGTAACTTCTTTTTCTTGTTGATTAAAACTTTCTACTGCACTTACCCAGGACTGACAGCTTTTATAGCCACTCGACGTGGAATATTTCCTGAAAGAATTTTCGTTTCTTCCTGCTCTTCTTCCCCAAAATTTCGCAGAGGTAGGGAGGGGTGGATGCAGCTCAGATTTTCTATTTGCACATAAAAGAAGGGGGGAAAAAGTTTAAAGTTTGATATTTACTCCTGTTCATGGCATCTTATTTTGTATCCTCTAACTATGCAGTTTTCTGGCAAAATAGAGTTACTGAATTTTGTATTTAATGACTTCTGTTGCGTCGCATCGTATTCAATGAAGCATGTCACATTCCATGTTGTATCTTTTAGCTCAAACTTCAATAATTTTCTTTAAAATAAACCGAGATAGAATGCGTAAAGAATAAACACAACATTTTTTTCCTCCATGAAATTAGAAAGAAAACACCTTACGACATCATTAAAGAAAACGGCATATCAAATGAAAACTGATACGAAATTGCGCAATTTTATCCAGCGAAAAATACTGGTTATTCCAAGCATTAATTCAGAACAAAAATAATTTAAACTTTCCTTAATTTATTCGAAAAAAATTCTTATTAAATATTGATGATCTTTAGCCTATGCTTAACAATATTTATATAAATATATATATATATATTTTTTTACTTGTATAAACTATTATATATATATATAATATCTTTAAATAAAAAAATATCTGATAAAATATATATGCAAAAGTTCGGATTTTATAGAATATCATTTACATTTTTATTTGTAAGTCAACTTATAAAAATTGTAATACATTAAAAGTTAGTAAAGAACAAAACTTGATTAATTTTTAAAACATTTTTAATGCGTTTAAAGTGGAAGAAAAAAATACATACCAATACTATTTTTTATGATACGTTTTTCGCGTAATTTCTATCAGTCGGGTAACATAGAATAGAGTATAAACTATATTAAAAAAAAAAATAAATAAATAAAATAAAATAAGAACACGATTTACAAGCATGACCGACATTACAATATAAAAAATATTTACTGAGCAAACTTTAGTTCATCCTAGATAAAGAATCAGATGATTTATTGAAAAAATATTTTAACTTTTACAAAATTACAAATGTAATCTATTGTTTTGGCCTATCACAGTGCACATGAGACCACATCAGGCATCCTATCCACTCCTGCCATCTTCCATCCTCTGAGGCGCACTGCATCTTCCTCATCTGGTGTACATACAACTTCGTAAAATTCAAATTTCAAATGATTCATCGGTCGGAGTTGAGTGATTGTTCATCTTCTCAAGTTTTTTTTTTTTTTTTTTTTTTTTGAGAAGTTGAGCAGTTGATATTCCCCATACTACATTACCTGACACATTCTCTTGAAAAACCTCTTCAAACGTCAACAAGTTAGCACAGAGGAAAACTAACACAGAGTAATAAATATAACTGTTCAATTTTATACTGAATTTTGTTAACATCGCTGACAATAATATTTTATAATTAATACGAAAATTTTGTCAAATTTACCTGCAAAAAGTGAAAATAAGTTTTTATTCTACCACGTAGCTCCAATAATAAGCATCTATCTATACAGAACTGTACACCGTGCCTCATGGGAGTTCTTAGTAAGTTGTTTCGCAGCTTTACGCTTGCCTGCAAGGACATATGTAACATAGATATTGAAGCATTCCATATTGTCCAAGCATACCACAATACCCGAAATTCTTCTATATTATTATGCGAAAAAATATTGAAACCAAGTTCTAAAATTACTTGAATCAGTTACCAATTAAAATAGCATAATTACTTTCGTAATGTGGAAATATTTTCACAATTAAGAAAACATACCCAAAAAAAATAAATGTAAAAGATTTCAACAACTATTTAAATAAGATAGTAAATCAATTAGAGAGATTAAAATAATCACGATTATTCCCGATCTTCACATCTCCCTAAATCTCTTTACTCACAGGATTAAGGGGTATTCTGCACTGTCATGTTTTGTCAAACTCGATTAAAAAATATATATATATTTATTCTTTAGAACATATTTATTGGTATTTAGAAAATATACAAAAATCTTTTGAAAAAAAAAATATGTTATAAGTTGATAAAATGCGATAATAAAGGGGTAGGGGTGTTTGATGACACCATTGCAACCCTTCTGGTCATCTAAAACGGAAAAAAAAAATCCTTAATGAAAAATCATGTTTACAGGATAGATTATGAAATACTTTACAACACATTCAATACTACAACGAAACTTCAGAGCTTACTAAGGTGAAAGATGATATCTACATGTTCCAAAAAAAAAAAAAAAAAAAAAAAAAAAAAAAAAAAGAATACATTTGAAAACCCGATTTCTGCTATTACAATGCATTACCGTTGAAATATACAATTTTTTTGTGCAGTCCTGTATATGATATACAGACATAAATACATACTACATAGCGTAGTAAAAGTTAGTTTAGTTTAAAGCATTCCACATTTGAAAATTTGCACTCAGGATTACTACCGGTAAATGGATGTTGTTGAGAACTTTTATGCGACCCTGTATATGATCTATAGAATTTATAGACCCCAAGTAATATTTACAAAATAGTTAATTTTTAAAATGTATACCAGACCTGAAAACGCACTTCCAGCAATCACAGTTCATAGACTTCAATCTATATAATAAAAGCATAAGTCATGTGACTCATCAACAGTTCCTGGCTGACAGCTTCATTTTTTATATGCCAAATGGCCATTTCGGCGCTTTATATTAATCGAGCGCAGGTTATAGATCGCCAAATATTTTTTCATCACCATCTTTACTTTTAAAACATACACATATTACTGATTTTATTTAAAATACAATAACTTTTATTCAAAATACATAAATTTAAAATAGGTTTATCAGATATTACTTAAAATACACAACTTTCATTCAGCTCATTTAAAGTACAATAAAGGAAGAAATAAAGGTTTTTTTTTTTTTTTTTTTTTTTTTTCAGTAGGTCCTTGGCGAGAAAAAAAAATGGTACCGTACTTTGCAGTAATCTATTTACTATTTCATATCGGAAGCAATTTTTCCATATGTATATAATTTATATATACAATAAACCAACAATTCACTGATTTTTAAAGGGAAAATTTTATGGTCTTTACGGGAAATTTACCATTAAAAACAGTGAATTGTACTGGCGGCCAAATTGCATGTAATTGCATCTCCGTAAGATCGCCATATTTTTTTTTTTTTTTTTTTTTTTTTTTTTTTTAACAAGACCAAAGTATTCGGTTCGTTAAAATTTTCGAAATCCTTTTTTCGGCGGATTTACACGTTTTAGAGGTCAGAGAACCCGGAAAACATGTTTTTAGAAAATGTCTGCTATATGTGACAAAAATTTTGCGGGCGCTCTATCTTTGCACGGAATTCCACAAAACTTTAAATTCTGTTAGACCTTGATATAAACTAGTTCTGATTAGTATTTGATATATATCGCCCAGCAAGTGGCGCTGCCATGCTGCATTATTACCAATTTTCAGAATACCCATATCGCAAGAAAAAGTTCATGGATTTTCATAAAACTTTAGATATAGTTAGTACTTAATATAACATGGAGCCGATTACGTTTTGGTGCAAATCGCTTAACAGGTGGTGCTATCATTGTGTATTATTCGTGAGAATTGCAATAGCTCTATTTCAAGAACGGAATTTCACAAAAGTTTAGATTCTGTGAGATTTTGATATAAACTAGATTTGATTAGTTTTTAGTGTATGTCGCTCAACAGGTGGCGCTGCTATGCTGCATTATTTACAATTTCAACAACAGCCATATCTCAAGAACTAGAACATAGATTTTCATAAAACTTTAGATTTAGTTAGTACTTGATGTAACATAGCGCTGATTACGTTTTGGTGCAAATTGCTCAACAGGTAGCGATGCCATGGTGCATTATTCGTGATTATTGCAATAGCTGTATCTCAAGAACTGATGCACGGAACTTCACAAAACTTTAGATTCTGTGAGGCCTTGATATGAACTAGATCTAATTAGCTTTTGGTGTATATTGCCCAACAGGTGGTGGTGCTATTCTGAATTATTTACAATTTCCACAATAGCCATATCTCAAGGACTAGAGCGTGCATTTTCATAAAACTTTATATTTAGTTAGTACTTTGTACAGCATGGTGTTGATCACATTTTGGTACAAATCGCTCAGCAGTTGGCGCTGCAATTGTGCATTATCGGAATAGCTCTATCTCAAGAACTAATGCATGAAATTTTCTAAAACGTCCCTGATATAGCTAGTGTTGTTTAGTTTTGATTTAAATTGTCCTTTAGTTATGAGGTAAATTGCCCTTTGCGCTGCTATGCTTTATTTTTCACTTTGCAATAAATGTATCTCAAGAACTAAAGCAAGGATTTCATCAAACTTCAAATTCAATTAGTGAAATTGATCTTGATCAGTTTTAGATGTACATAAACAAAAAGAGACGCTGTTATATGCAGTTATTTTTTTTTCAAGATTTTGCAATAATTCTATCACAAAAACTAATGCACGGATTTTTATCAAGCTTCAGATTCAGTTATAAGTTGGCATAAGTTGATGCTCACAAGATTATGGTTTAAATCATCTAATCGATGGTGCTGCTATGTTGCATTTTTGAAGAAGGATTAATATACATAAGAGAAAAGAGAACATTTTGGAATTGACACATCTGACTTTTTATTTCAGTGGCCCTGAATTGAAAATGTTACACACTTCATTTTCTATTCCGAACATGGCATATAGTTAACTCCATTAACATATATTAATTTCATAGCAATCGGACTATATTTACGCGAGTTAGAGCACGAACAAACAGACAAAAAGAATTAAAGAATTTATAAACACCTTTCAACTATGTTTGAAAGTATCCAAATAGAACCTTACTTAGAATATCGTTATATAGCGCCACTTAAAGGAAAAAGGTAAAAGAAATCGAAAGATGGCGGCCATTTAAAACAAAAGGCATACTTTAAAAAAATTCCTTCTTTTAAAAAAATGTATCATAGAACTTTATATATATATATATATATTAGGGACGAGATAAAAGTGATAAACAAAATCCTCTAACTGCAGCTCTAAAATGGCATCTCAATATTACAAGAACGGGACGCTTTAATAACAAAACTCTGCCGATCTTGTTTTTAATAGAAAATATGCTCACAGATTAAAATCTATATTCGAAACAAAATCTAATTCACGATCAGTATCAGGTATATGGAATGAACCCAAACCATCACTAGTGGTTTGCACTGAAACTCATATGCAACAGAGTAGAGGGAGAGAGGAAGGACGTTACCTAGAATGGGCTTCTCTCGGTTTTACTGCCATATTGTTAAGTTATTGACGCGGGAACTAAAGAGATCACATGCAATTGTTTAAAAGGAATTCTGGACTGTTATGAACACCTTGAGTTAACCCCTTCGCGACGGAAGCTTTTTACGAAAATTCTAATGTTTGTCACCGGTTTTTAAAGATAGAAATTTGTACCTTATAAAATCGAGAAAATACACCGATTAAATAATTGCAGTAAAATTTTACTGGTGGGTATAAACAAGGATTCTTAATCCTTTTGCAGCACATATACGTGTCGCTCGTCTCCAATGGGTTAAAGAAGTTCAAACTTGGAACCAGGGGGTTTATAACTTTCTTGGGAGGAGGAGAGCAAAATTATTCTTAAAAAGCGGTAGAATTTTTTTTTAATCTTGTTTTTTACAGCTGAAAAGTAAACGGTACTGTTTTATTTTCATATAATTATTTAAATAAGCCAAAGTATTAATTAATGATAAATGTACATCCCTTTGAGAATTTTATAACACAAAGGCTTTAGTAAATGTTACAGATAATTATTCATTTTCTGTGTCTATTTAATGTATTTTCAGTTAAATCTAGCATGTTATTTAAAAAAAGAAAGAAAGAAAGTAAAGGAAAACAGTCTTATTTCTGAAATCATAATCTGAAATCCCTTGGGAGTAGAGAATTCAGAGTGTAATTTCCCTAAATGACGCTACTGCTCAAATCCTCTAGCGCAGCGGTTCCCAATCTGGGGTCTGCGTACCCCTGGGGGTACTCGGCGGACCTTGTGGAGATACGTGAATTTAATATCGGTAATATCGGAAATCACAAAAAAATTCTAAAAAATCACAAAAATGTTGGAAATGTCAATGTAATTTGTAACGATGCTTTATATGGTTGTGATAAGACGATTACTAATGAAAAAAAAACATGTTTGAGATATTTAGTTGAGTGTAGGGGAAGAGGGTGTGTGTTTATGAGAAATGGGGGTACTACGAAATGAAAAGCCACAGCAGGGCCGTAGCTAAGGGGGCGCTATGAGCGGCTCAGTCCCCCCCCTAAAATATTTTGAGCCCCCCTTGAAAAGATTCCAAGATCACTAAATGAATTTCTGTTCCGAAAATTCAAATGAAATTCTTTTCAAAAATCTAATTTAGTTTTGGAACCCTTTCTCAGTTTTCCAGAATTTTTAAATTGTATCTAAAATAACTGTTTCAACACACCTTATTAATGCACATGAAGCTAACATAATATTTTACTTTGCATCAGTTATACACTCAAAATTTTCATCACAATATACTTTTCTTAGAATAAAATGAAGTTATTTCATCAGTTTAATAAGAAACAGAGTACCTACAATGTGAATGTGCACTAATTTATCTTTCTGCGTGAGAGAGAAAGAAAAAAATAATGACCTCCCCCTACATACCCTTGAGCCCCCCCCCCCCCATTACTATCTTCTAGCTACGGCCCTGAGCTACAGACAGGGATATGTGAAAGAAAAAAGATTGGATAGCGCTGAAAGCCTATAATTGCTATCACTTAATTGTTTTGAATAAACTTCGATTTCAAGAAAAAAAAAATATATTAATTTTAGAAACGTTGCAGAAAATAGAAGTAAAATACTTTTTCCATTTTTTCTTATTGAATTAAAAGAAGAATCGCTAGACAATATATTAAAATAATAATGCGAACACATTATATCAGGATTGTTTTGGAAAAACAGACTTTTGTCTTTTAGCTATCTATTTATTTTATACTTAAATATCAAACAACGGTTTTATTATATCATGACTTGAAAATTCCATTACATTGATCTGCTCAATGCGGATTATTTTGAATGGGATAATGCAGTCCCTCAATATGTTTGTAACCATTCATATACTATTCATAAATATAACTAGTGTTACGTTGTGAATAGAAAATTATTATTTTTTAATTCAAAAATAACTAGTCGTTGGGGGCCACCGTAATACTTACCCATCATGGATATGCATAATATAATATATGAAACATGTATATAAAACATTTATAAAGTGAATTGCAATTGCAAAACAAAATTTAAATGTATGTTTAAATATTTTTATATACATTGTAATGTTTTATTAATGAATTGCTGATGAACCAATTTCGAAAAATTATATAAAACGAAAAATTACTCAATTAACACCGAATTGCATAAAAGAAACTTCCTTATAACTCCAAAAATAATAATCATATTAACTAACAGTTTACTACGTCCAATTAAGCGTCTCATTTCCAATTAATATATACCTTTGAATCGAAATTTGAATGAAATACAGTCATGAAAAATCGAAGAATGTCGAAAACAGGATTGCAACTATTTTATCATATATATAATGCTCTATATAATGCTATATATACACATATATATATATATATTACTATATATAATGCTGTCGAAAACAGGATTATACTAATAATTCGATCGACATCGTTCTTTATGCAAAATTTGTGTTATTTAATTGCCTTATACTTCCATTCCTTAAAATAAAAAAATTCGAAAATTTTTATATACCTTTCATTAGAACGAATTTTTTGAGAGTCGGAAAAAAAAAACAGTTCTGGATAATCGAGTTTACTGATATTTAATAGGCTTCGTCCCATTCTTATATACTATATACTAAGTATATACAAAATTTCAAGTCTCTTATCTCAATTTCTTCCGGAGATAGTGCGTTTATAGGCAAACATACAGACGGACGGACGGCAATTTTTTTTCTGAAAATATTTTTTTGGAATCTCCAGTATCCGAAAACGTGTAAATCCCTATTTTTTTTTTTTTTTTTTTTTTTTTTTTCGATTTTCAAAACTTTTGCAAGACTTACCTTATACTCGTATGATGGGTAAGTGAAAGTACATTCCAGAAATCTGTATGGATCGAGTTATTACCTTATTCGAACGCATAAACTCTCTGATGATTACGAAAATGAAGATTTTCGTGTACCACAAACATGACCAGAACCCGACAAGATAATTTTCATGGACGCGAAATTCTACCAGAACTTCAGTGCTCGAACTCAAACTTGGCCTGAAACCCAAGATGAAAATCATGACCTATATAAAGATGCAATTATTAAAAAAATGTCTAAAATTAATCTACAGAAATTCGTATTCGAATATATAGATTTTCTGAAACAATACTTTGGATATTTGCATGGAAAACCAAGATAAGCCTTGACTTTGAACGATCCGAAACAGTGGCCTGATCAAATTCGAGTAAAATCGGGTTACCCTGATCCAATCCTATCCTACTCTATTGTATTTTTTTTTTTAATTTATTTCAATATTTTTTTGCCATTTTCATATAAGAATAAACACAATATAAAATTTAAAAGCACCCCAAAATGTTTCAAATTTAATATTTAATAGAGCCAATAATAGAATGAAAGAATTAATGCCTGTCAAATACTCCCATTTAAAACACACATCAAATTTTCAATTTGATTGAATTGTTATGTGTGCAGACCAGTGATTCATCTCGCCGTTGAATGGCGTAATTATCGTAGCATTGAATAAAAGAGCTCAAAACAGCATGCATTTAAAGGTACTTTTCACTTTACGAATTCGAGAAATGAAATTCAAATCCCATATTTTCGGAAGTTTTATGAAAATAAATTTAAATATCCTTAGGCCTCTCTTTTGCGGTTAGCTCAACGTGAACCACCGCCAGGAGCAGGCCTATCGTATGTTGTTGATTTCTTTTCTGTATACATATTTCAAGGCGAAAGAACAGAGAGCGTTGCATGAAGAAAAAGTGTTTTGTTGGAGAGCTGCCAGAAAATTTCGTGACTTCATAGCGAAAGCGAAGCTTTTTTTAAACGAAATTGTTTTCTCTCTTCTCTAAAATCATCATTTGCAAAAAGAAATTTTCCCTAAGCTCTTTTAGAGTGTGATTTAATGTAATGATAAATTATGCTAGTACGCTTGAATCTAGGAGAGTTAAATTCTAAATGCAGATTTTGCCAAAATATTAGTAACTGTAAAACTTCAGTCATGAGAATTTTGCAAAGGAAAGTAATTTTGTGCTCTTAAAAATACAAATATGTTTTGAGTAATGCATTTTAATATTATTAAGATAAATACATTTCTCTTTTCTGCATGCATATGTAAGCGAAATGAACGAAAAAAGTTTTTGTTTTTTAACATGTTTTACATATTTTCAGCTTTTGTTTCGCCATTACTTTCTCTTTTCTAAAAGGAATTTTTGAAAATCAAATGAATCATTAGTATCGTAATCCTAAATTAGGCTTATGGTATTACTCTTTTTCCGCTCAAATAGTAAGATTACATTACTTTGACTAAACCATGGAAATTAAAGCTTAAAAATGGGTTTCAGCATAAATATTATTTATGTTTAAGTAAGTTATTTTTAAATAAGTAATCTTATTTTTTCAATATATCTGGAAGGTGTAATCGCTGAATAGCCTGACTTTCAATACAAAGAAAGGTAGGTAGACAAATAGGGTTTCGTTAGATGAACGAAACCCTAAAAAACTGTTGATGTCTTTTAAATTTTAGCTTTTGTAAACAATGCACCCTAATATCTACTTTTTAAAGCAATATGTGTCAGCTCAATCATAACTTTGTCTTTGAATTATAACTTTGTCTTTGTTGCGATAAACTGTCAAAAATTTAGTTTTTTTTTACAAACAAAGTGAGTTTGGTTGAAAATCCTAGGCTTTTTATTAAAATACTGTAATTTTTTTTAATTTAACAATCTCTTTTTCTAAAATGATGGGGCATATAAATAAATAATATTTTTAGGCATCTTTACATATTTACTTCATGTTTCAAATGTAAGGCGCATGTCCCATAAATTTTTGAAGAATAGGGTAACTGGGACATGCATCAGTGGCTACTGGACCACGTTGGATCCAGTAACCAAAAACATTATAAATAATTTTTTTTGAATTTCTCTTACTACAAAAAATTAATTTCTTCATTTTTTTTCAATAGAGAAAATTATGAAACACCTTGTTAAAATTACACAATGAAAAAAGGATATTGGGAGGAAATCAAACCAAATTCCTTATGTGAGATAGCCATACTTTGATATTTTATGATACAGATGAAAAAGTGTACATGAGACAAAGTGACATTATTCGAAAATTATCGATATCAATAAAAAATAGCTCTGTTAGATAAAAAAAAAAAAAGCATTATTATATTCACCACAAGTTTATTGGATATATTCTATGGGTTATATCGCTTTCATTGGCGTAAATAAAAAAGAGAATGGAACGCTGAAGGCTGCTGGTTACCCACTTTGAGAATACCTCTCCGTAATGTAATGTCAATGGACATTTGATGCATTCTTATATTCAAAATATCTACTCAGGAAATGAATATTTTTAACTTCTTCTTTCGGTGTTCTTTCTTAAAGGATGTCGCTTTTTTTTCTTAGTTTTCAAAATATTTCTAAAATCGATGATTAATTTAATATCCATCTGTTAAAAACTAACAAAGTGAAAGAAAAATTTAACACTTCATATAAAATTAAGCATAAATTTAAAAAATATTTTGAAACTTAAGAAAAAATGTGACATCCTTTAAGAAGAAATTACCAAATGAAGAAGTTAAAAATATTAATTTCTAGAGGAGATATTTTAAATATAAGAATGAATCAAACACCCATAGACTTTACATTACGAGGGGGAATTTGGAAACTCAGTGACCAGTAGCCGTAAGTACATATGTAGCCATTTGTTCATAGATTTACCTTGTTATCCCCCTCCCTAAAATACACATGTGACATTACTTATTACCTAAACTAAAGTTCATAAGTGTTTATTTAATACCTATGTTATTGTTTAATTAATCTCATAATTTCTCATAATTAAGTGCTTTTTTTTAGACACCTTGATAGCAAAGCATCCCCTTATACAACGCTCTTTATTTGATGTGCAATTCACATGATCTGCACTGTAAAAAAAAAAAGGGTCGATCTACTAAAAAAACTTTAGTGATCCTTGTAATTACTAAAAAATTTTTAGTAATCTTAGTCGGTTACTAGAAAATCTGTAAGAATTACTAGAAAAAAGATAGCAATGGATAGAGTTAATAGTTTTACATTTTTAATAGCTATTACTAAAACTCACTTGGTGTGGCCCTGATAGCATAGTGGTTATAGTAACGGATTACAGGCTAAGAGGTCCCCAGTTCGATACCGGACATCGTCAAATACGTCCCGAATGTATGTAGTGTAAGTACTCAGTAATAAAGGGATTATGAAAATCCTGTCAGAGCAGGTAGCATTTTTGGTGCTGCCATCTATTGCGGTTTTGCCGAAAATCTATCGCTTCAGAAGTTAGGATGCAGCTCCTGTCCTTCGGGCGCACGTAAAGGTTATTAAAAACAATTTTGGAGCTATTACTAAAATTTTCTTGATGGTTCATACTAAAAATTTTTAAGTTAGTTATACAAAAAAATATTTTGTTCAGTTTACAAAAGAAATGCTTGTTTTACTTGCAAAAAAAAATTTGTAATGGTTACTAAAAAATACTGTGGAATACAAATTTACTAAAGAATTTTTAGTAACCTCTTGAATTTTTTTTTACAGTGTGCCTCATTTAATTTTTTTAAAGTTGTTTTCACATTTTCAAACAGGACCTGATACCCCATATTACAAAACACAAACGCGTGTGGATCACAATCACCTGGTCCAGCTGCTTTCTAAAAATGGGACAACTGGACCCACAAAAAAGAAAAATTAAACACACAAATACACACACATACACATACACACACGCACGCATATATATATATATAAATCAATGGAAAATATTAGTTATCGATAAATTAACCAAGTCCTTAAAATAAAATATTTCACACCTAGAATATGTAAATACACAGCATCTGTTTAAGCAAATCAATAAATTACAACAAAACTTTGTAATAACTTATGTTGATAAATCTCCTAATAATTATGCCATTATTTGTAAATCTTATTATCATCAACTGCTTAAATCTAGTATATCTAATAATAACACATTCCAAAAAATTAATGATAACTTACTTGCCAATAATCGTAAAATTAAAGGATTCTATAAATTATTAGACATTAACCCTACTAACTTTAAATATCCTTATCTAGTCCTTATACCCAAATTTCATAAGCATCCTGTTAAATTCAGAACTGTTACAATTGGTTGCAATACTTATAATAATGCTGCTAACAAACTTCTATTAGTAATTCTTAATCAAATATATAATATCACAAAAAAAAGTGATAATACACATTGCATAAAAAATAGTTATGAACTGGTCCATATTATGAAAAATCTTAAATGTATAAACAATATCACTACCTATGATTTTAAAGATTTATTTAATAATATCAATTTATCGGATTTACATAATATCATAAATGAGCTTTTTAAAAAATATCAACACGAGTTGGATATATCACATAATATCGATTCTGAATATTTTCATACCTTAACTAATTTCATTATCTATAATAATTTTATCATGCATGATAACAATATATATATTCAAAATGTTGGTATACCACAAGGTGGTAGTACATCTAGTGTATTATCTGACTTATACTTATATTACTATGAACGTCATTATTTAAATAATACAATACATTTATATCGATATATAGATGATGTAATTTTAATTGATACTGATAACACCTGTATATCTCAATTCCCTGTTGATTATCCTTCTAATCTAGAACTTTCAAAAAACCTACTTTTTAATAATACAATCAATTTCTTAGATATTAAAATTATATTAAAAGAGAACAAATTTATAACTGATATTTATGACAAAAGGAAAGAATTTAATTTTAAAGTTAATACTTTTACTAATTTTAAATCATGTCTTCATAATTCTGTATATCGTAATATAATTCTTAACCATTTATATAGAATAAAATGTCTATGTTCTTCCCATTTAATTAATACTAATATTAAAAAGCTTGTATATGATGCTATAAATAATGGTTATCCTAAAAAATTCATATATTCTTTAATTTATAATTAGATATTACATGATCTTATAATTAATTCTTTGCATAAAAATGTATAAAAAAAATTATAAAACATAAAAATAATAATAAAAATTTAAAAATGTTAAAAAATAATAAATATATATATATATAGGTTGGTTGGGTGGGTAGATGTTAGAGTACGGAGGAGGGTGGTGTTGTCTGGATAAAAACGCAAAGGTTAATTATTTATTTAAAAAAAATGAGAGTGGGTTATTTATTTTAACATAATTTTTAAACTGTTTAATTTACACCAATATATGGATATTCGTCTAGTTATATCTATAGTTAAATAGCTATATTTTAAATATCAAATTATTTTTAATGTTATTGATATAATTTTTGGTATTATTATTAATAATATTATTACTATTATTATTTATTTATTTATTTATTTATTATTATTATTATTATTATTATTATTATTATTTTTTATTATTATCCTATATTAAGATAATGAGTTTTTACCATGTAAAGTCACAATAAATGTTACTGATTAAAGTAACAATAATGTATTTTAAGTTATATGTTAATATGAATGTTATCTCTTAATTCTAATTTTAATCATTTTATTAATTTAATTTTATGTTAATATCGATTATTATTTTTTCCGGTTCAATTATATTTCCATTCAGCTTTATCTTTTTTGTTTGTTATGAATAACTATTATTTTTACTTACTTTCAACTCCTTTTTGTAAAATATCTTTGTTCCTTGTTTAATAATTTGGTTTTTGTGTGATGGTAGTCCCAAATTCGTATTGTTTTGCTTTTTCATGGCAAATACGAAGATGAAACCACACACTCCATTTGTAGTTCCAAAGTATTTGGGACCTGAAGATTCTGCTTTGGTTCTACAAATTTCAATTGTATTCATATTATTCTTTTTTTCCTTCCATGTTCAATGTGCTATAAGTTATTATATTCAATGGTTAATTTCAAATGGTTAATATTGTTTACTATAATTCAATTTAATTCTTCGTTTTGGTTTATTGTTTTATTGATAAAATCCGTTGGTGAATCTTGTCTACTTTTAATGGTATTATATATATATATATATATATTTAGACAATAAAATTTAATTTTGAAAACTTTCATCTGATAGAGTGAATTTAACTGAACACATTTACAGAGGTTCAAACAATAATTCAAATTAACATTAGCTTTTAGAAGCTGAATGCCGCGGAATCTCCATAGTTACATTGTAAAATCATGGTCTAGTTACCCCACGTAACTCTACTACTATTAACTATCTTTACGAAGGATAAAATTCATATATAATACTTTACAATTTTCTATGCGTAAACTAAACACTGAAGTTATAAAATAAGTACTTTTATTGTAATTGATTATTTTAAGAAACATAAATTTTAAATTTGTGAAATGCACAAATTTTACTGTTTTTATTTTTTATTTTTAGGTAAGTAATTTCCTCCCATTCCTTTGCTTGTAAAACTGAACTAAACAGGTAGGAATTTTTTTTTATTCATTGCTTTTAAAATGTTTGGTAGTTCGCCTATCTGTCTATTGCAGCTTGCATCGTATCGGAAGATAATCTACGTAATATTTACAAGCAGACGAATAAAAATTCACTGACCGATGAATATTCCTCGGCGTTCCTATACCTTGGCGATTTAGATCACGCAGTATCACGTTGCATAATTTTTTCTCTATGACGATACATTAATGATTGTATATGGCCCTCAAATGGCTAATATTACTGATTTGAAGATAAGTATCAAAAATGACATTACAAATATTGGCTTAGATAAACTGAAGTGTGCTTAGAAAGGAATTGGAATATTACCCGAATTTAGAAAACACTCCACAGGAAAACCTAATTTTTTTTATAAATAAAACTTCATGTGCTACTATTATATCTATGCAAACAACATAGAATGACTATCTTTCTTTATTTTTTATTTTTCTCAGATTTTATTGAAAATTAAATTTATAAAGATAATTTTCATTTAGCATGTGTTAATTTTATACAATTATATTACATCTGAATTTAAATATATAAATATATATATATATAAATAAAATAGCATCATTATATATTCTTTGCATTTTCGGAAAAATAATTTAGTCTTACTTTCAAATTGCTTTCTCTCTCGCTTTCTGTATATGTATATATAATATATATATTTGAACAGTTTTATTGTCTATGTACTAGCAAAAGCCATGCTTTGTTTGGATTCGCGAAGCATAATTTTATAAAACATATATTTCAAAGTAACAATATTTTTAAAATATTATTTTTGCATCTTTATTTAAAAAAAAAAAAAAAAAAAAAAAAAAAAAAAAAAAAAAAAAACGTTATTTTATGTTTTGGCGCATTTTAATTTTTTATTTATGATGTAAGACTGGCATAATAAAATATTTTCGAAGCAAACTTTTACAAAATATTTTTAAATTTTCAACTAAAAGCTCTTTTAAAGATGTTTTTACAATTTCCAGTAGCCACTGGTGTTTTTTAAAGTTGTTTGAAATATGCATGTTTTTAATCTTTGTAATTAACATCAGATAATCTTTGATAGCTATTTTAGAATAATATATTTGAAGAGAGCTTGAAGAAAGTTACTTCTTCAAAATCCTATTTTCTGGAAAAACATTTGAAATCTGCTCTCGTTGATACTATGAATTTTTAACTGTAAAACTTTTTATTCTAATTTCTTCGTTTTTATACATGTTAGCGTATCAGAATTTTTGATATTGTAGAATTTTTCGTAAGGAAAATTTCTATTGAATGCTTAATTTTGAAGGATTTTTACTCTCTACAACGTTACGTACGTTTTTAAGCCAACTGGTGTCTATATTTCCTCAATATTTATAACTGCTTCATCTAATGTTAAACCTTGGGATTTATGAATTGTACCAGCAAAAGCTAACTGCAGAAGAAATTCTTTCCTTGAGCAATTTATGCTTCCATTTTTCCAGAATTTAATTATTGGGGAAATTGGTACGCACCAATTCTTATAAGTTAAATTACTGCAGTATTCAAATTTATCCATGATTATTCACGATATCTGATCTTGTGATTTTCTTTAATACGTGCAACAAAGTCTAAAGTCCCGTTCACTAAACCTTTTTCGGTCCACAAATAAGAACGTAACATTAATTTAGATTCAAATGATAAAGTAAGAAATGGTTAAAGTCCATTTGTCGTTTCTGAATCGGCCAACTTTGCTTTAGTACATTTATAAAGAGCTTGAATCGAGGCAACAACTTCATGCAGTTCTTTTAATTTTTCATTTATATAACAAGTTTACAAATAATTTTACTTGTTTACAATTTTTTTTGTTGCCACTTAAAAAAAAATCCATAATACAATTCTTTTAAAATGTTTAAGTGTCATCTGTGCAAACGATTTTGCGGAATAATGAAAACATATTTTATTTATTAAATTAATCATGATTCTATCTATAATTATTTACTCCATGATTTATATATTTTTTTTCTAAAAATGCACGCGTTTCATTTTTTATTTATTTGCTAAAATGCATCCGTATTGGAAATGCATGTAAAATAAATTAATTAAAATAATAATTTTTTTTTAACGTTTTACTGCAAAAAAATTATATTGTGCAAATCTTCAGATCATAATTTATTTTTGTGTTTAATTTGAAGTTAAAATATTGAATAGTTTTTTTGTAAAGTGTACGACAAAATGTAATTTGAGTGGCCTAGTAGAGGATTCGCTTCGCTCATCCTAATAAATTTCTTTTTTATTTATAATTTCACAATTACAAAAAAAAAAAAAAAAATTACAATTTACAGTATATATATATATATATATATATATATATATATATATATATATATATACACACATAGTATATTTTCACAACAAAATACAGCGCTTGATATAAAATAAACAAATGTAATAATTACATTTACAACCTAGGCAAAAAATAATTATTCTTGTTATTGTAACTATTCTAATTGCTATTTATACACGTTGTCTGGTCCCCCTAAATGTTCAAGAGTGGTTTAAATACACAATAGATTATTCTGGAGCTGTTTCCGGTACTACATAAAACGAAATTTACCACACCATATGTTTAATTCCTTGGGCGCAAAAATGGCCTGCAGCATGGTCACACATACTACCCTGATGCCAATTATGACAGAAGTACAAAGAGATTTTGCAGTAGAAAAAAAAGTAAAGGGTTGATCTCGAGGCACATATTTATTATCTCTTCTTCTTCTTCTTCTTCTTCTTTTTTTTTTTTTTTTTTTTTTTTAATCATTATTGAGACCGGTTTTCCTGTTTGTGATGACCAAACAATGGAAAGTGTTGCTAATTCAAAATCATTCGAAAGGAAATAACTCCGAATAAGATAGACTGGTTTTAAAACTGTAAAGATGTTGTTTTATGTGTTTCACAAGTATTTATTTTATTGCAAGTCAGTGTTATTACAAAATTGAATCAAAACATTATATCAACAAATTTCAATGCGAATATAGTACCAATAGATGAATTAAACTTTAGGTAGCAAAAACAATTTTATTGAAGAAAAAAAAGAAAAGAAAAAAAAGAAAAAAAAGAAAAAAAAATCCAATTTATTCCGAACATTTTCCAAAATATCTTTGTTTCATGCAATGTATCACCAATATTATAGAAATATCTATCTAGTATTGGGTATATAATTGGCTAGTAGAGATAAAAAGTCCTTAACACGTTCGCTGCCGCTTACATGGAGATGTGATGACAGTTAATGCCGCACTGTAGAAGTGGCTTTTTCCCAGAAGCCGATTTACATTTTATAACAACGAATCAGTAAAAGATTTTCACGCGCCTGCGCGAGACTGGCTATTGGACATCACCCTACATTACGCGCTGGCGCGTGAGCGGCCCCTTAACGTTGGCGCCATATCACGCACTTTCGCGTGAGCGGCAGCGAACGTGTTAATACTACGCAAAGACTCAGCCAATTCTATGCCAACTAGTTATGACTAAATCTTTGAGGAAACGCGTATATTATACAGGGTGAGTCATAAATATCGAAACAATAGGCTATCTCCTTAAATATTGCCCCTAGACCCATACTTCCAATTGCAAAATTTCATCAAAAAAGATAAAATTTTTGATAAGATAACTTGCAACTCCATGGGGGGGAGGGGGGTCTATTTTTAAAAATACGAAAATTAAATTTTTATACGGCCCCCAGAGGATAAAACTTCCAACTAGAAAATTTTTCCTTATCCATTCCTGAATTGAACAACAAAAAATAAATAAATAAATAAATAAATCGTGAGGTTTTAAGGGATCAGATACAAATTGAAATGCATGTAATTGAAGAAACAATGGTACTGTAAGTTGTCCAGGAAACATTTATTTTATTTATTTATTTATAGAGTTAGAATTTGAAATGTTTTGAGATGGTTAACCACATAATTTGTAAACATTATCACATCATAAGCTTTCTTAATAAAATATTTTTTTTTCAAAAAATTTAGAGTAAATTAAAATTGTCATAACTCAAAATATTATTTGTCGCATTGAATTTTTTTCTTTTGATTAAATGAAAATGTCTAATTTTTAATTTTGATTCAGCATTTAAAAAAAAAAAATTAAATAAAAGTATTTAAAATAACAATTTTTTAAAAATGCAATTTTTTGTAAACAAATCATATTTTTAAAAGTAAATTTTCTGAGGTAAAAACTTCTTTCGGCGCGTTGGGCATTATTTTTTGAGGTGTTAAAAAACTATTGAATTCGCATGACTGTTACCGTAACCGACGGTTTAAAAATGAGAAATAATGATATAAAAACATCTGATGCAGAAAAGTGCATTTAGTTTTAAACAAAGATGGGCTCCTAACGTTTAAATGCTTTTTAAAAGTTTCTAGGTGATTAACTCCGTCTTGTAAACTTCGATTTCAGATTTTGTTTAAGTTTTGCCATTCTCGCCTTCTTTAATTACTATTTAAATGCGTCGGTTGATTTAACCCTCATTTTTTTATCACGCCGATTTCAATTTTTTTTTCATTGTTTTATCTCTGTCAACTTCATATTTTTCTTGTTAAAATTGCTATTACACGATGCGTAAAAGGTGCCTCTAATTGCGGGACTCTAAACTGGTAAACTGTAGATGCTGGCTTCGAACCCAAACGCGACCGTCGGCCTAACTGTTCGAAGTTTTCCGTGGTTTTCTTCGAACCCTGGATTTCTTTGCGTAAATACGAGTTAGATTCCCATAAAAAAACCCTCACGGAGGGCACCCTTCCCCTCACGAGCTATATCCCTATTGTAGAAAAAAATATCCCAAGGTGTTAACCGCTCTCAAAGGCCGCTGCTTTTTTTTTTTTTTTTCCTTCATTTTTTAGAGTTTTCAGTTCAACTACAAATACATTTTAAATTTTGTTTAACTTGCGTATCAAGTATCCACTTTAAAACAAGAACAGGTGTTTAATGAATCCTTGGCGTATTTAATTTAAACGTTTTAAGTTGAAATTATTCAATTGAATTTCTTAAATGGTATTTGGTTCGAACGCATTAAATCTTGACCAATTAAATACACTTATAATGAAATATTAGTAGGAGCTTAGCATAAAAAAATACGCAACAGAAACGTTATACTCTTAGACTTTAACATTCGAATAAATAAATATATATATATATTTATATATATATTTTAATGCAGTTTGGAATAAATAAACTACTTGGATGTAGCAATCGGAGGACTCTAAAGATACAAAATTCCGTGCATTAGTACTTGATATCACTGAAATCGTGTAAATTATACAAAATTCATTATAAATGCGCTACCCGAAAGATGATTGATACAAAAACGTAAACAAAACCAATTCATGTCTAGAAGTAACTAAATCTGACTTTTTATGAAAATTCCTGCATTAGTTGTTAAGATAGAGCTATTGCAGAAATCGTAACAAATTCAGTATTGCAGCGCCACACGTGGAGCTATATACAACAAAATATAAACAACATCAATTCATGTCAAGGACTAACAGAATCTGAAGATTGAGGATATTCCTTGCATTAATTCTGGAGATACAGCTATCGCAAAAGCCTGTACAGTAAGGTCACTTGTTAAGCGATTCACACCAAAAACTAATCAGCAGCAATTTATATCAAGGACTAAGTAAATACATTTGTTTATTAAATTCCGTAGATTAGTTCTTGAGATAGCGCGCTCACAAAATTTATGTCATATACAGAGATACAGGAGCAGTGACTCACAGACAGACATTTTGCAAAAATATGTTTTTCGGTATCTCTGAGCCACAAAACGTATGAATCCGTCGAAAACCGGAATTCAAAATGTTCATGAATCCAATAATTTTCTCTTGTAAAGATAGAAAAAAGTAAAAATAGGTTTAAAACCACATAAATTTTGAAGCTGAATAGTAAAAACTAGATTTTTGAAAATATTTCTGTGTAATTTATTAAAATATATTTCCATTAACATTAAAATATATATTATCATTAAAATATATTCCATATGATTCAGTTAATAGAAGTGTCATTACCGCTATTACTAATTTTACTAAACTTATTGCTTGCGACAATAAGTTTTAAAGACACATTTAATGAGAGTTTAATTAATATCACTTAACTTAATAACACTTTTAATAAGTGTTTAATAAGACGGTCCGGCCAATGGGTCGGGCCAGTTATGAGCCTGTCGCCAAGCTCGAGTTATTGCAGACATCTAGCTTATTTCAAGGAAGTTTAAAGCAAAAACCTATACGCTTTTATTTTATATCTAAAAGTTAAAGTATTGTCTTGGATCGACATTTAATAATGCGTAAATTAATGGTCGATCCCTAAATTGTATTTCAAATGAACTGATATCGCTGTTCTCAGAGGTATGCTTAAGTGGTGCAAGTCACGAATTTTCGAAAATTTTGGATTTTAATATCTTTCAGGGATTTGTAGATATCAAGATGAATTTTTTTTTTTTTTTGTTTGTTTGATTCAGGAATGGGTAAGGGAAATTTTTCTAATTGGAAGTTTTATCCTCTGGGGGCCGTATAAAAATTTAATTTTCATAATTTTTAAAATACACCCCCCATGGAGTTGCAACTTATCTCATCAAAAAATTTACCTTTTTTGATGAAACTTTGCAATTGGAAGTATGGGTCTAGGGGCAATATTTAAGGAGATAGCCTATTGTTTCGATATTTATGACTCACCCTGTATACCAAAAACATGTCTGTGAGTAATGCCGACATCATACCGACGCGACGGTCGGAAGGATGAAACCAATTAATTTTACTTTATTTTGCAAATTTAATTATATGCTTTCAATATACATGCTTTCAATAATGCTAATTTTTACAAAGTCGAATAGGGAAAAAATTACTTTCAGAAGCGATTTCTTTGAAAATTATATCTCAATTTACTGACGTTTTATGTTTTATATATATATGTATATATATATATATATATAATTTTCAATAATGATTTTTTAAAAATATAATATCTCCATCCCGTGAAGCTTGATTAAGAAAGATTAACTGGCTAACATTTAAAACAATATAAATAGTTGAGCATTTGCTTCGGAGTAATATTCAATAATGAAATCAATACTTGATCAATAAATAAACAAAATTAGTTAATTATTATAAATAAAACAAATATATAACAGGTATGCAATCGAACTACGTGCTTAAAGGGCTATTTCACTGAAACTACTCGATTGCTAAATCTGATGATAACCTATGAAGAAATTTAACATGTAATTTGCATGATTACTCATTAACTAATATACTTGCCGAAACACAGTTTTCATTATCAGAAAGTAGAAGTAGTGTGGTTATGAGAGTTCGTCGTCAACGATGTTCGCTCAGAATCAAATGATGGTCATCCGAATATTTTTTCTCTTAGTGTACGAGGTTGAAAAGATATTTTTTGAGCGGAAGTAGATCGGAAATTCATGAAGATAACAGCGAAAGATAAACTGATAAATTTTTTGTCGTCTTACAGTACGATGAGGTGAATTAAATATCCAACGACACTTAGGTTAAAAGACTTTTTTCCTTCGCGTAATATAAAAATTTTGCAAAATTTAATTTTTTTCTTTTAAAAATACTAAGATATAAAAAAAATTTCAAAATCTTTAATTTAACAATTACAAACTATATTTTAAGGTTTTTTTTTTTTTTTTTTTTTTTTTTTTTTTTTTTTTTTTTAAAACTAGAGATTAATAATTATGTGTGTGCGTGTGTTTTCATATGTATTTTCTGAATTTGTGTAAAGTGTATGCGGTAAGTGCATGTGAAGTGGCTCTTCTTTCAGAAAAATGGTCTCATTTTAAACTGTCAAATTGAAACTCTTTCGAATGTTTTTCTTATGCCACCAGGCATAAAAAACGTCAAGCAGTCAGCTCGGAACTGTTGATTCTTATTTATGTAATTTCAGATATTAAATTCGTTTCCAAATTAATTTTTAGAGATTGCACATCGAATATAAGAAAGTTAGATTTTACCCCTTTAGCTTTAGCTTAATCCCTAAATTCTTTTAGCCGTCTCACAGACCTCTGTGCGTTTTACCCATTTTCACAGTTTAACCACATTTATTGGTGCAATTTTATTTTGTTTGAGCCTTAGTACTATCGTTACAGTCTTTTGAATAGGTGAAAATTAATTATATTAATAATGCGTAAAATTTTTAGTACAAAAGCAGTATTATGTACGTTAACCGAGCGTTTTCGATGAAATAGTCTAAACTAGAGGTCTGCACGGGCCGAAATTTCCAGGCCCGAGCCCGGCCCGGCCCGAACCAAAGACATATTGGCCCGACCCGGCCCGGCCCGGCCCGGCCCGGCCCGAAAGTTAAAATTTAGGCCCGAACCCGGCCCGGCTCGGGTGAATTTCTACAGAACATTGATCTTTACTCTAACGGAAGAGTTCAGACCAAAAAAACTTATCTTAGTCTTTTATTTAATTCCATGTTTATAACCTCTATTTATGCAGAAATGCCATAGGCTACGATATTTACGCTTTTAATGAACCTTTGTTTGTTGTATGTAAATGTTTCAGTTATCATTATTATTATTAATACATAAAAAAAAAATCTAAAAAATGGTATATGGTAAAAGTAAAATCTTCTAAGACACTGAAAAAAAATACGTTTCCTTTTTAGCAGATGTAAATGTTTAATATATGGGTGATTCTCAAAATAGGGGACAATTTCAAAAGTGAAATCTTAAAAAAATTACTGTTAGCAAAATTTCTGAAAAAAATAGGTGTTGTTAATATAGTATTAGGTATACTTTACATGTAGTCAGCAGAGCTAAATATTTAAAAATTAACTTTTAAAAAAATAATTAGTATTTTTTGAGCCATGCTAATGACAAAACAAATTGCATGGAATAAATATATTAAGAAGTTTTTATTTTCTTCCTGTTTAAATATTTTTTTCTAAATTTATTAGCCTTCCTTTTCAGCAAACGGTTTCCATTTTTACATATATACATATAAGGAGAATAAAAACATTACCAAAGAGCAAACTTTGTTTACATGAGCAACATTCTGACACTAACAATGTAAGAAGCTGTCTTAGTGATTTTCTGACAGATTTAATGCATATTTTAGGGATAATAAATGTAATACCTAAATTTATATGTAAAATTAAACTTTATAAAAGATACAATATAAGCAATGGTTACATTTATGCACATAGGAGTCTTTAGCATGGACAGAAAAACCATGCTAATGACACAGATATTTGTCCATGCTAATGACAAATTTTAATTTAAATAAAATTATGAGCCATAATATAATCACAATGCAATAGTCCTTTCTGGGGCTCTTTAAAACACAAAAGTCCTATGCAAATAAGTAAAATAAAAATTTTAATTATAAAATAAACATGAAAATTATTATCCATTCTAATGACATACAATTGATGTACGCCCCTAATATTCAACTTCTGTTCTTAAAATACAATACATGCTTCTATTTTCAGGCTGGTATAAAATGGCTACTTGTTGCCATGGAGAAACTTTATATTTTCAAACTATTGTCATATGTGAAAATGAAATTTTGATTAAAAACCAGCTGTTATAGTATGACCTTGTTTTGAAAATAGAATATGGAGGACAAACTTTAATTCTTTTTTTATATGCTATAATTTTATTTTTAAAAAGAAATTTATTGGATAAATCCTCTCCTTGATTAATTTAAAGAAAGAATAACATTTGTTTTATTTTATAAACATGATATTAACTCTTGAAAAAGCTAGTATATACAAGGCACAGCTGCTGTGGACATCTGTGCTAATGACATTTTGAACATTTATTCTGTTATTTTAAGGTGTTTTTAACAAAAAAGTGAGTAATTTTTTAGTCCAAATAATGAATAATATGAAGATAAACATATCTAAATATAAAAACATGACAGAAAACCTCTCAATTTTTTTTGTATGCCGAAAGACATAAATTGTCCCCTATTTTGAGAATCACCCATATATATATTTTTCGCGTATTGTTGTATTCATTTTGCATGAATGAACAGTTTAAAAGAAATTTGCAGTTTTCAGTTTAAACAAAAATTCCGGCATAATCATGTTTATGTGTTTAATTCTATTTTAAGACGCCTAGTAATCTACGATCCTTTAAAAAGAATAAATTCAAATGTTTAATTGTAGAATAATGACGACTTAAAAGTATATGTCTATTTTTCAAAAAAATTTGGACCAAGCCAAACTTTACTGATTTATGAACAGACTTTTCCACGTCAAGTAAAGGATTTTCATACGGGAAGATTCAACAGGAACTGATTATTTAGGTCCGTGAAGACTAGGAAGAACAAAATTAGTCTCGGCTTGTGCGGAAAAAATAAGTTAGACTCGGCCCGATACTCCAGGGAAAAAAAATTAAGGCCCAAGCCTGGCCCGGCCCGAAACGATTAGTGACTAGGCCCGTCCGACGGGCTCGGGCTTCTGGCCGAGGCCCGGCCCGTGCAGACCTCTAGTCTAACAATACTATTACTTTAACACAATCAAACTGATCGGTCAATTTATCATACGAAATGCCCACCGGCTATCGCCCAGTTAGTGTAAACGGTAAAGCATTGGCCCTGTAAGCCAAGGATCTGGGTTCCATTTCCGGCCTGGGCAATTTTTCGCCTTGTTGGAAATATTCAATTCGTATAAGTCTAAAAAATAGCTGACTGTAGTTATGCGATAATTTCTGTCACAGCAGTTAAAGATTAAACCATTTAGAATTCCTTCGTTAGAACTGTACGATTCGCTTAAAATTGTGTGTATCGGCTAATTAAAGAAATGCGTTTGATTTTTGTTTGGATTGGCTATATCGGATCTGTTTAATGCATAATATGTTGCAACGTTTCCGTGGAAAAAGGGAAAAGTTGAAAAGTGTAAGTGAAAAATAAATTTTTTCTATTCAAAATTTTCGAAAACTATTTTTTTTTTTTTTTTTTTTTCAAAAAATGTTCCCTAATTTAATGTAAATCGGATATTAAGTCAAATACAAATCTTTTCTTAAATTACAAATATTAATTACTTATGCTTACTATTCTTTTACGAATGGGGCATCTGTCCAGTTGAACTGGAGTGATTAAATCTGAGCTGCGGGATAAATTGTTGAAAGCAATGATTTTTTTTTTTTTTTTTTTTTTTTTTTTTTTTTTAATAAAAACTTTATTTATCTGAAACTTGTGTAACAATAACATTTTTTATGAAGTTTTACATAAAATTTTGATTAGATAGGTTAAATCTGCACTACAAAAAACACTACTGTAAGAATGGAAAAAACAAAGGATTAAAGGAAGGACACTATTCATCATTTAATCTAAATGTGATATATCTATTTATTTATTTTGTGATGATAAGAAGAAGGATTAAAAATAAATATGTTGGCATTTGTAACGAAATGTGATGGTGTATAAACTTAGTTTTGACCTTACCAGTTTTGTTAACATAAAAATAGAGGTAATTCTAGAATCATGAAAGCTTCATTGTTAACCCTTTCCGGCACGGGCAAAATCTGTTAGTAAAATGAGAAATTATCGACTGACACCGGAATTCACAAACCAATTTTTTATATATTTTGAAATCCTTAATTTAAGTTTTTATTGTTAAAGCAAAATTTTACTAAAATATTATGGGTGCCGTTTGCAAGATTGGAATAGAAATCAGGTATCCCAGACCAGTCACAGTGTGCCGGAAAGGGTTAAAGAGTTTGCTATAGATTTATTTGAGAAGATGTGAGTATGTGAAATATTTTTAGACATGTAGACGATATAGGACGTATATATTTCCATGTTCCCTCCACTACATCTATGATCATTATTCATGATATATTTCATAGATTAAATAAATTAAAAATCTTTAAAACATTAAAAACAAAACGTAATGCAAAAGCTGCTTCGTTTTATTTTATTATTTTTATTTATAAGATAGTTTTTACACTGTATATGAAATTCGGATTACACATGGTTCTGCGCTTAAACTGTTGCTATACAATCTTAGAATCCCCCGCCAACACTAACAAAAATATTGTTTGTAGTAAATATAATTTTAGTTGATCCTGTTTTATGTAAAAATAGGTATATCGATGATAAAAAATGATCTGTCTTTATAATGAAAGAAAATTACAAAAAATACATTGTGTGCACTGTGTTTTCTGGTAGTAAAACAAAGTACTAGAAAGATCAATTATAGATAGCATATGCAATTGAAAAACGTTTAGTTCACAGTTTAAATATACCAAAGTACAAAAGAAAGAACAAAAAATTAACCATAAAAATTCTGTCTCTTTGAAATATTGCATAAAAATCTATGCATGTTGAAATTACACAAATCTGTGTTTTGTATAGAATGAAGAAATATGTATCAGAACTGAATATTACACAAAATATATGTATTTTACATATTACAGAAATATATGCGTATTTTCTTTATTACAGGCTTCGCACATCTCTACCACTAAATTTTTACAGTATTTTCAATGTATTTCACTGCAGAAAAATATTGCGAAAATTGAGAATCGAGGAGGTGCTTGCGAATTCTATATCTTAAAAATTAAATATAAATTTTCTTATCATTAATAGTGGTGCGAGAGTCCTTACAAAATATAAGGAGTGTGCGAACACTGTATTACACAAAGATCTGTGCAAATACAAAAATATGCGTTTTTTGCATAATATACAAAAATATTTGTAATCACAAAAGATTACATAGATAAATATATAAGAATGTTACATAGATATAACTGTATTATTGTGCAATTCACACATTTTTGTTTTTGTTTCAAAAATGATCTAACTTTTACACACTTATTGTTATCATTAAATTACACATTAAAATGTGTATTTTGATATTTACACAAAAGTGTTTATTTTGGAAATTTAAACGCTTCTTTACACATATAGACAAATCGATTTTGTATGATTGATATACCTGTTTTTATGTGTAAATATCTCCATTTATTTTTTAGAGTATTTAATATATATCGCGTTTTAACTCAACTGCATATTTTCCAAATATTCTGACCTCTTTAGAAAAATAAACAATTTTGACTTCAAAAATTGATTTTTAATTTCTTTTATCAATATGCCAGTGAATGTTTTTTCGTGTATTTAATTCCTGCAAAAAGTTTTCGATTTAGTCAACTATTAACATATTTATAGGTGTTTTTCTGATAGTCTAGTATCTGTGAAATAAACAAAAGAAGTAAATTTACAATAAAGAAAAAAGAAAAATAATAGTAGGCCATCTTTAAAAATGCCTATGCCGTTGCTTTATTAAAAGTTATATTTTTTTGTGGAATTTAACTTCAAACAATTTCTGATAAACGGAAGTTATAAAAAAGAAAGAAACTTATAGTCCTTTTTCGAGTTTACCATTATTCCAGTATTTCAAATTAGAGGATTATTGCCATTTATTCAGCTTTGTTTATACTTCCATAGCCATTTATTAATTACATTTCAGTTTATCGAATTTCTAAAATTTAGCATTCTTTGAATATTATTTTTTAAATATTTCATAACGATTGGGGCTAATTTTTTAACTTTTGGGATGCGTTATTTAAGTTTTATGTTATATTTTCCTCATTTTATTACTTATGCATAATTAAGAGCTGCAAATTTAGTTCACCATAAAATGAAGGGAAATCGATAAAAACTTAAGAGTGATAGCACTGTTGTTAGACTTACTTAAACACTCTAAGAATTAAATGTGTAAATTTACACCTAAAAACAGGTATATCGATGACACCAAAACGATTTGTCTGTATGTGTAAAGTGGTATGTAAATTGCCAAAATACACATGTAATATATGAATTTCAAAATACACGTTTTGATGTGTAATTTAAAGATAACAATAAGAGAGTAAAAGTTATCTGATTTATCTTAAAATACACACTGAAATGTGAAAATTGTACAATACTACTCATATAGCTATGTAATAATTTTACATATTTATCTAATCTGCTGTGATTACGCATAATTTTGTGTATTGTGCAAAAAAACACATATCTTTGTATTACATGTGATTTATACAGTTATTTATATAATATGCAAACTATGCACACATTTGAGTAATATTCTGTTCTTACACATATTTCTGCATTCTATGCAAAACACAAATTTGTAAAATATTCAAAATACGTTAATTTTTATGTAGTATTAGAAAAAGACAGAAATTTTAGGTACAGTTGTTTGTTATTTATACGTTTATACTTTGATATGTTGAAATTGTGAATTAAATGTTTTTCAATTGCGTGTGCTGAATATGTTTGTTCTTTCTAGTAGTTTTGTTTTACAACCTGAAAACAGAGTTTTCAATGCATTTTTCAATGAATTTTTCAATGCATTTTTCAATGCATGTATAATGCATTTTTCAATTTATTTTAAGTATAAATATAAATAATTTGTTTATCATCGATATACCTATTTTTATATAAACAAGATCTACTAAAATTATAGTTTCTACGAACCATCTTTCTTTTAGAGTTTGGTCTGGAATCTTAAAATTGTATAATAGCACTTTAAGTGTAGTACTTATGTAATCTGGATGTCCAATGCAGTGTAAAGGCTGTCTTATAAATTAAGGGGTTCCTGGGATTAAAATTCTTCAAATTTTCTAAAGTAATTTTATTACATTAAAAATTTCATTGTTTTATTCTGCTTAGAATGATGTTCAAATCATGTTCCGTTTTGGTTTGTTTTCAAAATTTAGCTTTCAAGCAATGGCTGTCATGGAAACTATTTCTTGTAAAAATGTGTTTTTCTTCATGTTTTATTTTTTCACCATTTCTTTTATTCAAATTGTTACAAGTCAAGAACTGCTGAAAATAAATGATTCAAACGTCTTTTTCAACTGTTTTAATTTCATTTTAATTCAGCAAATATGAAAAAAAAATTACTTTTGAAAATATCATTTTTTAAGTTACAGTTTTTAATAACTTTAATATTTTAAATTTTTATTTAAATTAATATTTTGAAAAATTCTGAATCAAAATTAAATATTATATATTTCTTTTCATTAGAATGAAAAAAAAAACATAATTCTGCAAATAATATTTTGAGTCATAATGATTTTAAACTACCCCACATTTTTAATAAATTATAACTTTATTATTTTTTTTTAAGAGAGAAGTTTTATCATGTGATTTTGATTTCAAATTGCATGGTTAACCATCACAAAATATATTAAAATTTTAACACAATAAATAAAAAATATTTTTAAATGTGTCCCGGACCGCCTTAAGCAGCAACAACAACAACGATAGTACATAATATCCTCAATTAATCTTACAAATGTTTATTATTTTAAAGATTTTTTCCATAATTGTTTATGCATGCCCCCCCCCTAATGGTAATAATGGAATAGCTTTAACCTATATTTTTAAATAATACTTTAACTTTTACCCCCCAAAATGGAATAGTTTTAACTGTATTTGTAAATGGTAAAAAAATTATACTATTAAAAAATTAAACTATTTAAGCATAGAAATTTGTTCAAAAGTTTTATGAAATTTTTACTCATTTTATATAAATGCTTCATGAATGTTGGTAAAAGGAAATAGCCTAGTCAATCTGTGAAATATATCATGAATAATGATTTTAAATGTAGCGGCGGGGTGCATGGAGGAATATACGTCCTATATA
Source organism: Maratus speculifer (assembly GCA_964019185.1). NCBI lineage: Eukaryota > Metazoa > Arthropoda > Arachnida > Araneae > Salticidae > Maratus > Maratus speculifer. The sequence goes on from OZ025293.1 coordinate 226,983,828, forward strand.
GTCTACATTAAAAAAAAAATCGCATACTTTATGCTTTTCAAATAAGTCTGTAGCATATACTCTAATCATGAAATTGCGTGACTCTAGCGTGACTCTAGCGTACCTCTTTTTCTACTTTAATAAAGGTAAAGGTACAGGTAAAGGTACTTTAAAAAAGGTTGGTAAGGTTAAATCTACGATTATAAAATGTTACATTTCATTACAATTGTCAACATATTCATATTTACTCACTCTTCTCATCATCACAAAATAAATAAATACATAAATTAAATTTAGAGAAAGTCAGGAATATTTGCCTTCCTTTAGTCCCCTATTATTATTATTATAATTATTATTATTATTTACTATAGTATAGTTCTTTGTAATGCAGATTAACCCTATGAAATCAAAAGTTTTAGTAAAACTTTACAATAAATGTTATTGTTATACAAATTACAAGATGCCCCATTCATAAAAAAATACTAAGCATGGGTAATTAAAATTTATAATTCAAAAAGCAGATCTTCATTTGTTTAATATTTTATTTACATCTAATTAGAGATTTTCTTAATATATATAAATATCGGGTGTCCCAAAAATGACTGATGGATTTTAAAATTCAATAACTTGCAAACGGTGACAGCTATTTAAAAAAAAAAAAAATTACAGGAGGATTATGTACATTAAATGTAAGGAGTTTTTTTTTTTTTTTTTTTTTACTGTAATTTTTTATTTTAGTTCGAATTTCAAACAATAAGTGGCGCTGGCGGCGACTGAAGGCCAGGTCGTCGCTTCACTCAGCACTGATCACCCGGCCTTCAATCGCCGTCAGCGCCACCTATTGTTTGAAATTCAAACTAAAGTAAAAAATTACGGTAAAAAAACTCCTGATATTATACATAACCCTCCTGCAAAAAATTTTTAAATAGCTATCGCCGTTTGCAAGTTATTGAATTTTAAAATCCATCAGTCATTTTTGGGACACCCGCTATATATGCATTAAAACATCTTGTATAGAAACATTTTAGTTTCCACTTACACGTTTCTATTTTTTTTTTTTTTTTTTTTCATTTTCCCGGAAAATACAGCAAAATATTATTTAACGGTATTGCTCTGATCAAACATTCTGTAGGAACATTACTTTTATTGAATTCGCATAATTTATAGTTTAACTAAGTCTGACATATACTCAATTACTGAAATAAAAATATGTTTTATATAAATAAATTTAAACAATATCAGAAGAATGCAAAGAAACAATATACATATATATAGTTAAATATTTGAATAAAAGTTAATGCTAAACTGTACTGCAATATTACTTTATAGCAAGTATTTTATTTTTATGTAAATAATAAAAAAAAAAAACATACATAAAATTTGTTAATTTCAAGATACATAAACAAATACGCCAGATCTTCGTGCAGATATTTATTAACATAAAGAGGTAAATAATTACTTCCATAAGTGCTATTATCTAAATAAATTTTATTTAAACCGTAAGATTCATACAAGCACAAGTCTTTTTAGCTTCCAGAATTATATATATATATATATATATATGTATTATATATATATGTAATATCTTCATTAGATGACTTTTCTATGTTTTAAATATTCATATGAATTTAGAATTGTGTTTAAAAAAATAATAATTAGCAATGTTATTTAATGAAAGGTAAACAAACAACAAAAAAAGCATATCAACCCTTAAAAATTAAAAAATATATATATTGTTCTTCAAAACATTTTATTTATAATATGGAATACTTGAAAAAAACATATGAAACCGAATTTTTTAATTAAAAATAATTTCCTTCGTTATAAAACGTGCTAAAAGTTATTTAAAAAATACCTACAATAATATCATTAATTTATCCTTCATATCTAATATTAAGTACTATCAATTATGAAAGTCAAAGAACGTTTATAAAAATTTAAAATAATTTGATCGCATCCTACTAGATGATTTCATGTATGAAATTGGAATTGTGCGATAAATTCTTACCTTAGTTGGTGTTCATCTCCAGCATTGCTTATTTGCTAATCTCATTTAACGTTTCTTCTCATACACTGTGGTACTAGCTCAACAGTTCAGCTATTCAGATCGATATTCAACTATTTGAAAAAATAGCTCATGAAAAAAAATTTAAAAAAAGTCTAATTTTTTACTTGCTATCACCTATGACACATCAAGAATTACATTATTTTGTAATATAGGGGTGCACAACCTGTGGCCGGCGGGCCAAACTGATACCAGTAATTTTATGCAGATTAACCTTCCTTATAATAATGACAGAAACTTTACTATGAAAGAAAACAAACGTGACTTTTCAAATATTCTGGTGGCAAACGATTTTCTGGCAAAAAGGTTGTGCATCACTAGTGTAATAGGCTCCATAAAGTTTTAAATAAAATACCAATTTTTTTTATTTATCGCTCATGAAGTCTGCTGCTAAACGTCTACCTACTCATTCTGCTGAGATGAAAAAATAAAATAAAGCAAAATATAAAGCAAATGGCAGACAACTTAAGAAAGGGCTACTTCTCTTAAGAAAGGCGTCGTCTTTACTGCCTGGGAGCCAGCCGGGTGGTCGGCTTTCTTTGGTAGGAAATACAATGAGTGTTTTTTTATTCAATCCTTAACCATCGATTTTTTTATTCATTTATTTATTATATAATCCAAACCAGTTTTTTAAGTTCTTTTTTACTATACCTTCAATGACACAGAAAAACTGGTAGTTAGAATGAACCTAAAGATCTCGTTTCCCCTTTCTATCGAACTTAATCCTCTCTATTTTTAATAAATATTTACTACTGCTAAATAGATAAAATACAAAGCATCCCATTGTTTAATAATAATGTCGGCACCTACCATAAGTCAAGAGTATAATGTTTCACTTATTCATGTCATATTTATTCTATATGCCAGATGTGCAGCTGGACATACAGTTTAAATGAAAAAAAAATATTCATTAAGTCTGAAATATAACTGTTTGTTAAAAAATTGCAGATAGTATTTCGAAATACTCATCAGTAAATTAATCAAGAATTTCAGATTTTTTTTAGAAAAAATATTTTTTTGTAACAAAAAATTACAAAATATGCACTTTGACTGATATACTCGCGGTATGAAATTAAGATGAACAATAAATGATTTTTATTATTATGATTATTCACTGCGACTTATTGGAAAAAAAATCTTAGATTTAAATATAAACTATGTGAAAAAAATAAAAACTGGAATGCACTTTTTCTTTTATAACAGCATCATTAGTTATCATTTTTGTCTGCAGACACAGCATTGTTGCAAACAAAATAAAACTCTTTTATTAAGTAAAATTCTGCAGTTTTAAACACATGTTATTTTTGTTGTTGTTATTGTTGAATCAGGATTGTGGATTTATCTTTAATAACAGAGTGTTCACGATATATTGAACTTGTCAAAAAAAGTTTTACTGTACTCTTTGCATGATTAAAGATATGGATTGTAAAATACTAGTTAAAATATATATATATATATATATTACATTTTGAACGACATAACTACATACATATGGAAATATTGTATTAAGTATAAATTATGTGCGAAAATAAAGCACTGACATAGGAAGGTAGTTTAAAAATTAAAAATATGTATTGATCTTAGCCATTCTGACGCATAAAAGAAGCGACAACTTTTTTTATATTATTACATTAGTGTATTTTTTATAGAAATGGTGTGCTTTTCGATCCATATTGAGATATACATTGTCATTTCATCGTATTAACATCTCAAATATTGTATTTTTGCACAATTATGACTTTTTTAATGGAAATTTAAATGAAATGATGAAAAATTTTGTGCCCCTCTGAAATTTCGTGCCCAGAGCACGGGCACCGGGTGCGCGTCAGATAGTCGGTATCTGCTGTGGAACTGTAAATAATTTGTTTGATGATTGTGACTCCAAGTTAAACATAAAGAAATGCACTATACTTCGTTATTGCTGGTCTGTATCAACAATTTAAATTAATATAGAAGGAGTGATGGCGATCGGCATATTATACTAGTTATTTCTGGAAAGGCGATAAGCAGGGAGTTCTGGATATGGTCAGCAGCAATAGGAGAGTTTTAAAATAATAAAAAAAAGCATGTATGGAATACAAATAGGAGAAGAAAGGTACTGAAATTCGTGCTAATTATTCTTTAGATACATTTTTTTTTAATTTTTCAAAATTAATCATGTGCACCAATCTTATACCTCTTCCTAGTAGCAGTAATTAGTATAACTATTGTAGTAATAAAAAAAATTGCAAAAAAAAAAAAAAAAAAAAAAAAAAAAAAAAAAAAAGGGCTAATATTTTTTAATCTACACAAATATAATATAATTGCGAACCTAAAAATTCAATAACTTCACCCGAGTTACCCATGATTTCGAGCAATGATTTTTATATTTGGATATTTTAAAAATCATTATTTTCGAGGTAAAAGTAAAAAAAAATTCTTAAGTTAAATTTTTATTTTTTAAAAAATAATATATTTATTGTAAATCAGTTTTTTAATTTTATGAAATGCAACATAATGACCAAAAAAAAAAAAAATAAGACCAAATACTACCAAAAAAATAAGAAAAAAGTAAAAAATTAAAAAGAAAAGAGAGAGGGAGAGGAGGATGGAGAGAGTGAGGAAAAGAAAGAAAAATAATATTAACATTTCTTTTTAGTAGGACAACCAGAACATCTCAGATCATTAGAACTCGATTTTCAGAGCATTACGTCCATCGGAAGATTAACAGGAACAGTCGCTCTGTTAAGAAATAAGAAAAACTGTAAAAAAAAATGCTTTAACCAATCTTTAAAACAGTCAACGGTTTTTGCGTCTATTTGCGTGTGTGTCCCTCTATAAATTTCGACTTCATTAAAGAAACTGATGCTAAAATTGGTGAAGAAATTGATGGTTGTACGAACGAAATCTCGCTCCCACTCCCTTCATCGCTAACAATCAACGACTGCAGTATTTCTCGAAAAGTTGCTGATGTGAACCTGTGCTTCTTCTCATTTGACTCAACGTCCAAAATACGTAGATTCTGATGCCGCAGACGACTTAAATTTTTTTTTGATTTTCAGACGGGTTTTTCAAATGTTGAACGTGTTAATGAGGTCAAACTGATAAACAAAACAATCCAACTCTTTTGTTGGATGCATTTGTATTCCAAATTGGTTCATTTCCGCCACGTTAAAAATTTATTCATTTTTATTTTTATTTTTTCCGGCAGCCTGTGCATTTTTAGAATATGCTACGGATGGCTAAGTAAATTTTAAGGGGAGGGGGTAGAAAATTCATGTTTTCATAAAGCTTCTTAAAACAGTATGCAAAAGTATGGTCTCTTTGCCAGACTACAAAAAAATGTTATTGCATACGTGTATTTCCATGCACATTTTCAAGAGCGAAGTGTTTTTGACAATCCTATTTCTTTTATTCTTTTCTTTTCTATCTTTTTATTTACTTATTTTTTTTTAATTTTTATTTATTTATTTATTTATTTATTTATTTATTTATTTTTTTTTTTTATTTTTTTTTACAAAAGAACGTTTTTTGACTTCTTTCAGAAAATATTTGACGCTAATTTACTTAGACATTATGCTGAAATTTATATATAAAAAATAGTTTAGCTATCTGCTAAAACAATTAGTACTGCATAAATAAAAATTCCAGCATAATCAATTGTTGGATTCAATATAAAATCTGCGACGTACTTCTCCTATCTCACATTTCAGGGTTTAATGGAACAAAGGCATATTCAAGCCTGCAGTATTTTTTTTTCTTTCTTTTTTTTTCTTTTTTTTTTTTTTTTTTTTGCCAAACATTGAACAATGTGTAGTAATTTTATCTTTTACAAAAAACACAAAACAAAAAAATAATAAATAATGAAAAAAGTGAAGTAAAGTATTATTTTTCAAACAAACTTCAGAATTAATTACCGAAAAAAAAATCTAAGTTTTATATTTACTTTGCATTTATTTTTGCGAGATGAAGATAATTGTGTCTACTTTGTGAAATAAATCGCTATATTTCGAATTTCCATTGTTTATTTATTTTTTACTTTGTTATTCTCAAAAGAAGCTCCGCATAAATATTTTAATACCAAATCTCATGCTTAAAAAACACATAACATTTTTACAATATTATTTTATTTAAATTTACATATTTTATTTTATTGGGATGCTTAAAGTAACTAAATTTTCCGTATGAAGTTAATCTGTGATCGACATTTTTCAAACATCTGTTTACTTTTCTTTTATTCTAAGAGAATTAATCGTCCCTTGCCGTACGCTTCTAATTATTCTGATAGCTTTGTTTGCACAGCAGAAATAGAGAAAGCAACTATATGAATGTATTTTGAATTTTTTACACGTTTTATTTTAAAAGTGCATTATAAAATTATAAAAGAAGCATTTTTGCTATTAGAAATCAGAACCCCAAAAGACATTATTTTCTCACAGCAGTATCTCTTCGTTTGCATTGTTTGCGCTCTTAACCAAGTAAAAAGAAAACTTTTTCTAAACACTGCGTCAGTGAACCAAAGGATTCTGTTTGACGTTTTGCACATCGCGCGATATTTACCGCCTGGGAAAACTACTTGAATAGCTTTTCAATCCGCGCTAATTTTTATGCCAATTAAACGAATGTCAATTGTAAAGAACCTGAACTAAATGGATTTCTTCTCCCAGCGGGGCATACGCTACAACGCACCTTGCAGCAATAGAAATTAGTCTAAACTATCTCTACCGAGAATTTTCTTTACAATGATTGAGGTATAAAAAGAGATTTAAACTGAATAGTACTAGAAAAACAGAAAAGCACATCAAACAATGAATGTGAGAGATTTTAGAAAGAATAATTTAGAAAAGAAGTATATGTGTATGACACATGTTTAGTGAGAATAGAATTTTTTCCCTCGGTTTTTGTCTAATTACATCGGATTTTAAAATTTATTTACTTAAATTAAAAAACTCTTGCGTGTCAAACGATAAAGGATAGCTTACAGCATCAAAAAACGTTCCCAAATGAAAACACTTGATCATCGTCATGTAATACAAATTCAAACAAAACAGCATTTAATGTATGCTTTTGTTTTACAATACATTTTTCTGATAATAAGCTGAAAAACCTCATCATTAGCCTTTCAGAAAATTATTAACCTTTCTTGAAAAATTAATATTAGAATATCATTCTTTTATTTTATGCATTTCCTTAAAAAAAAAAAAAAAAAAAAAAAAAAAAATTAAATATTTATGTACTATCCGATCCTCTTTATTGATTTTATAAATTATTTATTACTTTCTTAAACTTATTTTATTTTTAAAGCATGATAAGTAAATTCCAAAAAAATCCATTCAAATAGCAATGTTTCAAATATTATTAAAGCTCTCTTGTAACACTAAAACCGCGGAAAATTTTACTCAAGTTTTATCAAAATATTTCACAGCAGAATTTTTATATAAAAACTAGTTAACTTAATTATTTAAATAATAATTGTACTACATATTTTTATCTTATTTTATAAGAAGTTTTCTGGTTCGAATCGTCATTTTTCATTTGATACAGGTCAAAATGACCCGCCACCGCGGTTCTAGTGTTAATATTGAATCAGGAAAAATTACGCATAAAAGAAGCTTTTATCCCCACATTAAAAAAGACAATACATTTCACTTTATAACCAATATATTTCATTATATAAAAAAATAATTTATTTTGAAATAAGAATGCTAAAATTTGGGAGTACTATCTACATTTTAAGAAAATTTTGTTACACGAAGAGTATATGTCGTAATTTTGGTATAAAAAAATTCATAATTAGCCGGACTGGTCCTTTTACCGGAAAACGTTAATGATAATATTTATATGATCGTTATTTGTGTATTGTATTTGGGAATAAAGACAGGAATGAAAGCAAATAATTAAAATCTCCCAAACCATTGTTCCAAAAAATACTATAATAAATAAAACATAATCAAGTTAAATAGATTTAAATTGCAATTAAAATTTAACTTTTAAACTAAATTTTAACTATTTAACCTCTTCAAACCTGAGGTACATAAATGTGTACCTCCAATCTTTTCCTCATAAAAACTAAAGTGTTCGAATTTTTTGCATTTTTACTTTACTTCTATACAGCTGAATGTCTTTTGCTTTAAAACCAAACCAATAAATGTCAGCACTGATAAATATTTCCTCATAAAATAAATATAATTTTCATTCGAGTGTGGATGAGACATTGTGGCCAAGAAAGTAAGAAATATTCACGATTACTTAACTTAAATGCTTTACAATAAAAAAAATTGAGAATTTGCTGATCATTTACTTGTTTAAAGACCTTAATTTTGTTATATCGTAAATTTATATTACTGATAGTTAAACTGACGTCTTAAGTGGATTAGTACTTTTATATCCCTATTTGTAAACCTAAATGACCAGTCCCCTAAAGTACTGATTTGATAAAATATACTCTTTCTGTCATCTATGGTGTCATTTTGATTATGCAAAAGCAATAAATATGTATTTGTAGAGTTATTTTATGCTCAGGTCTGAAGAGGTTAAGCATTGAACACGAATCAAATATTTCTTAATCTTTTACAGGTCGAATTCAGATTCAGATATATTTTTAAATTTTTTTTTTTTTTTTTTTTTTTTTTTTTTTTTGCACATTATGCCTTCTAATGCTTTAGTTAAGAGAAATAAGTCATTAATATGGTGGAAATTTTGTTTTTTTTACATTTAATTTTTAGAATGTTCCCAAATGAGAACACTGGTTATTTCCGGTGGTCATTGGTCATTTTTATGATTTTATGTACACCATTAAATAATAGGGATATAACTTCAATTTCAAAAAATCAAGTCATCTTTTTACTGCTTCTGCTTTTTTTTTCCAAGTCCATTTTGATGAAATGCAATTTTTACAGATTTTTTGTTTTATATTCCCAATTGGGAACATTCAAAATGTAATAGGTTAAGATGAGAAGTCAAATACGATGCAATTTTTTTATGCATTTTCTAAGTTTATATGAATAAACTTAATCTTTTGTTTTATCAAACTGAAGTTATTGATACCCATCTATTTTTTATTCTAAAAAGTAACATTATTATAAAGTTTAAGTAATATCACACGACAAATACAGCAATTTTTCTTAGAAGGCACATTATTCCATATATGTAAAAAAAAAAAAAAAAAAAAAAATCATTCTACATATTTTTACTGAAGTTTTTAATTTCTCAAAAGATTTTTTGTAAAAAATAAATTAAAAAACAATGGAGTGGAAATGATTGGTTTACACTGAAATTTCCAAATTGCAGAGAGAGAGAGAGAACAAGAGAGAGATTGCACATAATATGTTTTTACGAAATTTTAAGGCACTGAAATTTAATTTAACTTCAATTCTCATTGATTGTAATTTTTCTTGTGGTATTATTAGATAAATTTTTCAATGAATTTGTATCTTGATGTCAAGCAATTTTTTTTAAAAGGTTTTCATAAATGAAAAAGATTAATTAGAATATTAACTCGTCCAGTTGATTTTTACTTATCCATCACATGCTACCTGTAGTACAGAGTAATTCTTGTAATCGTTTTGAAAATCGATTTTTTTTTTTTTCATGGATTTACATGTTTAAAACACTGGAGATTCCGAAAAACGCATTTTTAGGGGAAAAAAAATTAGTTTGTCTGTCTGTGTGTGTATGTGCCTGTCTGTCTGTAAACTTACTATTTCCCGAACATATTGAGATAAACTCTTGAAATTGGTGTGTACTTAGTTTCTTATAATGGGAAGAAGCCTACTGAATATCAGTAACCTCGATTATCCGGAACAATTTTTTTTCGTAGTCCCGAAATATTCGTTTTGATTAAAGATACATAAACATTTTCGAAATTGGTTATTTTAAGGAAATAAATTAAGGACATGTAGCATATAAAATACAAAAAAAAAAAAAAATAATAATAATTTTTGCATAAAGAATGAAGTCGATCGGATTATTAGTTGCCGAGATATTTGTAATCCTATTTTGCACGCTTTTTCATGAGCCTGTATTTCATTGAAAATTCAATTTAACGATACATTTTCATTGGAAATCAGAGGCTTCATCCCATAATAGAGCATAGCTATGTATTAAAAATATTTAAATATGCGTTTAAATTTTATTTTGGAATTGCAATGCTATTTATGAATTAGTTAACACAAGTTTTATTTTCATGTTTTTATGTTTTATATAGCCATGATGGGCATGTATTATGGTGTTCCCCAAAGACTAGTTTTATAAAGGAAAAGTGCTCAAAATAGTTACAAAAAAGTTTCATAAATAATTTTATATTGTATCTCTGTTGAACTGGAAAAAATTGCTTAGCTGATTTCATCTGAAATTTTATTTTCACATTCATTCTCATAGAATTTTTCTCTAATATAACAAGCCGCGGGTGCTATATCATAAAAATAAAATTTTCTTCGAAATTAGGGTCTCTTTTGAAAATTTTTATACCTATTCAGAGTTAACGGTACTGTTTAATCTATGAATGATATTGTCTAATTCCCTAATTTTAGAAGATTTAACCAGTGTGGGTCCAAAAATGCATTTACTCCAGTTTTAATGTTACAATGTCGTGTCAATAAGTAGATGTAATTTGTACATAAATTTAACATTTTGTTATAAAACTTTCCTTAATATTTATTTAAAAGTATTGTTAAATAAAGTATTTTTTATGATTATACACAATAACGTCTTTTTACCCATGGTTATTAAAAATGTCCAACTGTGATTACATTAAAAAGTTATGTAAAAGATACGTGTATTACAATCATTGCGCCTTACTACATTCTATAAACATGGAGAGTTGGAATTTCATATTAAGTCCGTGTCCGATGTCTCCTAAAGTCATAATCGAGCTTTGATCATATTGTAATCTTCCTATTTTGACAAAACAGTGTTAATAATCCTACAACAGACTTATACATGCATCCAAAAAATACTCCTTGGAGAACAGACACCTATATATGATAAGAAATTTTGCTTAGAAACATACACGTATGTAAAAAAAAAAAAAAAAAAAAAAAAAACATTTATGGATTTGCAAACACATACATCTTATTTTTTTATTTTGAAAAATATTGCTAAAATATACTGGGATTAAGCCGTTTACTATTACAGTCATACAAAGCACTTTTTACTTAGCTATTCATACCGAAAAGGTTGATTTGATTTTTTTTTTCATCGTAAAATTGCTCTCCTCGCTTCCTAGATGGCGCTCTTTTCGTCTATGCCAAAGAGGGGGGAGAAATAAATTTGCTACGTTCAAAAAATTATTTTTGAATAAATTAAAATATATATAAATAATTCTGAATAATTTGTCTAATTTTAAAAATATTTGTTAAAATAGATTTATTTAATTTCACTGTTATTTATTTAGTTTTTTTTTTTTTTTTTTTTTTTTATAAGAAAAAAAAAGGGTATTTCGTTTTTAAAATCTAATATTACAAGACTCGACATAAATTCGTTTTGTCGACAAAAATAACTCAAAAGAAAATTCACATTTTTTTTTCTACATTTTAAAAGTTTTAGTATTCAGTTTGTGTGTGATAAACCTTCTAAATTTGGTGTGAAATGATTGTTATGAATTGGCATGACTGAAAAAAATTCTCCACTGCAAAAAATCTGTAAAATTACTACAATTCATTTCATTCATTCACTACTACATTCATTACATTCGCTACTACATTCATTATTCTGTTACAAGTAACAGAATCGGTTACATGAATTTTTGCTGTTACCGTTACTTAAAATGTTCTGGGAATCCCAGTTTCCTAGAAAAAGTTTAGTAATTTTACAGATTTTTTTTCTTTACAGTGTTGATGACATAAGACTGGTGTTGACCGATGTCGCCTTCAAATCGGGGCTCCAAATAATCTGGATACTACTATTTTAAAGTAGCTCTATTCGTCTTGTCTAATTGCAGAATTTCTGTGATTATAAATTGCGAAATAAATTGAAAAAAAAATAGTGCTGTCTAGAGCAATAAGAGCTCTGATTTACGCCTAGGAACATAAAACAGGAATATCTATATTAATAAAAGAACAAAACGCTCTGTCTGCGTGTGTGTGTGTGTGTGTGTGTGTGTCTGCGATGGCTAGCAAAATTTACAGCATGTACGAGGCTCAAAATTTTTTTGAGAGTAGCCCCAAATCTCTCCTGATGCACCGAAGCTTCAGAATTTCGAAATTCTATTTATTAACTGAGTAATTAATTAAATTCCAAAGATCACTCTCATAAAAAATCGCCTTTTTTCTTCTTTTTTTCCCTTCATTTAGTTATGGTTGGTTAGTTGCATAAAATTTTGGCATAAATAATTAAAAAAGCTGGAACAGACCTTTAAAATTCATAGACTGGCAAACTGCCAGTTTAAATGATGATTTTTTTTATCACAGCGGTTGTAAACCATGGAGGAAGAAGATAGGTGGTGGTGAAGTAAACCGAAAAAAGGGTTGCAATATTAAACCATTTATCGCTCAAATTTTAATGTCCCAAACAAAAGCATGTGGAAGGGATTTTGTATTAATAAGACGAATTGAAAGAAATGAATTACAGCTGAAGCATATTTTACGAAGAAATAGTAATTTTTTTTAAATGGTCTTTTTTCTATTATATTATTTATTTTAATAAAATGTTTGCTTTTAAAATAATTGAAATTGATAAATTCGAAATAATTAAATGTCAAAATAAAATTAAATAAAATATTGAAAACATTTGATTTGAACTAAAAATTGTATTACTAAAAGTTTTCTTTTTTTTCAGAACTTTTTAATACTTTATAACGTAGATGAAAAATGTTTATGATTTAGCAACATATTAATAATTCTATGCCAATATATAAAATATATTTATGAAAGCATTCTTTTAAAATCATGCGCGAAAACTTAAATAACAAATATTAGTCTAAAATCTAGATTTCAGACTGCAGACGATTTTAAGCAAAATCTTAAATGTTGCTTCTATATTGATATTTAAAAGTCATATGATAAAAATAATCACATAATTCTGGCCTATGATTGATATATTTGTATATTTTATGCATTCCGATCGTGTATTGCAGTCAATAATGGCTCAAAACATTATTTTACGGGTAAATATCAACACTTTAACACGAAACTAACGCAATCGTTGGATACATGTTCCCTCCCGTGTTTCGCATTGCTCATTTTAACTATTCTTAGAGCTTAATATTAGTTGTGGTTTTTAAAACCGATTTTTCACAAAGTCAGCTACGACATATTTCAGGCAATGCATTTCTGCATGTTTCTAGTTAATGATAAAATCATAGAAATTTCAAGTTCGTTTAATATTGTTAATACGGACCCGGGCAACGCCGGGCGGGTCAGCTAGTTTATAATAAAAAAAACTGAGATTCGGGTCTTAAAACTTTAGTCTTGTCTTGGTGCCAGTGGCCTTGATCTGATATAGAAAAGGCAAAAAATGCATTATTCGATGTTAAAATATTTTATTTGTTAAAAATTAAATACGGATTATATTTAAAATGTCAGTCATGCCATAAAATACAGTAGAAACCTGCATCATTAAAAAAAATACTTTATGGATCAAAGAATAACAATTTTTCAAAACTACCAGTAACTTTTATTTAAACAATTATCTTTTATGTAGATCATTCCATTTAAAATCAGTAGATATGCTTCGACAAAACATTTTTGTGATTCATTATATTAGATAGTGATATGTTCCAATAATGTGAATGCCAAAACTGCTTTTGACATCTTTCAATTTTTTTTTTTTTTCATTTAGGTATAGACTTTACTTTTGACAAAGAACAAGCAAAAGATTCCTTTTTATCCTATTTTCAAAAAGCTATAGTTTTTATGTAAATAATCAGGATAAAAAGATAGGACTCATTTGAAAGGCAGAATAATGATATTTTATATTTATGTAGACTAAATTATATTTATGCTGCGCCTAAAACAGATTTCTGGCGTTCAAGCTTCTGTTCATGAATATTGTAAATATTAAAAATGCATGAACTAGACTATTTTCTTTTTCTCTCAACACCTATACAGAAGTATGTTGTGAAGAAAAAACTAGGCTTTTAATTGAATTCTTCCCTCTAAAATATTTTTAAACTTTGTAAAACTTCAAAAATTTCATTGTTTGGACCTCCAAAATCACCTTGTGCCACAGGTTATTTTTATTATTCTTATTTTTAAAGTGGAGTTTGTTAACCGTTTGAGCTCTGGTAGGTAAATTTCTTTAAAATTCTAAATGTCACATTGGCACCAGTATTTTGCAAAGAAAAAATTTTGTTTACAAAATACGTGAAAAAATGCATTAAACCTTTTTTAAATAAATTTAATCGAATATTCAGGTGCCGTTGTGAAATTTCGGAATTAAAATTAAGTGGTAGAAAATTCAACCATCAAAGCTCAAAGGGTTAAGCAGAAATACCATACATTAAAAAAAAAAAAAAAAGAAAAAAAAGAAAAAGAAAGAAAAAGAAAAAAAAAAAAGTTTCGAGGGATCGTCAAAAAGTAAGATGTCATAAATAATAACTAAAAAAACTTAAATAATCACTTATTTAATTATAATTATATCAATCGAATTGTTTTTCTAAAGATTTAAAGGGCTATTCAGTGTATTAGTAAAAAGCAAGTGATTTTTTTTAGTCCCTCATTCTCAATGGAGCCATCGCGTGCAAAAGATGACCGTATTTCTCCAAACTAAGTAACTGTCCAGCTTTCAATGAACTTTAGGGTAAAGAAACGAAAAATTTCTTTCACTTAACATTTATTAAAGAAGGCTTTAGATGGTGGTTAATTATGGATAACTATTGTCATTGATAGTCAGTCTGTAGTTAAACTTTGACCAATCGAACGAAGGAGTTGCTGAAATTCGCAGAGTTCATGCCAATGAATCCAATTCCAAACCAGTGAAACAATAAGCTAAAGCCATGGCTCTGAGTTACAAGATGCAACATCTTCCTATGACCCCTATACTTGTTAACGATCAGACGCTGTAGGCAGTAAACACCGCCCGCTTTAAATTTTAGTTTCCCTGACGCTAAAAAAATACACGCATAGAAATAACGGAAAGTGAAGTATTTCCATCTCAAGGCTTTTATGCGCTAAATGCAGTCATTTTTAACATTGTCCACCAGTCTCAGACCACCCAATCTCTCATGATGTTGCAAATATTTCAGTTGGACTACAAACAACTGTAATAATGTCCTGTTCACTGACTAGTTTATATTCTCTTATATGCAGTCTAAAGATTGTCTATAAGCAGATATACTTATATGGCCAATTATGACCTGTCACTTGCTATTGTAGACGTTCAGTTAAATATTTAATAAGGTACATGAGAAATTATCCTCAAATTCGAGTTGTGTAAATACAAAAATTGAAAATAACGAATATCTTTTGGATAACCTTCTAAAAACTAATGCAGGAAAAGCATCCAAACTGTAGAACATGATTAAGAGGCTTATTTTTATAAACTGTGTTCATTTGTAAGAGAATAGCATGAACACTCGTTGAGAAATTAAGGTTTCTGTTAAAACAATCCCAAATTTCGCCAAGTTTTTTACTTATAATTTGCAGAGTTCTTAATATAAAAAAATTTCTTTTCAGAAATTATGACAAACAGCATTGTACATAATACAATGCTATGCAATCAGAATGCCATGCAAAATGATATTAAAAATTGGTCGAAAATGAGCAAGCTTACTAAATAATGTTTTACAGTGCATGCACGAATGCAATCGAAATATAATGTGCATAATATATTAACTAAATGCATAGGGCAACTTTTGTGACAGTCTGAAAATATAGCTCGAAAATTCTGAAAATTGTCGTCGATTGAATGAGCTCAGAATCCGTTGTTCCCAAAATATAGCAAAAAAAAAAAAAAAAAAAAAAAAAAAAAAAGGGACGGTATTCAAATATAGTATATGTTACACACTATTACCAATACACAATATTGCACGCACTACTATATTTGCAAACAACCCCTTATCATTAATTATCAATGCATAATTTTACATGAAGTGTTAAAATTTTACTTCCAGTTCGTCAGTGTTTAAAACATAAAATATTAAATTGAGCATAAATCTTAAAAATATTTTGACAACTAAGAAAAAAGTGAAATCCTTTAAGAAGAGAACACTGAAAAAAGAACTTAAAAATAATAATTCCCTGAAAAGATATTTTGAATATAAGAATGGATCAAACGCCCATAAACTTAACATTACCGAAGCTCACAGCAGTCTATCACGGTTTTTGTAACATGAGTTATATTTTAAAAACTTAGTAGTAGTTTATGAGCAGTCAAATTTTAACAGTTCAGCAGTCAAATTTAATTTTGATTCAGCATTTTTTTAAATAATAATTTAAAAAAAAAATAAAGATACTTAAATTAAAAATTTGAAAAAAACAACGTAATCAAAAATCTTATTTTCAAAAGTAATTTTTTTTTCAAATTTTCAGAATTAAAATCAAAGTAAAACAATCAAAAAATACATGTTCCAAACTTGAAGCATTTATTTTTAACGGTTCTTGAGTTATAACAATTTAAATTCAAGAAATTGTAAAAAAAAAAAAAAAAAAAAAAAAAAACATATTGGGAAAAAAAACCTGCGGTTTTACAAGAAGTCATTCCATGACAACCATTGCTTGAAAGCTTGTTTTTCAAAACAAATCAAAACGAAAAACTAATATTTCCTCTTCTAATTAAGGTAGAAAAATGATTAAAACGTCATTTTAAGCATAAAAAAAAACCAGATAGTTTTTAATGCAACTTTTTTTTTTTTTTTTTTAGAAAATTTGTAGATTTTTGCGTCCCGGACCCCCTTAAGAAAAAGAAACAATTCACCTTACTTTGGATAATAGACACTGAGATTTTAATTATAGGTGGCGCGGTATGTCTCCCTTACATGGAACAACATCCATTGTTTCCTTTTTACTTGGTCTATCCTAATATATTGGATTTTTTTTTTTTTTTTTTTTTTTTTTTTAAGAAATTTGTATGTTTGCTATGTCCTATAAATTTTACAAGCTTTACTTTATTACATTTTTAAAAAATTTTGTTTGAATCTTGATCGTTTCATCAATTTTTTTCATACTATAGTTATCCAACTAATTCCGTCTGCAAAAGAATGATAAATCTTTACATACGCAAAATGTAAGCTGTTTGTCTTTTTATTTCAAAGTCATTATAAATGGACCAGATATCATGAAAACCTAAATTTGAGAGCTCTAATGTTTGAATTTATGAAGTTTTGAACGAACAAAGACTCATTTCCATTTCCATTGGGCATTCAAACATCTCATCGCATGGCTAAATCTCTCATTTCACCAAGCACAGAAAGTGCAAAGTATTCATGAATCTGATTCAAATTTCCTTATAAAAATCTATTTCACCTATATCCTGAGTCATATCCTCATATGTTGGTCAAACAAATGCATTATATGTTTATTCAGGCTGATAATTAAGTTGTCAAATGAAGATGGAGTAAATGGACAGCATTTTAATTTCCTCTGTTGTCTTGAAATCTTTTTAGGAATGAACTTCGGTCCAGGTGAATACCGAAATTAATTGGTATTAAAGCGTTAAATAATTTTGTAAATTAATGCTAATGGGCTGTCCAATTATCTCTTATAAAGACTATTAACGTGCTCCATATATATTTAAAATATCAGAGTATTTATATGTTGTTTCACAAAAAGAAGAAAACAAAACAAATAAAAGCCTCTTTTAGAATATACCTTAAGCACAAGAGGAAATTTTATTCTTTATATTAAAGTAACTGCACCAGTAGTGGATAGCACACAATATTTTTCGCCGATGTTTAATGTGCCGTGCTTAGTTTTAGCGAGTGCGCTAAAGACGAGTGTTCAATATCTCGAAAACCTGTATACAACTATGATGCAAAAGTTGCTACTTTAAACATTTTGCTTTTTCTTGATTAAATAGACAACTTAATTTTTTTACAATTTACAACATAAAACATCATCGCATTTCAAACACCATTTTGTAAGTAAATAGGACTGTTGGTTCGCCTAATATCATTTAACTTTTGGCATATTTTTAACTCATGATTTAGTGCATTTTTTATATGCGTTGACATGCTTCAGAAAATATCGGTATGCCATTTTTAATTTTTGTAGTGGTATTAATAGTCCAAGAGCCGACCACACAAAACCCTAAGTCATCGAGCACAAGAAAAATTTCTTTATTTTATGGAAGAGTAGTAATAGGGGGATCTGATCATCCGTGTCTGCCGGAAGCGAAGTGGTGCATAAGCCAAAAATTGATATCACTAGTGGTTGACTCGTAGACTTTGCATTATGTTTTCCTGCACCCAATTTTCATGTTTTCATACTTTTAGTTGTACGGTAAATACAATGCTAAGCCTACGAATCAACCACTAGCGGTATCAATTTTTGGCTTATGCACCACTTCCCTTCCTGCAGACACGGATCATTAGATTCCCCTATTACAGTCTGTCTCAAAAGTTTAAGCATTCTGCAAATCTGGTTTAAAAGAAATGAAGAAGGAAAAAATTTATGCTAATGTACAATAAATGCTCGACATTTAATCAAAATAAAATGAAATAAGCCATTTTGGGTGATTAAAATGAAAACTATATTTATTTTTATTAAATTTTTCT
Source organism: Maratus speculifer (assembly GCA_964019185.1). Lineage (NCBI taxonomy): Eukaryota > Metazoa > Arthropoda > Arachnida > Araneae > Salticidae > Maratus > Maratus speculifer. The sequence continues at coordinate 227,002,502 of OZ025293.1, forward strand.
TTTTTCTTAAAGAAATGCTGTCTCAAAATTTTAAGCACTTTGTGCAAATTTTTCTAGAAACACGAGATTGACCATGTGTAATGATGCTGTATGACATCATATTGCACTTGCATAAAAATATAAAAGGTACAGAAATTATTTCCTAACTTTTTAAAAATGCCGAAGGGTAAAAAATTCACAAAATGTGAGATTTTAAAAGTTTTTAAATTGAAACCACAAAATAAAACTCTTTCTGAAGTTTCAAAAATTTTAATTCGATGAAAGTGAAGTATATATCAAGTACTCTGTTGAAATGATAATTTTAAGTGGAAACCAAGATGTGGACGACTATGTATGACGACTGTTCAGACTGATCGGAGAGTACAGAGATTGATATCTAGACAAAAATATGTCCATGCGTCAAATTAAAAATAATCTCAGTGTACAGACGTCCAAAGACATTGTACATAGATGTGTTTAAGAGTGTGATAACATCATACTAAAAAAATGGCTCGCAAACCATCTCTCAAATTACATCACAAACAGGCAAGAATGAACTGGGCTAAAAAACACATATCCTACGTGGACAAATAGGGCCTACTGTTTTATTCAGCGATGAGAAAAGTGGAACTTAGATGGCCCTGATGGTTGTAACGCGTATTGGCATGATTAACGCAAGAAACCAAGGGTATTTTTCAGTAGGCAGCAAAGCTGTAAATCTGTTATTCTTTTGGGGGCATTTGGTTTCAATGACCAGACATCTCTGGTTTTTCTAAAAGGAAGACAATACTTTAAAAATATCAAGAGACGTTTAACCAACATTTGCTTCCATTCGGTGACATTTTTTTTTTTTTTGGGGGGGGGGGGGTCCTGAAAGGACTTTTCAATAAGACAATGTCTCAATCCGCGTATCATATTCTACAAAACTTTGGCTTTCTCAGAAAAATTTTAAAGATCTTAACTGGCCTACTTTAAGTCTGGACTTAAACTTGATTCAGAATGCATGGACTACTTTAATCCGCCCGGTTTAGGGCAATAAAAAGAAGTATGAATCTATTGAAGAACTCGAAGAAGCCATTGAGAAAGCATAGTACTCTATGCCACCAGAAACCCTTAAGAATTAATAATTTCGATAGGCGTACGTTTATTTGAATTAATCCGATGTCACGGAAAGATAATTTGTTAGTAAAAGTTCTATAAAAATTAAAAATCTGGTTGTTTTTGACATTGTGCATAAACTTTTAAGACAATTTTTTTTTTTTTTTTTTTTTTTTTTTACATTTATTAAAATTATATTTTTTACAATTACGTAACTTATTTTTTTTTATTTTTGATATCATTTATTTAAATAATGTCGCGAATTCTACAAATAAAAAAATATTATTCATTCTAACTTTTTATAATTCTTTGAAAATCGACATTTTATGCTTGTGCTTAAACTTTTGAGACAGACCTTACTACTATTCCATAAAATAAAGGAATTTTTCTTGTGCTCGATAACTTAGGGTTTTATGCGGTCGGCTCTTGGACTATAATGTTACTCTTGAAATTGATAACCCACAGTTTATCACTATAAAATAAATATGCATCCCCAATTCACATCTAACTTGATTCTTTTATTTAAAGTAGTTAATCCACTTGCTTTTATATTAAAATAGCGACTTTTTATTTCTCCCATGTAAAATTTGTCATTTAACTTTTGTCATTTTTTTTAACTCATGATTTATCACACTTTTACTCATCTCCTCATGTTCACTGCAAAAATATATACTTTTTTTATTTTTTACAATAGTGTAAATGTTACTCCTAAAAATTGATTATCCATAATTTTTCAATATAACATAAATATGTACCCATTCCACATACAACTTGATTATTTTATTTCAAGTCGCTATTCTGATAGCTGTTGCCGTAAAAAGCAAACTTTTATTTCTTACATAACAGTTTAAGATTTGTCTTTTGTTATAAATTAGAGAACTCAAACAACATCGCATAAAAAAAAAAAAAAAAAAAAAAAAAAAAAAAAAAAAAAAAAAATCACTTTTTTACATTTTTACAAGAATAAAGTATTGGATTCCTGAAAAATTTTTGAAATCCGGTTTTCGACGGATTTACAGGGTCAGAAAACCCGAAAAGCACGTTTTTACAAAATGTGTGTCTGTAAGTCTCTTTGTCTGTGTGTATGAGATAAAAATTCTGTGGGCGCTTTATCTGAAGAACTAATGCATCTCAAGAACTAATGCATAGATTTTCATCAAACTTCAAATTCAATTAATACCTCATAAAAAATTGATCCTGATTAGTTTTTGGTATACATCACTCAACATGTGGCATTGTTATGCAGCATTTTTTAAGGGTTTGCAATAGCTCTAGCTCAAAAACTAATACACGGATTTTCATTAAAGATTCAGTTATAAGTTGACGTAAGTTGTTGCTAACTAGATTTTGGTTTAAACCACCTAACCGATTACGCTGTTATGCTACATTTTTTAGGAAGTATTAGCATGCATAAGATTGAAGAAAATTTTGGGATTGCCACATCTGACTATCTTCTGAAATGTATTTATCTACCTAAAGACCTCCTAAAATAAATCTTTATCTCACTTTGAACATCATTTTTTCATGACTACGACCTATGACCTTTTCCTTATAATTAATGGCTTAAGAATTAAATACTGACCAGCATAAAAATCTAATTGATAGACCTTATTGGTCAGATCTAATGGATAGTGTTAAGAATTCATAAATTAATATATCCGTTTATTCACAGAAAATCGTTTGCAAATTTGCAATTGTGATATTTATTTTTTTTTCTTACGCGACTCGTTACTATGGCAGCAAAACTGTTTTTTCGTCTGCTTTAGTTTTACATTTTTTATCTTATGAGATGAGGTAAAAGTTTAGAAAAAAAAGTTGGCATCAATTTTTGATGGAATGAAAAAGAATTTTTTAGAGAGAATGTTTATATTTTTTTTTGTGTCGTGCGTGTCTTAAGTTTTATGGAAGAATTATGCTATTGTTATGGAAAGGCACGCATAAATGGATATAGGATCATCTTTCCAGTTTAAGTACGATGATAAGAGATTATCAAGGTAAAAGGAATTTATATTTTGTACATATTATACATTTTGTACATATTATGTAAATAATTTGAATTCAATATTTCTTCATGCTATTATTCTATGTATGCAATAAAATTTATTAAAAGAAAAAAATTCAAGAATAATTAGAGCATTTTTGAACCCAAATAATAAAGTTTTGATTGTTTACAAATCATCTGGCGCAACGAACACGGACATTTGAATAATAATGTTGAGATATTGAATTGTTTTTATTGCGTATAGTGTTTTCATAAGCTGTTGCTACTTACTTTTTCTAAGATGAATACGTTAAAGAAAAAGCGTACACCGCTACGTGCGTCATTTACCAGAACTTTAAATGTTTTGAATGAAGAAATTAACAGCGAGTCATTAGATAAGGGTAAAATTTCAGACAATTTTAGTAAATTAGAAAATTTGATTCATGAAATTAAATCTATCGATGACGCTATCATTGAACTCATGTTAGATGATGATAAATGCAACGAAGAGGCTATTGAAAATGAAGTAGTGGAAAATGAAAGTTATTCAGATCAACTTATTACCATTAAGCGTAAAGTTAGTGAAGCATTGGATAAAAATAAACGTAATCAAGATGATAGTGAAAAAAGCACAGATTACGGTTATTCCAAATCAAAGCATTATAAATTACCTAAATTAAACATTAAGCCATTCGATTCGCAGTTAATAAATTATCTTTCATTTTGGTCCCAGTTTCAGAAAATTCATGAAGACATAGATTTGGATAATAGTGACAAATTTCAGTATCTTATACAATCGGTAGAACCTGGAACCACTGCCAGGCGTTTGTTAGAGAGCTATCCAATGACCGCAGTTAATTATCCCAAAGCTGTCGAGGCATTTCAAGAGCGTTTTGGAAATAAAGATTTACTAATAGAAGTGTACGTAAGAGAATTCCTGAAATTGGTTGTAGCTAATGTACAGGTGCACGGCAAAGATAAACTTCCCTTATCAGATTTATTCACGAAAGTCGAGGCATATACAAGATCGTTAGAATCAATGGGTTTAAGTTTAGAAAGCAATTCGGCGTGGCTCTATCCCATGATAGAATCTAGCTTATCGGAAGATGTATAAAAAGCATGGCAGCGATATAATATTTCAATCACATCAAACATTGTTAGTAATAACAATGCATTGTCAACAAAAGCAAATATAGTAAGTTTGATGGAATTTCTGAAACAAGAAGTTGCAAACGGGGAAAGATTCAAATTAGCCAAATCGAGTTTTATAGAGCTGAGCTCTAAAGACAAACCTAAAGAAAAATTGAGAAAAGCAGAAAGTAAAATACCTATTGCGGCAGGGCTATTTAGTGCAAAAGAACGCCTTTGTTTATTTTGCAGTAAACCTCTGGAAAGTAAGCACTGTGTTACCGGCTGTGTTATCGGCTAGATCTCTTTCCTTTAATGAACGGAAAGCCAAAATTAAGAATAAAAATTGCTGCTTTAAATGTCTTCGTTTTGGTCACCACGCTAAAGTTTGCAAAGTTTTTATTCGTTGCCACGTTTGCTCTAAAACCCATACCGAGTTATTATGCCCTGATATTTTAATGTGTAAAGAACCCGAAAATACAGCTAAGACCCCAGAAGTAATTCAAAGCACCATAGCAAATAAGCAGTGTTCTGCTGAAGTAGCCCTTATGACTTTGGAAATAGTTATTAAAGGCCGAATAACAAAGAACGTACGAGCGTTACTTGATTGTGGGTCGCAAAAGAGCTATATTTTAAAAGATACAGCTGAAGAGCTAGATTTACATCTGATTTCTTCTGAAGCTATTGTGCACACATTGTTTGGTGGTACGCAAACAGAAGCTAAATCTCACAATAAATTCCAAGTTGAGTTAAGTTCTTCTGATAGACAGAAACAAACGAAAGAAGTCTTAGAAATTTTGGATCAAGATATAATTTGTAATAATATTCCTCGGATACCGAAAGAATCAGTAATTAAAGAGCTTAAACAAAATAAACTATGGATCACAGATTTAGGAACAGGAAGTCCAAAAATTGAAATTTTGATTGGAAGCGATTACTACGGACAACTTCTTATACGTCGAGTAAAACAGTTAAACAGCGGTCTTACAGAAATAGAGACGAAGTTGGGATGGGCACTTTGTGGTCGTTTAGAAAGTACATCGCAGTCTTGTCTAAATTATGGAAATATGTTTATCACGAACCTAGCGTTAAAAGATATGAAGATTCCAGAATTATGGAAGTTAGAGACAATCGGTATAACAGATCCCTGTCAAACTTTGTCTAAAGCAGAAGGAGGAGGACTCGTTCATGATAATTTTATAAAAGAAGTTGATAGAAATATAGAAGGTCGCTATATTGTAGGTCTTCCTTGGATTAACGGCAAACGTGAGATTTCCTCAAACAGAGACATAGCTGAACAAAGATTGATAAATTTAACAAAGAAATTAAAATCAATGAAAATGTTTGAAGAATATGCTAAAGTTTTCTATGAATGGGAAGAAGAAGGCGTTATCAGTAAAGTACTAGATGAAACACTCAAGATTCCAGGACATTTTTTACCTCATCATCCCGTCATCAAACCAGATAGTCTTACTACAAGTGTTGGACCAGTTTTTGATGCATCGTGTAAGGTAGGGAGGTCTCCTTCTTTAAATGATTGTCTCTTGAAAGGACCAAACCCCATCGAACAAATTCCTGCAGTGTTAATAAGATTTCGTGAGAAAGCTATTGGGGTAGTTGCCGATATAAGAAGAGCATTTCTTCAAATTGAAGTCAAAGAATCAGATCGGCATTTCTTACGATTTTTGTGATGGAAGAGTCCTGACGAATTTCAAGTTTATCAACACAATAGAGTAGTTTTAGGAGCTAAGTCTCGTCTTGCACCAAAGGGAAATGTAACCATCCCACGTTTAGAGCTTCTTGCTTGTATTTTAGGAATAAGATTGACTAACTTTGTTTTGAAAGCCTTTAATTGTATTTTTATACCAGTAAAGTATTGGACTGACTCTTCGACTGTTCTCGCTTGGATTCGAAGAAATGATCAATGGGGAACGTTTGTAGGCAATAGAGTTAGAGAAATTTGTAAATTTTCCGAATCTCAACAATGGAACTTCGTACCTGGTCATCTCAACCCTTCTGATCTACCTTCTCGCGGATGTAGTCCTAAACAGCTGCTGAAGATGAGATGGTGGGAGGGACCAGAATGTTTGAATTTATCAGAAGAAAATTGGCCACATTCAGAAGCAAGCCCCAACGAAGAATTAGTAATGATGGAAAAGAAGAAAACTGCGGTATCTACTCTTTTATGTTCTAATTTACATGAATTTATGATATATAGTAGAATTTCAAAATTTGGTAGATTTATTAATGTTGTATGTTGGGTGAAGAGATTCATAATAAAGTGCAGAAATCGAAATATATGATTTCAATCAGAATTGTCGATTGAAGAAAAGGAAGATGCGGAAAGGTCGTTCTGGTCAATAATACAATCTGAAAGTTTTGGTAATACTACTGATGCAATAAAAGGATTAAAGGTTATAAAAGATCAAGAAGGATTGTTGAGAGGAAAAACAAAGTTATTAGAGCGGGATGACGAGTTTTCTTTCAGATATCCAATTTTATTACCATCGAAACATCATGTAGTGAATTGTCTGATTCAAGAATGTCATTTAAAGAATTGTCATGCTGGACTTCAAACAGTTGGATCCATTTTAAGAGAAAAATATTGGATAATTTCTTCTAGACGCAGCATTAGAAGTCAATTGTCTAAGTGTTACAGATGCAAAAGATACTCTGCAAAATCATATACTACACCTCCAATTCACCTACCTCTATATCGAGTCAGAGATTCGAAAGTTTTTGAAGTTGAAGCTGATCTTTTTGGCCCTCTTTTCGTAAAGCAAAGATCCAAAGTTTGGGTTGTACTTTTTACATGTGATATATATAGGGCAATACATTTGGAACTTGTATCCAGTCTCTCAACAGAAGGATTCATTCAATCATTTCGAAGATTTATATGCAGGATTGGAAGGCCATAGTTTCTTCGAAAGAACTGTCTCTTCTTAAATGGAAGTTCATCCCTCCAGCAGCAGCTTGGTGGATGGTGGGAGCGTCTGTTTATATGTGTTAAGAATTCCCTTGATCAGAACACTCGGTGCTTCAATTCTAACTTTTGAAACCTTTCGACTGTCCTATCTGATGTCGAAGCAACAGTAAATAATAGACCTGGGAAAAGACTTTCTCTAGAACTCTGAACTCATTTTTCTAGAACTCTGAAATGACTTTTCTAGAACTCTAAATGTTTCATTATTATTTTATTATTGTTTAGTTATTATCTTTATTTATTTACATATTTTTTATTTTGAATTGGGGTTTAGTTTGATCAAAAGTGATCTTATGTTTAATTTTGCTTCCGCCTAAATTAAAGGTGGGAGTATGTTAGGAATTCATAAATTAATATATCCGTTTATTCACAGAAAATCGTTTGCAAATTTGCAATTGTGATATTTATTTTTTTTTACGCGACTCGTTACTATGGCAGCGAAACTGTTTTTTCGTCTGCTTTAGTTTTACATTTTTTATCTTATGAGATGAGGTAAAAGTTTAGATAAAAAAAGTTGGCATCAATTTTTGATGGAATGAAAAAGAATTTTTTAGAGAGAATGTTTATATTTTTTTGTGTCGTGCGTGTCTTAAGTTTTATGGAAGAATTATGCTATTGTTATGGAAAGGCACGCATAAATGGATATAGGATCATCTTTCCAGTTTAAGTACGATGATCAGAGATTATCAAGGTAAAAGGAATTTATATTTTGTACATATTATACATTTTGTACATATTATGTAAATAATTTGAATTCAATATTTCTTCATGCTATTATTCTATGTATGCAATAAAATTTATTAAAAGAAAAATTCAAGAATAATTAGAGCATTTTTGAACCCAAATAATAAAGTTTTGATTGTTTACAAATCAGATAGCTTTTCTGATCAGTTTGATTCTGTTAAAGTAATAGTATATCTTATCCTGTAATACGAGTAAATCTTGTATGTGTGTCCGTGTATGTAAATTTTATTTTAAAAATGGCTTTAAAGATTTTCACAAAATTTTGCACTTTTGCGTTTTCGGGCACAAGACAACAATTGGGCTGGGTCACATGTTCGAGAAACTTCGATTAGTGAATTAGTTTGAGTCATTATGGGTCAGGGTCAATCTATTTGTATCTAAAAAACGGCTCAATCGATTTTGACTAAATTTAGTATCCATACGGTTTCGGGCACGAGAAAACTATTGAGCTAGGTCACAACCTCGAGAAATTGCGATTAGTGTGTCATTTTTGGGTCACTAAGGGTCAAGTTAATTCTATTTTAGAAAACAACTATTTTGACTAAATTTTGTATTCTGCCATTTTAGATTACGAGAAGACTATTGGACTAAGTAACATGTTCCAGAAAATTCGATTAGCGGGTCATTTTCGGGTCACTGAGGGTCAAGCTAATTCTATTTAAAAAAGGCAAAAACGGTTTTGACTAAATTTTGTGTACTATAGTTTTCGCACTCGAGAAGACCATTGGACTACATTGCATGTTCAAGAAATCTCGATAAGTGGGTTATTTTAGGTCATTATGGATCAGGATCAAGTTATTTATATCTAAGAAATGGCTCATCCAACTTTGTCTAAATTTTGCATCCAAACGGTTTCGGACACAAGAAAACTATTGGGCTAGGTTAGACTATAGGGCTAAGTAACATATTAAAAAAAATGGATTGGTGGGTCATTTTTGGGTCACTGTGGGTCGAGCTAATTCTCTTTAGAAAACGGCTCTAACTATTTTGAATAAATTTTGTGTTCTATAGTTTTCGCTCTCGAGAAGAACATTGAACTATATTGCATGTTCAAGAAAACTCGGTATGTGGGTCATTTTGGGTCATTATGGATCAGGGTCAAACTATATATACCTAAAAAAGGGCTCAATCGATTTTGATTTAATTTTGCATTCACTCGTTTTCGGGCGCAAAAAGATCATTTTGCTAGGTCACATGTTCGAGAAATTTCAATCAATGGGTCCTCTTTTGGCTTATTATGAGTCAAGCTAATTTTCTAGAAAAAGACTCGAACAATTATGGTTAAATTTTACGTTCTATTTTTTAGGGATCGAAAAAACATTGGTTTATGTAGCATGCAAGTCGCATTTCGGGCACGAGAAAACTATTGAGCTAGGTCACATGCTCGAGAAATTACGATTAATGTGTCATTTTGGGTCACTGTGAATCAAGTTAATTCTATCTTGAAAACAACTCTAACGATTTTGACTAAATTTTGTATTCTGCCATTTAAGATTACTAGAAGACTATTGGACTATGTAACATGTTCGAGAAAATTTGACTAGTGGATCATTTTGGGTCACTATAGTTCCGGGTCAACCTAATTACATCTAAAAAAGGCTCAAAGGATTTTGATAAGAATTTGTACTATACCCTTTTCGGGCGCAAAATGATAATTGTGCTAAATTATATATTCCAGAAGTTTTAATTAATGGGTTATTTTGGGGTCACTGTGGGTCAAGCTAATTTTATCTTTAAAGAAGGCTCTGATAATTTTGACTAAATTTTGTATTTTGTATTTTTTTTTCTTTTTTCGAGCTCAGAAAGATTAATGGGCTATGTTGCACATTCATGAAAATTCTATTAGGGAATCATTTTAGGTCACAATTTGTCTGAATCATGTTAATTGTGCAAAAAAAAGTTTCAAACGATTTTAACAAAATTTTGCATTACACCATTTCAAGACACGAGATATTATACCAAAAGATCATTGGGCTGGGTTGTATGTTCGCAATATTTCGATTAGCTGGTCATTTTCTACCACTAAGGGTTCGGGTCAAGGCAATAGCTTCTAAAAACGGCTCAAACAATATTGAGAAAAATTTATATTATACCGCTTTCGAGTGCGAGAAGATTACTGGGCTAGATCACATGTTCATCTCATATTTTGATTAGTGATCACTACTGGTCAAACAAGTTTTTCCTAGAAAACAGTTTTAACGAATTTGATTTAATTTTGTATTATATCGCTTTCGAACTTCGGAAGACCATTTGGTAAGGTTCCATGTTCCAGAAAATTCAATTAGTGGGTCTATTTGGGTCATTATGGGTCCGGGTCAAGTATCTGAAAATCGGCTCTAACGATTTTGAATAAATTATATATTCTATCGTTTTCAGGCTCAAAACCATTGGACTAGGTTGCATGTTCAAGTACATTTGATTAGTGGGTCATTTTGCATCACAACGAGTCTGGGTTAAGCTAATTTTACCTAGAAAACGACTCGTAATTTTGATTAAATTTCGTATTCAATCGTTTTCAGATTCGAGTAGATCACTAGGTTTTGGTCGCATGTTCGAAAAAAAAAAATGATTAGAGGGTCATTTTTTGTCATCATGACTCAGACTCAATCTAATTATATCTGAAGCAGCAAAAATGATACAGTTAGAATAACATACAGATTTAAACACAATGCTAGTTTTGACCGAACAAATAGCTCGATCATCCCCGCTAGTCTACATAACCATCATTGTATTCAGATCTTTACCTGTGGTTTATTCTATTGAGCTGTCTAAATGCCAGATTAGTTGTTGTGACCAATAAGGTTATCTGAGTGAAAAATGCTTGCCGGTTGTCAGCCCAGTTAGCTTAAACGGTAAAGCATTGGCATTGTAAAACAAAGTACCTGGGTTTGATTCTCTGCCTGGGCAATTTTCTCTCAGTTGGAAATATGCAATTCACATAATTGTTAATGTCTGTGTTTTATGATGGTGACGTTAAAGACAAAACAAATATTTCTAGGACGTAATTTATGAGACAAACATACACTTTAATGAAGCGAAAAGTGGTCTTAGAAACAAAATTGTGCACTTCTTATTAGCATGTCTGAACCATCATTCATAAATCTTTTAGACGTGCAAAAACCGGCATTAAAATAAAATTTTCATTAATTTATTTTTTTTTTCAAATTATATATTATATATATAAAGAAAAATAATAACTTAACTCTTCTTTCTCCAAAGAATAGTTGGTTGACCCAAGACTAGGAAAGTACAAAATAATCTTATCCTTTTTTTATTTTTATTTATATACAGAATGACAGAATATGTCAGTACGAAAAGATGGCCAACACTATATCCTACAAAATTGACTGATCTGTTAAACCTAACCTCGCTTTTATACTTTCTCCTTGATTAATTATTATCATATTATATCCCTGGCTGTTGCTTCTGTTAATTAAAGTTGGTTGATTGTATTTATGACGGCTATTTATCAACGCGATGGATTTAGGCTCTAGGGGAGTGCCCTCCGTGGGGGGTCTTTCTAAGTGAGCCTAACCCATATTTACTCATAGAAATCCAAGGTTCGAAGAAAAAAACACGGAAAACTCAGAACAGTTAAGCCGACAGCCGCGATTGGGTTCGAACCCAGCACCTGCCTTCTACCAGTTTCGAGAGCAGAATTTATCAGCCACTGGTAGGGCCTGTTAATTAAACTCTTAATCTTTCGCTTTATATCACTTATTATATCACATATTTTCATATAATTTTCTTTGAAATTCAAGTAAAAGATTATTTATAAAAATATTCTCTATATCACTGGCTGCTTATCATAAAAACTATCGCTAATGAGTTCCATAAAGCTATAAACGATCAATAATTTGTAACACTTTCCAGGAACGAATATATTTAATTTGATTGGTTTTAAATTGTTTTCCATTTAACAAGAAAAATAGTTAGGATTTGTTTGAAAAGCATGTTTTCTAATCTTGAACAAATTATGTGTCCTTCCGCTATTCTCAGAAGTAATGATGATTCCATTAATCGGTTTATTTCTTCCGGGATTAAAACGAGTTGAAGTCGTTTCGGTCGGAAGTTTCTCGTTGGAGAAAGATTAAAAACTTGAGAAGGGATCAAATATTTTATTTACATTGCTCTAAGAAGTGAGTATTTATGAAATTTTTCAAAAAATACTCGTTTTCTTAATAAAAGAGAATTTCCTTAAATAAAGTACACCAACTTTCTAATATAAAAGGATAATCGGTGAAGTTTATTCTTTTGCGCAAAAATTAAATAGAAATCAGACTCTTCACCCCAAAATTCCATCGATGGTCTTTAAACGTTGCGTTTTTAGGAAGCTAAAAGATATCTTAAGTGGATAGTAAGCATTTTTAAAATGAGTTTCTTAGGGTATATTTTCAATACATCATAGTATTTAGAATTTTTTTATTTTAAATCATTATATCATGGGTCTTGGAATTTCTCTATCATGAAATTCTTTGGTATTAGTATTTTCTTATTGAAAATTTCTCTTTAAATACTGCGAAATTTCGAACGTTTAAATAGATTTCTTTTTCTATAAAAAATATTGATATTTCGCCTGCAAAATTCCCGAAAGAATACGAATTCTGTTTTTTGATGTATGATACTCCGTTATATTCATATTTCAAATGAAAATAAATTGTGTTTGAACATTTTACTTATTTTTTTCCCCTTTTTAATAGTAAAAATAAAATTTTAATTTTTTGTCGATTTAATAAATGTAAAGAAACTCAAGACGTTAATAACAATAATTTATCTTTGTTAATCCTTTTTTTTATGTTTTTCTCCGAAGACAAGTGATGATCTTTTATAAATATGCCTAGAAATTCTGAAAGATGAAGAATAATTATCCAGAAAAAATAATAATACAAGAATCAAAATACTTTTTGTCGTACACAACTTTTCAATGTCGCTTTTTAAAATTGCTTTTCATTTTACATCTGTCCAAACACAACGAACGATATGAATCATACTGAATCAGCAAAACAACTTCAGCATTCATTTTACCTGCATTGAATATTAAAATCAAGAATGCTAACACACTCAAGTTAATCTATTTATTTTTTGAATAATATTAGCTTTCAGTTGCAGGGCTGCCACAGGCGACTATTTTTATATTCGGTCAGCACCAGTATTTTTCTAATTTGATGTTTGCAATATATTTATCTTGCAAATGTTGACAAAGGGTTTGTTAATATCTTTTGTTTTGAAAAAGTGGTGCGAAATAGAATTAAAAATAGTCGCCTGTGGCAGCTATGCATTTGTAATATTTTTATTTTACCCATTACTGCCTGGCGTCCCATTTTTGGGACAGTTTTAAAATATTCAAGTAAGCGCATTTCACACCAGTAAAAAAGGAGGATAAATAAATGCTTTTTTTCTCGAGACAAAGTCCTCGATAAATTAAGATAAAAGTTATTCTTGCTTTAAAAGTGATAGGAAAATGCAAAATTTGAATTTTAACGAAGAAAATAATTCAGGCATTAATGGGTTAAACAAATTAACTCAAACTAATATAAAGTAAAGGTTTTTTTTTTGTTACTAATAAATTATGTAAGTATTTAACATTATCCATACTTCCTTATATTATTGCACATTTCTAATATACAAAGTTAGGATATGAACATTATGCTAAATAGAAGATTCAACATGTTTTTGTTCATTTAATTTATGTAGAAAGTTAACATTATTTTGAAGATAGAGTCTTGCTCTTAATTTGACCATTGTTAAAACTACCAGATTATTTTTACAACGTGCTTTTTCAAACCATTATAATCCTTCATCATTTATTCATTTTGTTATGAACGCCAAAGAATGGCATTATTACTTCGGTATACTTGATTACGCAATATACTAAAACTACAAACTACTTCGCGAACATATCCAAAATCTTCTACAACATTTTGGAAATACATGAAACACACTACAAATTTATGCAAAGTATTTTCTGATATATATATACCTTCACATCACAGTACTTATCTCACAAATTTTAGGCCAAGCATTGATTTTAGACGCTTCTGAAAACTTTAAAGCCTACAAATGGAACAAATTAACTTTTAGCGATTGTTTGGGTTTCAGATGACTCAGAGACCAAAGGTGCCATTTCTTTGCTTCTTTCATAATTACGCTTAATATTATCACTTAATGCTATTACTCAACCTGGCGTTACTACCCCAGAGCACATTATATAGATTTAAAAAATAAAAGAGTAATAATAATTTAAATTAATATGAATTTTTAAAAACTTAGGGAAAAGAAAAATTTACATCGTCCAAAATGAGAACGTTTTATATCACTTAGTTTTTTCAGAAACTTTAGACCAGAATTGAAAATTTATTGTTTCGAAATTACAGAAATTAAATATACAATCACTATAACGAGGGACTGGTATTTCGTTTGGATAGATTTTCAAGTAAATATATATAATCACATACATTCTAGGATGCACGCTGCCAAGAGCAGTGGAATCTACAACATTAGATTCGTTCCTAAATATTTCGGTTCAACAATAATAAAATCATTCAACGATGATTTTAAGTTTATTTAAGTTTAATATCACGGCGCCTTCAACACCGGGTGGGTCTACTGGTGCAATAATAATACCATTTTGAAATTATGTAGTTAATTGGAAGCTTTAAACTTCCTTTAATATTGGAACTATGGCATTTGTAATTGTTTCCCTAATTTTTGATATGACCCAACATTATTATTATTTTTCTTATAAGGTTTTCTTTAAAAAACAATTTTCAAATTATTGAATTGTTTTATTATTACTTAAAATGACTGACTTCACCATTAACCTCTTCAGACCTGAGGTACACAAATGTGTATCTCCATTCTTTTCCTCATAAAAATTAAACTGTTCGAATTTTTTGCATTTTTACTTTACTTCTATACAGCTGAATGCCTTTTGCTTTAAAACAAAACTAATAAATGTCAGCACTGATTAATATAGGACCTCATAAAATAAATATTATTCTCATCCGAGTTTCGAAAATACCTTCAAGACATTGTGGCCAAGAAAGTAAGAAATATTCATGATTATTTAACTTAAATGCTTTACAATAAAAAATTTTGAGGATTTGCTGATCATTTACTTCTTTAAAGACCTTAATTTTGTTATTGCTTAAATTTATATAACTGATAGTTAAACTGGTGTTTTAAGGGGATTAGTACTTTTATATCCATATTTGTAAGCCTAAATTACGAGTCCCCTAAAGTACTGATTTCATAAAAATGACTATTTCTGTCCTCTATGGTGTCATTTCGATTATGCATAAGCAATAAATATATATTTGTAAAGTTATTTTATGCTCAGGTCTGAAGAGGCTAATATTGTCAATTTTAAAAGAAAAATCCTTAAATTTAGCACTATTTCACGATTGAAATATTTTGTATGATAGTTTTTTATACTCCGCTTCTGTTCATATAAAATATTGTTGCTGACAGTGTGTCATTGGTCAAACATTTGAGCTAATTTACTTCGTCATAAACTACTATGAAATCCGTAATTTTGGTTATGGAATATAATATCGGTGTCATAGTTTGAAAGATATCTAAAATTTGGATGACCTTTTCTGTTAAATTACATAATTTCTTACGTAGATTGCTTTCAATTGTTAAACTGAGGATGAAGTAACTTCAACCACAAAGTCTATCTGTCAATATTAGTTCACTAAGAGCAACAGATGCTGCCACTTTCTTTTTAATGGTGCTTAGTTTTCCCATGCAGGAAATCTTTTCCAGCTAATTATGATTCATCATCATAGTAACTCCACTTTTAATAATAGCGAAAAGGTTTAATAGCTTTTGCTACTGAAGGATACTGGGAGAAATCGAAACGTAATGCCTCGGAAGTTAATGTTACTTTCGCAAGAGAATTTTATTGTTTGTTTGTTTATTCATTTAATGCACTGAAGGAATATTTAATTTATATAAAAGAGAATTAATCTAAAATGAATTTATTATCACGGATAAAAATTTCACTCTATAATAATGAAAGCGGAAGTTTCATATTTCAATATGATTTGAATGATATCCTTAATCGATAAAAAAATAAGACAAATGTTGCATTAAATAATTACCCAGTATGATATTTCGCAGAGCAGCAAATATTCAAAGAACACTGAATCGAATCTGATATTTTGAACATTTTTATTCGTAGGTGTTTTATTCTTAGGTTATCTTTTTGAGTTCGTAAACAAAAACTGTATAAGCCAGACACTTCAAATTTTGTGTATATATAACTGAATGCCTCGTGTCACACAACAAGTCATAAAATTTTGAAAAAATCAATTATTTTAATTAAATTAATTTTTTCAATTTTCATTAATTTTTGCGATATGAATTTCAAAAGAGAACCGTAATTTCAACGTATGTCGTGCGGACATCATAGCTTGGGGTAAAGTATTTCGCTAGTAAATAGGAGAATTTAATAGTTATAAATTAACAATTTCGATTTATTAATTTAAGGATAAGTTGTTTTGAAAGAAATATTAAACGAAACCCTCTACTATCTGCGATCACAGTTGCCGGCTTGTTTAAAAGCTCTCTAGATTTCAAGGAAATCATGTTTATAAACTATTTTATTAAATTATTTTCGTTTTATTCTGATAATGTATCTTTATTAAGCATAAGTAATCAAAATTATAAAAGCATTAATAAACAACATAATTCAATATCTAAAGAATCACAACCACTTGTACCGTATGTCCATTGTAATGGACATGTAATTTGGTTTACATTTTGCCTAAACTATAAACAGTAATCAAATTACTTACTATTTGCAATGTTAAGATTAACTTATAAACATTATATAAAAAAACATTGACACTTTAGAAGGAATTATTCATACAAATCAAAACAAAAAGAATACTCATGATTTTGGCATACCAAAGCCTGACGCACAAAGCTTCTGTTGACTGTTGCCAATTCAAAAAACGCAAATATGTCAAAAAGATTAGTTATCCATCTCTTCATGGAGCAAGTTTTAACTCTCTGCAGTGAGAGGATTAAAATAGATAAGATTTTAAACTGTATGTCTATTGTAATAGACACCGGGTCTGAAAGGGTTAAGGGAAAACACGTGATTATGGAGTTAATGTTAAAATTTTAAATTGGTTATCAAGTGGTGTCAAGCAGGTCTTTTCTTATTCTTCGATTTCTATAAGTTTCTTCGGTGCTGTCTTAAAGCTATCGATTTTAAAGCTATCGATTTCAATATCACATAATTGCTTTGCCAAAATTCTTACATGGTTAACACGGATTAGCATGTAAAAATTTCAATTTTAGAAGGTCATGCATAGCAGAGACTTTATTAATTCAGTATATTTCCTTGTATTATTCCTAACGTTTCAATCCACTTCTCACAATTTTTTTAAGTGTAGTTAAAACCACATAAGTTTTAAACTTAGAAAGTTACTTTTGTTTTTCTTTCTAATGTTTTTCATAACCTCTTAAGACCTGAGCATAAAATAATTCTACAAATATATATTTATTGCTTTTTCATGATCGAAAAGACACGATCGATGAAAGAAAGAGTAATTTTTATGAAATCAGTACTTTAAGGGAATGGTAATTTAGGTTTACAAATGTGGATATGAAAGTACTAATCACCTTAAAACATCAGTTTAACTATCAGTAATATAAATTTACGCAATAACAAAATTAAGGTCTTTAAACAAGTAAATGATCAGCAAATCCTCAAAATTTTTTATTGTAAAGCATTTGAGTGAAATAATCATGAATATTTCTTACTTTCTTGGCCGCAATGTCTTGAAGCTATTTTCTGAACTCTGATGAAAATAATATTTATTTTACGAGGTAATATTCATCAGTGCTGACATTTATTGGTTTTCTTTTAAAGCAAAAAATATTCAGCTATATAGAAGTAAAGTAAAAATGCAAAAAATTCAAACCGTTTAGTTTTAATGAGAAAAATAATGGAGGTACACATTTGTGTACCTCAGGTCTGAAGAGGATAACGTTTTATGGAACTTTTTCATTTGAAAAATAAAAACTAGTAAAAACTGATAAAAAGCGTAATTAAACGTAGTAAAAACTGACATTTCAAAGGAATAAGATTGAAAGCTTGGCATGAAGGATTTTCTAAAGGGTTACTTGATTATTGAAATTTTAAATGAAATGCATGTATAAAATACAAGAAAAAATATGAATAATTCAGATTAAAAAGTAACTTCTGTTATCCTTACAGAAATATATTCGCGGTGATTATGTGTTTAGTTTTACATTTATTTATAAAGTATCACTCAAAGCTAGTTTTAGTCATTATGGAATATCAAAAGCACAGACATGTTTGTGCACATTCTGTTCCCTATAATTAACGCCTGTAATATTGTCAAACACTCACTAAAATTTTAAATTATATCAAAAATTAAAAATACAGATATTTACAATCGAAAAAAAATGAACTCCTTTTTGAATATCATGGGCCTGTTATTAGTTTCCTGTCCGTGTAATATGAAAATAAATATTTTTGTAATCATTTAGAAGATAAATAGAAAAACTAAAGGTACGTAGATAGATAAATATGCATTGTCTTTTTAATCTAGCGTTTATACAATACAGTACCTAACGCTTTCAATCAACTCTAACTCTAGAAAAAGTGAATTATAATTTATTTTCAATTGTAAATTTAAATTTCTATACAAATTTAAGTAAAGAACAATAATAGAGAAATAATTACTACAGTTAACGTTTGAATTTCTAATGTAAACTACATTGATTTGATAGAATGCTATAACATGAAAATTTGTTTGAATCAGATTTAATGTTAATTCCTATCAGGAATATGTAACAAAGTTAAAGAACTTCATATTTATTCATTGATTAAAAAAATAATTATTGAATTAAAAAAAAATTATAAAATTATTTGCTTTAAAATGATAAATTTAATTTTTAAGTATACTGCGATAAGATTTTAAATGTTGCGCTTTATAATATTTCTGAATGAATATTTCCTCGATTCCAAGAGAGTTTAAATGGAACATTATTATACCTCATAATAACTTGCTTGATATGCAAAAGTATTTTATTTACAATCTTATGATATTCTCTATATAAAGAATTCTCTCATACTCAATTTTAACAATTAAAATGTTTCATATTAAACTTTCATAATATTTAGATGTAAATCTGGAAAGTTATTTTGAACCAACCTATAGTAAAATTCTTATCGACAAATATTTTACTTGATGTAAAATATCAAATTTTTTAAGTGACTTTCGATGAGGAAATAAATATTTACATAACTGCTCACATGCAAACCCATGTATTTTCTAAAATATTTAAAATTTTCTTATTAAAAATAACTATTCATCTAATGCACTCGGATGATAATTAATAGAGGAGAATTAATTCCTTTAAAAGTGGATTAAATATCATAAAACAGTTTAATTATTTAAGTACTTTGGCGATAAAATATAGAATTTTCGATCTACTTTACGAAATCAGAAATTACATAACGGAAAATTATATGAATAAAGGTACAAGTTACACTATATATACAGGTATACATACTTATGTAAGAATTTTTTTTTTTTTTTAAGATGAATTTGTAAAAAATGGTGGCGAAAATTAAGTAAAAATGCGTAGAAAAATGCATTTGAGACGCACAGATTTAATTAAAAAAATAAGTAAAAAATTAAAAATGACAATTTGAGGAATTGCCCTTATGAATAAGACTTTTGGAAAACAACTAAAATTCCAAATCCAGTGTCTTTCGTAATTCTCACTACATTTCATTGGTCTTTCTATGCGTTGTTCTATAGAGTGCACCATAAAATCTTAAGCAAATATTTAGTATTGTTCGTGCATGCGAAGTTAAAAATTATATGATAGGAATACTTTTATTTCATCAAATATTTAATATATTTGTATCTTAATTGCAGTACGTTGTTTCTACTGTACTTTGTCAAGTTTTCTGAAAGTGGCATTAAATTTTGTTGAAAAGCCTAGATGTTATATATATATAACTTCAATTTTTAAAGAAAAGATTATTTTGATGAATATATCAGCTATTTTCTCACAAATGTTGCACGTTAACCACATATGAGCTGCAGATATAGATTATTTCGTGCATTTTATTTTACCAGATGATCCCAAATATTTTTTTTTTTTTCAGCAATTTGTTGTTAGTCGACTAGTTGTCCTCATGTTTAAATCTTCGCGGAAAAATATGTGGTCAATCATGTTTTTTATGTTGCCAAAACTCTAAAAGATTGTTTTAAGCATTTCTTTAGATATTCGACCAAAAGTATAAAATCGAAAGTATCCGACGATTTCGGCCCATATTATTTATATTTAAAAGCAAAATAAATCTTATTATTAATTTATGTATTTTTTATTATTATAATTTGTCATAAATTAAAATAAATCCCAGCTCTCAATTAAAACATAAGCAAAATTTTGTATTAGATTGCAAATAGGTTTAACCCTATGAAGAATGGTTCTGTACTATGCAAAGTGAGTCATAATTATCGAAACAATAGGCTCATTGAAAAAAATGGGTGATCAAAATTAAGTAAAAAGTACTCAATTTTAAGTACTTCACATACTCAAAATACCTCCGATCCAAAAGTTCTCAAAACTGAGAAACCATATGTACTCATTTTTGATTCCATGGTTGTGTTCAAATATAAATCCCTATGATCTGCCCGCTGAATTTACAAATTAAAGTGAAAACATGCTGATATTTATTTCTTCTCAAAATTCTGAATAATAAAGATTTAATTGATTATTTATTAAGAGAAATGGCAAAATTATAAGTAAAATACCCAAATCGAACATTTTTATGACATGAGCATTATTTGCAAGTATGCTTTAAAATTATTTTAAAATACTGTGCATAATTTATATTTACATTAATAACCATCTTTTATGCCGCCATGAATGAAATAAACCAATACTGGATACAAAATTATCGTTTGTTTGGATTTGATAGCGTATGACGTTTCAAAATTGAGAAAGCGATGTGTTCATTTTTGATCCAAACATACTCAATTTGATATGAGTACATCGACGTACTCATTTTTGAGTACTTTATTTTTTCAGTGCTATCTCCTTATATTGCTCCTAGGTTCATATTTCCAATTGCAAAGTTTCTGAAAAAAAGGTGAAATTTTTGATAAGATTAGTTGAAACTCCATGGGGTGTCTATTTGAAAAAATACGAAAATTAATTTTTTATACTGCCACCGAAGGATAAAAATTCCAATTAGAAAAACTTTCTTTATCCAGTCCTGAATTTGACACAAAAAATTGCATCTTCATACTGCAAAACTCGCAGAGTTATAGTATTTTAAATAATTCATCAGGTTTTAAGTGATTAGACACAAATTAAAATGCGCGCAAGTCAAGAAACAATGTTACTTTAACAGTTCTAAGAAACATGTAAAAAATGTATCTTTTGAGTTAGAATTTTGATTTTTTTTTTCTTTTTTTTGAGATAGTTAGCCTCATAATTTGCGCACAAAATCACATCTTAAAATTTCTCATAAAATTTATAAAAATTTCAAATGATTAGTATTGTTTCAAATGGGATAATTTAAAATCGTTATATCTCGCAACATTATTTATCTGGTTTCATTTTTTTTCCATTTAATTAAAGAGGAAAATCTGATTTTAGTTTTATTCCAAGTTTTATTTTCAATATTAATTTTAAAACTATTAAAACTGTATATTTTAAAAATGATATAACTTTTTTTTTTTTAAATCGTATTTTCAAAAATAAATATTTTTTTTTCAAATTGTCGAAACAAAACTAATGTAAAATAAACAAAAAATACATGTTTCAAGTTTGCAATTTATTTTTATTTTATTTTATTTATTTATTTATTTATTTATTTATTTATTTATTTATTTATTTTTTATTTATTTTATTTTTTTTTTTTTTGTTATTTGACTTTTACAATTCTTGACTTTTTATAATTTAAAAATGAGATATAGTGGGGAGAAAACTCATCATGCAGAGAAACGCATTTGAAGTTTTAAACAAAGTTTGGTTCCTAATAAAACGTTTAAATGCTTTTTAAAAAATTGAAAGTGTAAAGTCACTCTTTTCTGAAGCTCAAACTTCCGATTCAGTTTAACTTTTCGCATTTCCACCTCCTTTCTGTCCTGTTTAAATGTCCGTCAGTTATTTAAAACAAAGCTTTTTCTATCATGCGGATTATGAGCTTTTTATAAATTTAGCTCTCACAACTTCAGGCTTTTTATCGTCCTGGAGAGGCTGTTAAAAAACCCGGAAGTTACTTTTTTCTGAAGACTGGCCTGGCCGGGCCCAACGTATTTTTCATTCCAGAGGGTACTTCTTCCTTCTTCATAGTTCTGCAGAGGACTAATTTTCCAATGCCGGTCAAGACACAACCCCGTATTAAAATCACTGTATCTGACTGACCTAATACGTGCATAAAATAGATAAAATTTGGCTCAATGAAATTTGTTACGAAAAACAAATAGATTTTAAAATCGCCTTTATTTTGAAAAAAAAATAATCATTTTTTAAAGAATAGTATATTCAAAGGCAAAACAAAAAAAATCAAATACAATAAAACCAGTGTAAAAAATCTGCCGCTGACGGAATCCTGTCTTAAACGGAAAATGTGTTGATCCATTCAAAATAAATATATTAATACTAGAGAAAATATAAACTCCGATTACACCTTCTAAGTAGGGAATTTGTCTATAACGTATTTTTCCTTTGCTATGCGATTCCGTCTTAAAAGGTTTTACTGTATAACATGTTTCAGTCTCCAACACATGGAATATGAATTAACGATATTAAAGTATGAAACATTTGCATATAAAAAGAGATTCATTGATAAAATAAATATATCACAGATTTGGCGCTTCTTTAATAATAAAAAGTATAAATATGAAAAACGGAAAGATGTAATAAGTATTTTTGGTCAGAACTCCTCCATTGAGCGGGGTTATATTTTAAACTATTTTCCTGCCCGGCCCGGGTTATGATTTTAACAGTTTTCAAGGACGGGCCAAACTTTTTTTCTCTATGAATCGGTTCGGGAACGGACCTAGATTTTTTTTTTTTTTTTATCCATGCAGACCTCTAGTGCAGACTGTCAGCCTATTTTGAAGGCAGGTTTAGCGTTAAATCTGTATGCTACTTTTTATGTCCAAATGAGAAGCATTGTCTTAAATCAACATTTAAATCGGACAATTTGAGGATGATCTTAACATGCTTTCAAAATGAGTCAAAAAATCTTCGTTTAGAGGCATGTTTAAGTGGTGTAAGTCACAAATTTTGGAGAATTTTGGATTTTAATATCTCTGTGAGATTTTTACATGTGGGAATGATTTTTTTTTATTCAATTCAGAAAGGAATAAGGAATAATTTTCTAACTAGGAATGCCCTACTGGAGCCGTATAAAAATTAAATTTTCGTATTTTTTCAAATAGCCCCCCATGGATTTGCAACATATCTCATCAAATTTTGTACCTTTTTTTATGAAACCTTGCAATTGGAAGTAAGTACACAGAGGCAATGTTTAAGGAGATAGCCAATTGTGCTAGCTAATTATGATTCACGCTGTTAAAAATTGCTGAATTTTATTCCTCAGCAATTAAAACAGACTAAGAATTTTGTAATTATATTTTGCTTTTATAATGTACACGAAGAGAAGTATTCATTTATATTAAAATCAATTTGTTCTTAAGTTCTGGTAACAATCAATAATTTCAACATTTTAGATACGGAATTCCCCTCAAAGAGTTAAACTGTTTTATGCACGCATCTTGAACTGATGTGACAATCTATACTAATAAAAGAACAAAACGCTCTGTCTGTCTGTGTGTGTGTCTGTCTGTGTGTCTGCGATGGCTAGCAAAATCTACAGCACGTACGAAGCTCAAAATTTTTTTGAGAGTAGCCCAATGTCTCTCCTGATGCACCTGAGGCTCAAAATTCTATTTATTAACTGAGTAATTAATTAAATTCCAAAGCTCACTCTCATAAAAAATCGCCTTTTTTCGCTTTTTTTCCATTTCATTTTCTTATGGTTGATTGGTTGCATAAAATTTTCGCAGAAATAATTAAAAAAGCTGGGACAGACCTTTAAAATTCATAGACTGGCAAACTGTCAGTTTAAATGAGGATTTTTTTTTTAAATCACAGCTGCTGTACACCATGGAGAAAAAAATAGGTGGAGGCGAAGTAAACCGAAAAAAGGTTTGCAACACGGAGTAAGAAGTGTCTTACTCCGTGGTTTGCAATATTAAACCATTTATCGCTGAAATTTTAATGTCTCAAACAAAAGCACGAGGAAGGAATTTTGTATTAATAAAACGAATTGAAAGAAACGAATTACAGCTGAAGCATATTTTACGAAGAAAAAGTAATTTTTTTAAAATGGTTTTTTTCGATTATATTATTTAGGTTAAAGTTAAATTGCATTTATGTTATGGTTAGAATAAGGATATGTTACAATAAAGTGAATACATTTAGGCTAGGTTACATTTCTGTTATATTTAATTTACGGTAGGGTACTGTTAAGTCGCTGTTAGGTTACAGACAGGTTCTGGTTACGGTATAAAAGTTTAAGGTTAGGAATTTATACACAGAGTGAACCTATACGCAAGATTTGATTAAAAATAACACTTACTTTTGTTAAATAGCTCTGAAATTATAGTACTATATACCAACCTTTTAGCTACCATCGTGTATCGATTTCATTCATGGTATAGTCAGATTTAAGAGTTATATAATTAGTTTAAAATTCAAAATATTTCACTTGGGATTTGTATGTGAAAATAATAATTAGTTACGTGACTTAACAGTGATTTTTACGGGTAAATATCAACTTTTTTACACGAAAATCATGCAATCGTTGGATGCATATACCCTCCCGCGTTTTTCATTGCTCATTTTGAGTATTTTTAGAGCTTAATATTAGTTGTTTTTAAAACCGATTTTTCACACAGTCAGTGGCTACGTATTTCAGACAGTGCATTTCTGCATGTAACGAGTTAATGATAAAATCATACAAATTTCAAGTTCGTTTAATATTGTTAATACGGACCCGGGCAACGCCGGGCGGGTCAGCTAGTAAATAAATAAAAGGATTGTTTGACTATGCAGCACGAACTGAGATTTAAAAAAAATTATAGCAACATTTTACTCTTTCTTCAGTTAATTCTGCAACAAGCTATTTCTAGTCGTTGATTTTTATGCTTTTGAGATACGTGCTTGAACCGCCTTAAAACCTAATATGAAGTGCACCTAAGAAGCGTACCTATATTTCATATATGCTATAACATTATTCTTGTAACACCATTTTGTTGCCCAATAACATCTTCAGTGACTGTATGAAGAAAAAATCTTTATTTCATTGTTGTAAAATAAAAGCAAAAATTAATTATGGCTACAACAGTAAAAAAATATCAACGAAGAATTCGTGATTATTTATGTTTTCATAAAGCATAAAATTAAAAATAAAATTAAAAATACGGTTCAAAAACTCAAAACATTCGAAGCACACAACAGCAGATATATACTTTATTTATCGATTCATTTTTTTCGTTTTTTATACATTTAGTAAGAAATACTATTTTAACTATACACAGCATTTGCCCTTCAATACAGCTTCCTGAAATCAAAGCTACATCTTCAGACATTTCATCCTGAATTCAGAGCTACATCCAAATCCTTTGTCGATTGCTAAAATTGAAATAAAATAAAAGAATGAAAATGTAAAGAAAATTAAAATAATAAATAATAAACAAACACTGACATGAAAAACAATATTTCGTTTAAAGAGATTTCTGCTAAACTGACAGATATGCCACTCATGAAATTTAAGCTGTTTGCAAAAGCTGAAAAAATACGATATAAAATAATTCAAATTAAAGGGATTGTTAAAAACAAAGAACAAAAAAAAAAAAAAGCAAAGAAACACAGGAGCCGATATTACAAATAGCATTATTAATATATAAGTATAGAAAAACAGGTAAGAATAAGGGTTATTTGAAAAAATATCTGAAACAAAGCGCATTTATTAATATAAAATATTATGTTACGGTGCATAAAATTTGTTTAAAAGTATTCACAAAAGTCAACACTTTTGTTGTTTAAAAGTATAAGTAAAAAGTGTAAGTAAAGTTGTTTAAAAGTATTCGCAAAATTCAAATTAAGAGGATTGCTGAAAACATGCATAGAAAAAATAGGAATGAAACAGAGTAGCCGGTATTATAAATAGCATTATCAATGTACAAGTATAAAAAGATAGTTAAGAATAAGTGTTTTTTGGGGGGAAAATATCTGAAACAAAGAGACTTAATGAACTTACAAAAAATTCGACTAGATTGTACAGCAGTTATCCTATTGTGTGCTATGTGATACATGTTTAAAATTTAGCGCCTCAAAGAGAAATGATTGTTGGGCAAAGTGAGCACGCTAAATATTTAATTTCTTAATGTATTTTGTCAATTTATAATTAATAATGTGAGCAATATATACTTTCTTCTAATATTGAACAATAATTTAAAAAATATAACTATTTAGGGATATGGCAGATATACTTACCACTAAGAAATATGTATTAATTTTTTTATATAGAAATAATGATAGGTAAATTTGTGACACATTATATCACTTTTATATACATAGTCATATTTTAAAATTAAAAGATTTTTAAATGACTGGCACATTAATTATTATTTAATACGATCATTTCCAGTTTTAATTTCGATACCATTATCTATTTTTTAATTGATGGTGGATATGCAAATCAAAACATGAAAAATTAGTACTGTAATTTTACTTTGAGAAGACTGGCATAATTTTTTTCACGACTTTCAATTTGAATATATGTATTTCTGTGATATGTTTTGTACTGGTATCCAAAAATTAACGGGCAAAATTGGATTTTTACGTATTTTGATATTAAATAATTTTATAAACATTTAAAGATTTTAGCAATAACTTTGTATTTCCATAAAGATAAATAACAGAGTAAAAAAATATAAAATAGTATTTTGATGTAAAGAACAACTTACAAATAAAAAGAGAAAATTATGCTTGAATAAAAAATGATAATGATATCAAAAGACAAACCTAAGACCTCCTAGAGATATCTTTCAATATCATACGTCAGACACCCCCCCCCCCTCCGCTCTAAAATGATTATGTTATATATGCAAAGTCCCTAACATCGACAATTTTCAACCAGATTCCACATTAATTTTCAAAGAACAGTAGAAATAGTATACAGAAATTAAAACATGAATCTATTCAATATTTTGAATATATGTGCATTTGTATATATAAAAAATAAAATAACCGTGCATGTGTGAAAGGTTTAAAAATTGTTATTTCATAATTTGGTAATCATCTATACTTAGGGCAACATTTATAAAAACTTCATTCAAATATTGCAAAAATTTCGAAATATGTGGGGCATGTAGTATGTTGCTTTCTAAAAGTAGTTGAATAATAAGGGAGTTTTCAAAATTTTTTATATAAGACTCACTATACCGCTGATGTATTACCGAGTTTTCACAATATTTGTCTGGACTTTTTATACAAGTTGCCTTAAATAGCTAACTACCAAATTATGAAATGAAAATTTTGAAATATCTTTCACGCATAGGCAATTAAAAATTATTACATACTCATATATCATCTGATATTCAATATACTCATGTGTTCCTTGAATTTTTCTCAGAAATATTGACACCTTTAAGAATATGTGTACTATGCTTACACAAATGCTCACAAGCATTACACAGAACCCACATAGTCATTTGCTGCAGTGACAGACGATTTTTAAAATTTTCTGTTACATAGGTGATCGTAAATATTATTTTATTATTAAACTAGCTGACCCGCCCGGCGTTGTCCGGGTCCGTATTAACAATATTAAACGAACTTGAAATTTGTATGATTTTATCATTAACTCGAAACATGCAGAAATGCATTGTCTGAAATACGTGGCCACTGACTGTGTGAAAAATCGGTTTAAAAAACAGCTAATGTTAAGCTCTAAAAATACTCAAAAAGAGCGATAAGAAATGTGGGAGGGAATATGTATCCAACGACTGCGTGATTTTCATGTTAAAATGTTGATATTTATCAAAAATCACTGTTAAGTCACGTAACTAATTATTTTTTTTTTCACATAGAAATCCCAAGTGAAATATTTTGAATTTCAAGCACATTATATCACTCTTAAATCCGACTATACCATGAATGAAATCGATACTCGCTCGTAGCTAAAGTGTTGGTATGTAGTATTATAATTTCAGAGCCATTTAACAAAAGTAAGTGTTATTTTTAATCAAATCATGCATAATGTCCACTCTATGGATAAATTCCTAACTGTAAACTTTTTTACCGTAACCATAACCTGCCTGTAACCTAACTTTGACTTAACAGTACCTTACCGTAAATTAAATATAACATAAATTTAACCTAGGCTTCACTTTATTGTAACATATCCTTATTCTAACCATAAAACAAATGCGATTTAACTTTAACCTAACTTTAACTTAATCGTGACTTAACTGTAACCTAACGGGATATTAAATATAATCAAAGACTTACCGTAATGTAATTGCAACCTAAATGTTACCAAACCATATATTGGTTTCATGTCCATGGAAATTATTTTGTCTTGTTCGGATCTGGTTATGATTCATTAGAACATTTTTGTCGGGTTCAGATTTTAGATATTTTTTGATATTGAGTTATAATGTTCGGGTCGTATTCATGTCCATGGAAATTATTTTGCCTTGCTCGGATACAATTATGGTTCTTTGGAATATTTTTGTCGGGAACAGATTTGTTTCAATTCAGATTTCGGCTTTTTCTTCAAATGGAATTTTTCGGTTCGGGTTTTCTTGCGTGTTCACGGAAATTGTGCTGCCTCGTTCGAATAAGAACATGCTTCACTGGAATATTTTTTTTCAAGTTCAGATTTGGTTCAGTTCAGATTTCGTGATTTTTTTCAAAGATTTTTTTTTAGGTTCAGATTCGGTTCAGGAGAATGGAAATTTTTTGTCTTATTCAAATCCGGTTACGATTCTTTGGAATATTTTTTATCAGGTTCCGATTTGGTTCGATTCAAATTTCAGGTATTTTTTCAAATAGAATTTTTAGGTCTGATCTCGTTCATGTCCACGGAAATTATTTTGTCATACTCGAATCCAGTTATGATTCTTTCGAATATTTTCGTCGAATTTAGATGTGGTTTGGGTCAAATTTCAGTTTTTTTCAAATCGAATTTTTTAGGTTCGAGTTGGGTTTATGTCAATAGAAATTTTTTCGTCTTGCTTGGATTGGGTTATTGTTCTTTGGAATATTTTTGTCAGGTCCAGATTTGGTTCAATTCAGATTTTTGAGTTTTTTCTTCAAATATAACTGTTGAGTTCGGGGCTTCTTGCATGTTCACGGAAAAAATTCTGTCTTGTTCGAATAAGGACATGCTTCACTGGAATATTTCTGTCAAGTTCAGATTTCGTTCAGTTCGCGATTTTTTCAAAGAAATTTTTTGGGTTCGGATTGTGTTCATGTCGATGGAAATATTTTGTCATGTTTGGATCCGGTTGCGTTTGTTTGAAATAGTTTTGTCAGATTCAGATTTGGTTCGATTCAAATTTCAGGTATTTTTTTGAATGGGAGTTTTAGGTTCGTATCGGGTTCATGTCCACGGAAATTATTTTGTCTTACTCGAATCCGGTTATGGTTCTTTCGGATACTTTGGTCAGATTTAGATGTGGTTTGGTTTTTTAGGTTTGAGTCGGGTTTATGACCATGGAAAGTATTTTGTCTTGCTGGGATTGGGTTATAGTTCTCTGGAATATTTTTATTGGTTTCAGATTTCGTTCGAGTCATATTTCGGGTTTTTTTAAAGAAAATATTTAGGTTTGGGTCAGATTTCATGCCCACGAAAATTATTTTTCCTTGTTTGAATCGGGTTATGCTTCACTTGAACATTTTTGCGGGATTCAGATTTGGTCCGGGTCAGTTATCAAATCCATAGTTTTTCCCAAACAGAATTTTTTGGTCAGGGTCGGGTTTATACTCACGGAAATTTTGTGTATCAGGGATCGGAGTGTGGTCTGTTTTTTTTCTGGTTGGATTCGGGTTATGTTTAAATTAGTCTAAACATTAAGGTTATAATCAGTTTTGCTACTATTCTTTTTATGGCTATTTCTGATAGATAATTTACTTAGCTATTTGGTAATTTATTATGGTGAATGAATCGTTTGCGGATACAAACAATTGTACGCCAAACAGCTATTTTATTTTTGTTTTAAAACCAAATTAAAGCCATATTACAATTTTAAATTGAATAAAACACATTTAAATTTAATCAATGATTAAAAAAATAAACTCATAGAAAAGTGTTGTGTAATGTTTTTTACTGCAACACTGCTAATGACTCATACATTCTAATGTTCGAAATGCCAAAAATATGCGTACAACCATATAGTAAAAAGAAATTAATAGAGTGGCAGTATAATGTCTTGGGGTGACGCAAAAAATGTATCTCTAAAATCCGCGACATTAAGTCCAAATAAGCACCAACAAAACCATGTGCTTTGAAACTCCGATCAATTCAAACTGGTTTAAACCAGTATTTCTTTGTTTTTGTTTTTTACCTTTTAAACTGTTATTGAATAGATGACTAAAATTTCGTTTAAAAAATAATGTTTTGTGCCATTATTGCCTGTAATACATGATCAGAATGCATGAAAGATACAATTAGATCAATCATAGGCAAGAATTATTTGATTATTTTTATCATATGACTTTGAAATATCAATATGGAAGCATCATTAAGACTTTGCTTGAAAAATCAACATTCTTTCGTTAATGTCTTAAAATCGTCTGCACTCTGAAATCTAGATTTTAGATTAATATTATTATTTAAGGGTCATTCCATGTCAATTCAACCAGACCTTGTAACCCGACCCACAGGGATTTTGATGAAACTTTGTGTACACACTTATTCTATCATGAAATGATTCCATCAGAAATTTTTCCTTCCTAGACCTCATAGTTTGTGAGATATGGGGGGTCCAATTCTTGGGGTTTTCTCAAATCGCACATTTCTGAGTCTGCATTTTGAGATTGCAGTTCCATCTTTAAAAAATTGTTTCTATGGATCTAAAACATGAATCATCTTAAAAATATCACTGTAAGATTATAAAAAGATACAGATTTTAATAAAAAAATATTTAAAAAATTTACTTGTAATATTTAGGATAAAAAAAATTTGCCAAAGTTGAGAGTTATGGTTATTTTTCCAAATTTTTGTGACTTCACCAAAAAGGCTGTACACAAAAAGGCAAATGAAATTTCCAATTTATTTTTGTTTTAAATAAAAGTTTACACTTTGGGCTTTCCATCTATGAAATAAAAATGATGTGTTTCGCATGGCTTATGCAAAAATTTTGGGTACTTTCCAATTAGCCGGATGCGTGTTTTATTTTTACATATGTACATATGTATAGATCTATATAAATTCAGATGTATTATACATGTACATATGTATGTGTATATACAATATATTGGTATATATATGTATAACACTGGTGCCCGTCTAACCGAAAAGTACCAAATTTTGCCTTGTTTTGAGAATCTGCACCAATTAAGAGGAAGAAAATGTATGTTCAGCTGTGATACTTAAGTAATTACTGGAATTTCTATGAGTTATTGAATTTAATGTTATTTGATGCATGTTTTTTTTATTTGCAAAGTAAAGTTTAGGCTTTGTTTTTTCTGATTAAAAAATTCTGACTGTAATATGTTTCCCCATTAAATTTAGTGAATGGTCCATATATTTCTTTTAGTTATTTAATAATGGGCATTTTTTGCTAATCTAAATAATCTCTTACTTTTATTTTCAATAATTAAACTCAAAAGAGATTTTTGTTTGTACAGTATAAAATAGATATTTTTTTTCGCCTCACATTTCCATTCTTCCTTTCGAATACTTATATATTAATTATTTGTGTTTAAAAAATGTTCAAAACCTTGTATTTCCTTTTCTTGGTTAATTTTAATCAGTTTAAATATTTATATTGGCAAGTTAAAATACACAAATATTTAACAGAACTTAAATTTGTTTCTATAGTCTGAAAGATTTAATTGCACCTGCCTTGTATAAACACTTTCTGATAAAGACAGGGTAATGTTCGTTAGTATGAAAGCAGATGTTTTGCAATCAATTTAATCAAATTATTGTCATTCTGTTGTTTCTTATCATAGAAGAATGATCTAACTTTTACTGTGCTACTAAAAATATATTCTGATTGTTACATATTTTATAGTTTGTGATATGCATAAATATTTTTTTGCTTTATTGTTTTAATATGGAGCCTGATATTAAACCTTCTACTAGTCTTCAGGCTTGCAGTATTGTAATATTAACTGGTTTAGAATGTCACAAAACTAGCTATACAAATAATAGAGAAATAGACTACATTGATAATCTCTGTGATTCAGAAAAAGAACCTTTATTACTTAGGACTATTGCATTTATAAAACAAAAATTAAGTAAAAACCGTTTGATTAATATATGTGAGCATCACAGAATTTCGCTCTTAATGAAATATGAATTATATAATCCATTTAAGCGGCATAAAAAGCAAGTGGAAAAAAGCAATTAGGGCAGTTAATAGAGATTTATATACGGCCGAAAAAGTAAACCGAAGTTGAAAGTTATGATTATTTTTCCGAAATTTTGTGACTTTATGAAAAAAGTCTCTACACAAAAAGGCAAACGAAATTTCCAATTTGTTTTTGTATCAAATAACATTAAATTCAGTAACTCATAGAAACTCCTGTAATTATTTAAATACCACAGCTAAACTTGGTCAGATTTTTTCCCCCTTTAATTGGTGCACAACATTTTTCAAAACAAGGCAAAATTTGGTACTTTTCGGTTAGACGGGCACCAGTGTTATACATATATATATCAATATACTATATATATACATACGTATGTACATGTATAATAGATCTGTATTTATATAGATCTATATATATGTATATATGTAAAAATAAAACACGCATCTGGCTAATTGGAAAGTACCCAAAATTTTTGTATAAGCCATGTAAAAGACATCATTTTTATTTCACAGATAGAAAGCCCAAAGTGTAAACTTTTATTTAAAATAAAAAGAAATTGGGAATTTCAATTGCTTTTTTGTGTGCATATGTAACATGTAAAAATAAAGCACTTATCCGGCTAATTGGAAAGTACCCAAAATTTTTGCATAAGCCATGCGAAACACATCATTTTTATTTCATAGATAGAAAGCCCAAAGTGTAAACTTTTATTTAAAACAAAAAGAAATGGAAAATTTCATTTGCTTTTTTGTGTGCATATATAATATATAAAAATAAAGCATTTATTCGGCTAATTGGAAAGTACCCAAAATTTTTGCAGAAGCCATGCGAAACACATCATTTTTATTTCATAGATAGAAAGTCCAAAGTGTAAACTTTTATTTAAAACGAAAAGAAATGGGAAATTTCATTTGCTTTTTTATGTGCATATATAATATAAAAAAATAAAGCACTTATCCGGCTAATTGGAAAGTACCCAAATTTTTTGCATAAGCCATGCGAAACACATCATTTTTATTTCTTAGATAGAAAGCCCAAAGTGTAAACTTTTATTTAAAACAAAAATAAATTGGAAATTTAATTCGCCTTTTTGTGTACAGCCTTTTTCGTGAAGTCACAAAAATTTGGAAAAATAACCATAACTCTCAACTTTGGCTGACTTTTTTTATCCTAAATATTACAAGTAAATTTTTTAAATATTTTTTATTAAAATGTGCATCTTTTTATCTTCTTACAGTGATATTTTTAGGATGATTCATGTTTTAAATCCAGAGAAACAATTTTTTGAAGATGGAACTGCAATCTCAGAATACAGACTCAGAAATGTGCGATTTGAGAAAAACCCAAAAATTGGACCCCCCATATCTCACAAACTATGAGGTCTGGGAAGGAAAAATTTCTGATGGAATCATTTCATGATAGAATAAGTGTTTACACAAAGTTTCATCCAAATCCCTGTCGGTCGGGTTACAAATGGGGGAAATATTGGTTGAATTGACATGGAATGACCCTTAAGTGTTCATGCATGATTTTAAAAAAATCTTTTCATCACTATATTTTATATATTCACATGGAATTATAAATATGTTGTTAAATCATAAACATTTTTCATCTACGTTATAAAGTATTAAAAATTTCTGAAAAAAAAAAGAGAAAACTTTTAGTAATACAATTTTTTACTTCAAATCATATGCTTTCAATATTTTATTTTATTTTGTTTTGACATTTACTTATTTTTAATTTTCCAATTTCAATTATTTTAAAAACAAACATTTATTTTAATAAATAATATAATAGAAAAAAAAACATTTAAAAAAATTACGATTTCTTCGTAAAATATGCTTCAGCTGTAATTCATTTCTTCAATCCGTCTTATTAATACAAAATTCCTTCCTCGTGCTTTATTTTGAGACATTAAAATTTCAGCGATAAATGGTTTCCTCTTGCAAACCTTTCTATTTTTCGGTTTACTTCGCCACCACCTATCTTTTTCCTCCATGGCGTACCGCAGCTGTGATAAAAAAAAAAAAAAAAAAAAAAAAAAAAAAAATCCTCATTTAAACTGACAGTTTGCCAGTCTATGAATTTTAAAGGTCAGTCTCCGTTTTTAAAATTATTTCTGCGAAAATTTTATGCAACCAACCAACCATAAGAGAATAAAAAGGAAAAAAGCTAAAAAAAAGCGATTTTTTATGAGAGTGAGGCTTGGAATTTAATTAATTACTCAGTTAATAAATAGAATTTTGAAATTCTGAGCGTCAGGTGCATCAGGAAAGATATTGGGCTACTCTCAGAAAAATTTTGAGCTTCGTGCGTACCGTAGTTTTCGCTAACTATCACAGACACACACGCACACACACAGAGCGATTTGTTATTTTATTAATATAGATTTATTGTTAGTTCAATGATCAACTCTGCGATTAAATTCTCGCTGAAAAATGTGAAGTCAAACAAGTTCTTTACTTCCTAGAAATTCAAGGAAGTTTCTTAAGGAGTTGTAGAATAAATGCGTACATAAAGTTCCTTATTAAGGAAGTTCCTCGAGGATTTCAGTAGATATTCAAAGAAACGTGTAAAATCGAACCGCCCTTAATTTTTGGATATCAGTGTATATTCAGAGCATTCATAATCTTTTATTTTTCTAAAAAAATATTTAAGGATTAACTATTTAACTAGAAGTTCATTCGTAAAATACGAAGACCTTCAGCATATTTTTGTTTCTATAACATTTTAGATATCTTTAATATTTTACGGTATGCTGAGTTACAAAATGAAGATGAATATCATGGTAAATTACACAGAATAGGTAACAAAACTAAAGAAAACTTTATTTAAAAACTCTGAGGAATTATCTATACCTCACATTATAAATTTTTTCATGTTTGTCATTAACTTTCACAAAATTAAAAACATTCATTGTAGTACGTTTTATTCACATCAAAGAAATATACCCATCTGATTTTTAAAACATTTTGTCCAGCACTTTGTTTGCGGTCGTTACTTAATTTAGCCCTCGAATTATTATTAATTTAACTATACATATATATTAGGGTGGAGCGAAAAAAAATTTTTTTTGAAAATCAAAAACGGGTAGGTGCCAAAAGTTGCCTTTATACTAGTACATCAACTGTGTGAAATTTTACCGCTGAAAAAAAATGGCTTGAGTCTGCGCTTTTGCTCCAAAAATCGAAATTTTAGGTAAAATTTGTCATTATTTCACATTTTTTCAAAAAAATTAAAAAATTCCTACAGAGCTGGTTAGTATTTAAAAGTGTTGCTTGGATCTTTATATTTATCTGCTTAACATATTTAAACTATAAAACAATATCTGTCGTCTGTATAATTGGAGCAAATCTGACAACTTTTTATGAAAAATCAGCGTTAACCTCTCTATTGGAGCATACAACGAAATGTTGTTTTGAATGCATTTCTTACCTAGTTGCTTTCAAAACTACTGTGTATATAACTCATAGAGGTGGTTGCATTATCCCACCCTTCTCAACCATCCAATCATCTAGGCCCAGTGTTTTATTTATGTATTGAATTGTTATTTTTTTCCCGAAGACGAGTATAAGTTTTCTATATGTCAAAGTAATTTATCTCTTCTTTATATTCACTGACTTTGGATGATTTGGATCATGCTGGTGTGACCTGCTGCACGTATATTTTTGTATCATGTATAACAGAAGAGAAGCTGAGCAATATATTGGGTATGTTCTTAATTGAACCTGTTCAGCATATCTTCATTAAAATTTCATGCAATTAGTACATTATGATTGGAAGTTTTGTTATCACAGCATTCTTTCAATCAATTACATTTTATATGCAATGATTTGCCTAAAAATCGATTGTATGAATTTAATTTCTAGCATGTCATCATTTATTGAACCTGAATATGCTGAGAATTCACATTGAATATATGCTGAGAAGCTAGCTGTTTAATATTATAACGATTGTCACAGAGGATTGCAAACAAAATTTGAAAAAACTACTTGTTGTAAAACAACAATATTTCTAAAGAAGTTTTAGTATGCTTTATGTCGTTTCCTGTGTTGTTCCGTAGTCTAGTAATTTCTAATAAGATTTTAGATCTATTATTTAGGTGTGTAGTACATTTGGTATAAAACATCCCGCGGTATAAACTTGGATTATACATTTTGTGAGTGAACATAAAAACGCTGATTGACAATCTGTGCTTATATAAAGCGGAAAATTTTATTAACTTTATGAGCTGTCTTTTGTGTGAGGTGTTTTC
Source organism: Maratus speculifer (assembly GCA_964019185.1). Classification (NCBI taxonomy): domain Eukaryota; kingdom Metazoa; phylum Arthropoda; class Arachnida; order Araneae; family Salticidae; genus Maratus; species Maratus speculifer. Next base: position 227,039,303 of record OZ025293.1, read on the forward strand.
TAAATTCCTATTCCCCATTCTTTCTGAGAAATAGCTTTCCTTATGAATTAGCTTTGCAATCTCCGACAGAAATTTCTAGTCCGTTCTGAGTATCTTTTTCTCAACTTGAGAAAATAATTTTTCAAAATTATTCTCTATTTTATAAAAAAAAATTGCAATAGGAAGTGAATAGTACGCAGACAAAGATTTTCCTTATTAATCCGGTGAATCCATGTAGCTTAGAACGTTTTATATTGACTTCTCAAATAATTGACGCAGAGGAAATTCACTGGAGTTGAAGTAGCGAATGATTCAATATTATACACAATTCTAAACTTATCCCATGCAAAATGGTTCACAGTGACAAATAAAATTCTCCTAATTTTAAATGAGCACTTATAGTCGATTAGAATCCGTACATTCCCCCATAAAGTACTATGCATTATAAGTTTATGCCCAGGTCATTTCACCATCAAATGTTGTCCGCTCATAAAAAGGGCATCTAAAAGTTAATAGGAAATTACCTAGATACGAAAACACTTAGAAAACGGCATAAAACTAATGCAAAAAAAAGTTATTTACAATAGCGATTGCTTTACACATGGAGAACAAATGTTCATTGCAATTCTCTCTGACGATCACCATCACATGAAACAGCTCGCTTCTCAACATATAAAAATACAAAAGTAGAATAAATGATGGCATACTTATAGTTGAAATATCTGAAATCATCTTTGAAGCAAATCATTAAGTAAAAAAAAATACAATTGACTGAAAAAAATGTTGTGGTAACAGAACTTCCAATAACTATTCATCAACTGAATGTAAGTTTGATAAATATAATAGATGGCCATATAGATCCCTTTAATAATATTCCCGTGCATTACTCTGCTTGTCATTTTTTTGTATAAATTGTAAAAATATGCATGAAGATAGTTACAGCAGCATGTGGATGCAAAGAACAGATGAACAAGGTGGAAGCATCGAAAACATTCCAAATTTTTGTAATGAAAATCACAAATCGATGTATAAATAAAACACTGTACTAAGATGATCGAATAGTTAGGCCGGGTGGTATAGGAAATATAGCCACCTCCACGACGCATGTCCAAGGTAGCTTTGAAAACAAGAGCTGTATTAAAAACAATAATTCGTTGTATGACCCAATAGAGTGGTAATGCTGTTTTCTTACTAAAAGTTGTCTGTTTTGCTCCAGCTATAGGGAATAAACATATTGTTTTATAGTTTAAATATGTTAAGCAGATAAATATAAAGGTCTAAGCAACACTTTTAAATACTAACCAGCTATGTAGGACTTATTTTATTTTTTTGAAAAAAAGTCAAAAAATGATAAATTTTACCCAAAATTTCCATTTTTGGAGCAAAAGCGCAGACTCAAGCCATTTTTTTTCAGCGGTAAAATTCCAGACAGTTGATGTACTAGTATAAAGGCAACTTTTGGCACCTACCCGTTTTTGATTTTCAAAAAAAAATTTTTTTCGCTCCACCCTAATATATATATATATATATATATATATATATATATATATATATATATATATATATATATATATATATATGGGCCTGACGATTCTGCTCCGTGGACTACAAATTTCCTTTGCATTCATTTTATTTTATTTATTTATTTATTCAGATATACTCATTTCAATATATATATATATATATATATTTTTTTTTTTTATAATTCAATTTTATTTGTTTTGGTTTATTGTTTTATTGATAAAATTTATTGGTGAATTTTGTCTACTTTTAATGGTATTATATATATATATATATATATATATATATATATATATATAGATAGATTGATAGATAGATAGATAGATAGATAGATAGATAGATAGATAGATAGATAGATAGATAGATATAGATATAGATATTGATATAAAGATGCGTTAGATTTCATTGTTTTACAATGCATATAATATCAGCAAAAAATTATATTAAATGTAATATTACATACATGTAAATATTCATGCGCAATATTCTGTAATGCACACTTGAAAATCTAAAATAATAATAACAATAATAATTTGGTAAAAATATTAATATATTTTAATATATAAATAGGGATTATATTTTAGGGATTACATATAGGGGTATATATTTTATTATAGTAGTAGGGATTTAAAAAAAATCAAGTTTTTTCAACCTTTTATAAACTTTTAAATAAATATGTTACAGTTATTATTATTTTTAGTATTATTTTCAAAATGTGATTTTAGTTGAACATTGAAATGCGATAAATTCGCCATTTGAACCATATTGTTTAAAATAAATAAGTTGTTAAAAATGTAAATTGTCCCCTTAAAATGCCCCATTCATTTTAATTTTTGTAAAAAAAAAAAAAAAAAAAAAAAAAAAAAAAAATCGCAACTTTTTTAAAGGTACAATCTTGATACATATTACGACAAATACTAGAATATTGGTTTATTATGACTCTCAAATAAATAACACTATTTATTTAACGAAGACCATTATTTATTTAACCATGACTATTAACAAAGTCACGTAGCACATTCACATGTTTTTTTTTTTTATTTTTTTTTTATTTTTTTTTTAAATAGCTGTTTAATAGATTAAAAGAAGGATGCACAAACATTTTAATAAAGTCATTTTGAGTAATAAAATGAAACAAAAAAAGGGGGGGAGAGGGCTGATTTATAAAAAATATTGGAACAAATCAAACATTTTAATGTTCTATTTAACTAATAATATGACATTTTAAAAAATTAAAATTTTCTGAAATCGAAATATTTTTTTCAATGATGTTTATTGAAAAACATTTAAAAAATATGTCATTATATTCAGTTTTCAAAATACATTGAATAATTTCTTATTGTATTAACGCAAATTCCATCGTCTCCTTAACTATCCTATAAATAATGTTTCTATTCTAGCCCTAAACCATGAATTTAGCAATCATTTCTGCCTTGTATAATTATAGATACTAGTGAAGAACCACCGTACAGTTTATGCGATTTACTAACTTTATCAGGCCACCGGCATTATACTCAGTGTCGTTGCGAGAAATGAAGGATACTGTTGCATAATTAAGATGTAGAAATGCGATTAGATTAATCATTAGAATTATCACAAGTATTTGCGATCACAGCTATCTTAAGTTTATAGTTATTAATTTATAGTAGAAACCATTTATAAATACTGTTCAACTTAGTAAGATTATAATATAATGCGTTCCAAATAAAATAGACTTGCGAATTATTATTTCATTGATTAAGGGGACACACTATCTTGAAATTCGTCAAAATACCGATTTTCTTTTTTAATATTAACTGAAAGCTTCTTTAATTGCAAATATTTTGACACCTCATTTTTACCTATGCGAAAATTATATCGCGAGATATTATAAATTTTGTTTATATATCCAACGCGATTACCCATACAAATGAAAACTTTAAACTGATTTTTCTTCCTGTTCATTTATTTTATTACTTACTTTTTCGATAAATACAAAGGCTTTTTTACTAATTCATATACAGTTTTGATTTTTTTTTTTTTTTTTTTTTTTTTTTTTTTTTTTTGTATTTTGTTGTGCACTTAACATTTTTGTGCATAGATTTAACATTCAAGTTTAAAGTTACTTTTTAAATAATACTTAAATTCAGTGTTTTCTAATTTCCTTCATTTTTTAATATACACGAGAGAAAAAAGAATATATTAAATGTAAAATCCCGTACATCTAAAAATCCATTTATAAAAGTTGAGGGACTTTTAAAAAGTTAATTAAAAAATACTAAAATAGGTTGTTCTATAAGATATATATTTTGTAATTTTACTTAATTTTTTTCATTAAGTATTGTACCATCACATATTATTACAGTATTATTCAAAATTGTAGAATTGGTTTCAAAGATAGTGTGTTCCCTTAAACCTTAAGCATTTCTAAAATTTGATTTTTTTTTCTTTAAATGGGGCTTTACCAGCCACGAGTTAATTACACTCTTCTTAAAGTTAAACAGAGACTGAAATATTTTCTACACCAATTAATCTAATACATAACATAAAACGTGATATTTTAAAATGACCACATATTTTTTAAAGTCTGTAATTTGCTTCATCGTTTTCTATTTAACTATTATGAAAAAATTTCCTAACCACAAACAGCATGGCTTTTTCCTAAGTTGGATATTCTTTAATAATCAATTTATAGTGATGCCCTTATTATGATTCCTTATAACATGATTAAATCTACAAAAAGCCTGTAACTCTTACTGAGTTTCAATTGGGAATTTTTATTCAGTACGTTAATGAACCTGATAATGAGTAAGGAACACAGAGTGCATGTTAAATAAAAGCAATAAACTATAAAGGCCCTTTTTGTGAAATACATGTACCAAGTTATTCTCCACTGCGTAGAAAAGAGAGGGACTCATGAGACATGAGACTCACGCTTGCCCCATTCAAATGAACTTTTTTTTCTTTTGTTAAGTTTCTGGAAATGTCCCAAAGATTATTATTGTATATTTTCAGTGTTGATAATTCATCTCTAAAAAACTACTCTGGACTTAAAGAAACACTGTAAATGATTATATTTTTATTGTAACATCGTGCTTTCGACACAAAAAGACCGAGAGGCAACCAGTAAATAATTTCGGGTAGTACAATGGTTTTTTGTTGAAATGAATCCAGGGTGAGGATAACAAAGTTTAACTTTCACATTGAGAAATACCTAAGTGTGTGTGAAAGAGTAAATTTATACATCTTGGAGAAATTGCGGGGCTTAGATGAAAACAAGATTGATTCCATGACTGACCAATAAGAGAGAATCTCTTCGGGTACCTGTCTGTGGCTACGAGAAAAGAAAACAATTCGGAAATTGCACGTCCGGTGCAGCAAAGTAGGTGCGTTCGCACTATAACAAAGTTTTAAACAATTTCAAATTTTAGTGCAATAGTATACAGCATTTTGGATTACAGTACAGTCCCCGAAATCTTTTTGGGGTCCCTGTAAATACTATCTGCTTTCAATTATACAAGAAGCAACTTACTGTAAACCTGAGCAATCATATCAGAACTATATCAATTTCATGAAATGCGAAATAGTTTAATATAATTGAAACAAGCCTAAAACAATGTTTCTGCTATACCATTATGCAATGGAATACATTTGTGTGGTAATCCCTGTAATAGATGTCTGCACGGGCCCGGGCTTGGCCCGAGGTCCGTAACCGGTGGAATGTAAGCGAATTTTCCAAAAATCTGTTTAAAAAAACAAACAACTAATATTGAGCTGATAAAAATACTCAAAATGACTGGAATGGGAAACGCGGGAGGGAATATGTGTCCAACGATTGCGTGATTTTCGTGTTAAAGTGATGATATTTATCCGTAAAAATCACTATTAAGTCATGTAAATAATTACTTTTTTCACATAGAAATCCCAAGTGAAATATTTTGAATTTTAAACTAATTATATCACTCCCAAATCCGACTATACCGTGAATAAAATTGATAGTCGATGATCAGCTAAAAGGTTAGTATATAGTATTATAATTTCAGAGCCATTGTACAAAAAATAGTGTATATTTTAAATCAAAGCATGCATAAAGTTCACTCTGTGGACAAAGCCCTAAACGTAACCTTATTGTACCGTAGCCATAATTTATCTGTAACCTAACTGCAACTTAACTATAAACTAATCTTAACTGAAATATAACATAAATGTAATCTAGCTGTCACCTTATCGTAACCTATCCGAAATCTAACCATAACCTAACCCCTAGGTTCAGATTGGATTCATGTCCATGGAAATTATTTTGTTTTGTTCGTATCTGGTTATGATTCTTTGGAATATTTTTGTCTGGTTCAGGTTTGGTTCAATTCAGATTTCAGGTATTTTTTCAAATTAATTTTTAAGGTTTGGGTCGGATTCATGTCAAAGGGAAATTGTTTTGCCTTTGTCGAATCCGGTTATGGTTCTTTGGAATATTTTTGTCCGGTTCAGATTTGGTTCGATTCAGATTCTGTGTTTTTCTTCAAATGGAATTTTTAGGTTCGGGTCGGGTTGCTAGTCCACGGAAATTATTCTGCCTTGTTCGAATAAGGCTACGCTTTACTGGAATATTATTGTCAGGTTCGGATTTGGTTCATTTCAGATTTCGAGATTGTTTCAAAGAAATTTTTAAGTTTCGAATTGGGTTCATGCCCATGGAATTTTTTTTGTCTTGTTCGGATCCCGTTATGTTTCTTTGAAATGTTTTTGTCAGGTTCAGATTTGCTTCGATTCAGTTTTTAGGTATTTTTTCAATTGGAATTTTAGGTTCGGATCGGGTACATGTCCACTGAAATTATTTTGTCTTACTCGAATCCGGTTATGGTTCTTTTAAATATTTTGGTCGGATTCAGGTGTGATTTGAATCAAATTTCAGATTTTTTCAAATGGAATTTTTTAGGTTCGAGTCGGGTTTATGTATACGGGAATTATTTTGACTTGCTCGGAACGGGATATAGTTCTTTGGAATATTTTTATCGGTTCTTGATTTGGTTCAATTCAGATTTCGGGTTTTTCTTCAAATGGAATTTTTAGATTCGGGTCGGGTTGCGTGTCCACGGAAATTATTCTGTCTTGTTTGAATAAGAATATGCTACTCTGGAATATTAATGTCAGATTCAGATTTGATTCAGTTCAGATAAAGAAACTTTTTAGGTTCGGGTTGGGTTCACCTCCACGGAATTTTTTTGTCTTGTTCGGATTCGGTTCTGGTTCTTTGGAATATTTTTGTCAGGTTCAGATTTGTTTCAAATCAAATTTCAGGTATTTTTTCAAATGGAATTTTTAGCTTCGAATCGAGTTCATATCCACGGAAATTATTTTGTCTTATTCGATTCTTATCTTTGTCTTATTCTTATTTATTTTGTCTTTTATTATTATAGATTTCACTCCGCAGTGTATCTCGTTCATGTTAATATTACTGTAAGATTTCAATTAGTTTCTGAAAATTTAACTCTGAACTGCAATTTAAATTTATACGAAATTACATTGTATGGCCAATGATGACCGGTCACTTACGATTTTTGACGTTCGTTAAATATCTAGAAAACTGCAGGATAAATTATCCTGAAACTTCAAGCGTGTAAATAGCGTAAAAATGTCATATATTTCCATGAAAAATTTTCCTAAATGCCATAGGGGACCGTCAACAAGTTGAAGAAAAACGAATATATTTTGGATAACTCTCTAAAGACTAATATTGCAAAAGCGTTGAAACTCTAGCACATCATTAGAAGGCTTCTTTTAATAAACTGTGTTCAGTTTTATGAGGATAGCAGTTAGTGGAGAAAATAAGATTTTTATATAATTTTACCAAAAATCAATCAAGAATGAAATTAGGAAATTATTATGAAATTTCACAAAGTTTTTTGCTTATAATTTGCAGTGTCCTTATTATATAAGAATGTTCTTTTCATATAATAATGTTTACAATATTTTGCATCCTATATTGGTACTAATTAACGATTATTTGGACACCGGGCCTTATATTTTTATAGTTCCCTTTTGCGAACAACGGATTTGGAGCTTATTCCATCAACGATCAATTTCAGAATCTTCAAGCTTTGTTGTTGAGACATTCAAAAAATCTGCTCAGAACATTTAACTAATATGTTATGCACATTATATTTTGATTGCATTCACGCATGCGCTGTGAAATATTATTGAGTGCGCCTGCTCATTTTTCATCCAATATTTATTATTTTTTAATTCTAATTGAAAAGTATTGTGTGAAATCTTGTTTGTCATGATTCTTGAAAAGAATATTCTTTTATATTAAGAACTGTGGAAATTATACACAAAACGCCTCGTGAAATTTGAAATTGTTTTTATAAAAAACTTAATTTCTACACAAATATGCTATATTCATAAAAATGGAAATAATTTATCACAAGAATCCTCCTAATCATTTGCTTCAGCTTTTACGCTTTTGCGACATTAGTTTTTACACAGTTTCCCAATAGATATTCCTTTAATTTGTTGAAGGTGCCCTATGGGGCTACGGGAAATATTTCACAACGATATATGATGTCTACTATGCTGTTTACATGACTGAAATTCCAGTATAATTCATCATGTATTTTTTAAGATAGTTAACAAAATGTTGAAAATCGCAAATGGCCGGTCATCATTGGCCATATGGTGTATAACTAGATTTTGTCTGAAATACGTGTCATGGGGACAGTAATTATTTCAATGTCTTTGGTTTAGCTGTTGCTATTTTTTGCAAAAATAAAGTTATTTTCTTCACGAATTGATTATTTGAAATAAACTTATTCAATGTATCTTTACAATGTTTATTCTTGGGTACATTCAACTCCTGGATTGCACTTCATCGCCGAATGCCGACACCAGGTAGTAGCAACAGGTATCTTTCCCGGTAAAATTTCCGGGGCGAGTGAACTTGGAGTTCAACATCCAGGCATAGCCTACCAAAGCTGGGTGCCTTGGAGAAAGAGTTGAATGTTCGATCATGGCCTCACAACCCCTTCTGGGTCTAATTATTTTATCTCTCTCGCTTTAAGGGATGCCCCTTAAAGGGGCCCCGACGTTCCCATAGACTACGAATCGACGTGCCTCTACACTGGTGGCATCTTTGGGGCGTTGACCCAGGTAACACTTTGGGAGCAGGTATCAAAGTTTTGCTGACTTCAGAAAGTTCCAAGATATTGGCAGTAGTTGAAGAATCTTTTGCAATGCAAATTCAGGAAAAAGTGACTGCTCTCTCAAATTATCAATTTACAGTGCTTTCATTTGTGAAATTAAGGATATTCTATTTTGGTGAACATTATTGGAAATACTTTAAAATTGTCATGAAGAAAATGATCAAACGGGGTGTGATTTTCAACTGTTAGAGGTAAATTTAATTTATCAACAATTTATTGTTTTAAACTCGTGTAAGATTTATTAATGTCATTATTTTGTGTAGAAATTATAATTCATACAAAATGTCTTCTTTTATTCCTTTTTCCAAGATTAAGATTAAAAGTTTATAGCTCGGTTCAACGACCTTGTGGGAAAAGCATTTAATTCAACGAAATGTAAAAATCCCATTTACTTTAATGACATACTATCATAACTAAAGTAGAATTAGATTTCTTTTAATGCTTGTTCTGAAATCGTTTATTTGCCAATGTGGAAAAGTATACATCTCAGTTCAGTTTTTTTCTCCTTCTTTTTCTTCTTTAATACATACTTGCAAAACAGACTTTCAATTTCATTTTTTCTCTCTTGTTTTGTATTATTTTAAGAATGAGAGTATGTAATTTTTGTTTGGAGGATGCATTTGTGTTAGATTTTATTTTATTTCATATTCTGTTTGTATAAAACATATAATTTGTATACAATTCTCATTAAAACATAATAAGCCACGTGAAGATCTTTCTATGTCCATATCCATTCACGTTCAGCTTTGCAAAGGGAAATTCCCGCGAAATTTAAAAGAGAATAAAGCTAGACCTGGTCTCTGTTCAAATGAGTCGCAATCAATATTGCCAATTTAGCATTATTTTTTAAGCTGTTGAAAAATCTTTTCTATCTCCGAATAGTAACATTTGCTTGTTTTAGGCTGCTCTAAATGAACTCAATATTTTTACTCGTTAATAGAGGCCAATTTCTGAATAATAAAGTTCAATAAATTGACTACATATTTTATAATAATCTATTATTTTTGTATAGGGTTGAATTTTTGATTATGTAATCGTATAAGAAAGGCTTTATTTCGAATAAAAAAGAAACTATCATATTGTTTTTTGTGACTTTTTTCAAATTTTAGCAATAAAAACTGATTTTATTAATTTTTGTAAGATTTTATACAGTAATAGTCCTTTCTGCTAAATAAATTACATTATACATGCTGACTTCAAAAATTAAAAACAAAATATAAATTCATGCTTAACGATAAATAGAATACATCTTATTTTATAAAAATAAACACATAATTAAAATAAATTTTATTACTTAATATGGTTGTGCATACCCAAAGTATGTCAATTTGAAGTATTTTTTAACTAATAATTAGTGGGGGAAAAAACTTAATCTGACAGATTTTTCTAAAGTTGATAATTATATTTTTATATATTTTACTCTAAGATTCAATCTGCATAATCCCACAAAAATATTATTTAACCCTTTCTTCACCAAATTATTATAAAATTAGAGAAAAAAATCTTTCTAACTTTTAATACTTCTAATGCCATTATAAATCATTTGCGAAAAAAAAAATTAATTTTGTTACGTTGCTCTATCTTTTTTGTTCAAGCCTAAAACACGAGGCAAAAATACTTCCACATTTTTTTAAGGAATCTTTTTTGTTTAAAATTAATTTGAAAACATGCACATATTAAGGGAAGTTTAAAAAATAATAAAACATTTTTACCTCGCAAAAAAATTAATCAACTAAAAAAATAAAGCAGCTTTAAAAATGAATTCATTTCTCTTCTAAAACAATAAAGCAACAATTGTAAATCAGTGCTAGAAATTATCTAGTACCGACACCTAAATACGATTAATGCAACTATTTAGAAGCCTCCTGTATATATCTAAATGATCTAATGGTATTACTAAAGAAAAAGGGAAAAAAAAAGTTTTTTCTTTTCTTTCAAATGTCGTAATTGGAAGTTGTAGCCTCATATGAGGCTAAGGTGATGAGAGCGTGTTAGAGAATATTTATTTTTAAAGAGTAAAACATTTGATTTTAGACTTTACCTGCATACATTGCAATTGTATTGTATGCAGATTGATTTAACACTCTTGTATTTTCCATAACTTTTCCTTTTAATGATCTTTCTAAACTAAGAATTGTGCATTCATTGAATAAAGTATTAAGCATAATTTTATTTGCTTTTATGTTATTGAAAAAAGCAAGATAAATGTGCAGAATTTTCCAGTAAATTTTTGCCAATATTTATTTTCTGAAGAAAAATGCCTTCCTATTCTTTCCTTCATATTTATGTTTCTATTGTGTTTAATTAGATTTTTTTTGTTTCCTAAACAAAGAAAATGAGTAATTTAAAAATTCATGTTTGTAGAAAAACATTTAATATTAAAAAATAACATTATCAATATAAATTTTATTTGTCCGTTATAAATCACTTTTTATTTCTAAAGGGCATACAATGGGGAATTATGCTTCAATTAATATAAAACTGTGCGTCGATCTAAATATTGATATAATATTACAGCCATGATAATAAAATGTATCTTTAAATAAAAAATTTAAAAAGCGATACTTATTTTTGTTCCGTACAATAGAATTGTTACGTATATATATGCAGCGGGAAGAATAATTATCAATGATGTATTTCCATTAATAAAATACAAAATTTTATTTTGTCTTTTATTAATTTTAACTTTAAATAAACTATAAAAACGTAAAATTAAATTGTCGTCTTATTTAACTGTATAACTTGGATGAAACTTAAAAGTCCATTTTAATAAATAATACAAAAATATTTTATTTTTATTCCTGGGACTTTTTTTCAATTTTCTGAAAAGCTTAATTTTTTTAGTAGCCATAATCAGTAAATTAACCAATCTAAAGAAGCGCGAAAATTTGAAAGTGCTCTGGGCACCGAAACTTGTTAGTCGGGTCCTGCTACACAGTATAATACTACAGCATAAATAAATTTTTTAAATTGGATTTTGGGGACCGAAAGATTTAAAAAAAATCATTTTTATTTATTTTTAGCATAAATCAGGCTATTCATCTGGAAATTGCTCTCATATCAAACCAGCCTCATACTAATGAATTTCGCACGCTTGTTTTTTTTATTATAAATGTTGTTTTTATTATTGTTATTTATTAAGTGCGAGAGTCGTTGAAACTCTTTATGAAAGCCTTCCTTTTAAAACGCATTCCCTTTAATTAAGTTAACCAAATTGATCTAAGTAGTTACAGTTTTGTAATATAAAGAACGTTTCATGAAAATTTATCATTTGTATAATTTTTTGATAAATTTTCCGCATTTCTTGGCGGAGATTTATTTTAATTCCTTTCGTAACTAATTACTTTTCAATACTCTTTACACAACTACCAAACTTTTCTTTCTATATAAAAAAAAACTTTTTTTAAATGATTTTTACTGTTATTTACTTATTATTACTTACTTTCTTACTATTTAGTAGTTAAATATTTTCCTTCATTAAATACAATTTCTGGTTGAAGCATGTTCATTTCACCTGAAATAAAAATAAATATTAAAACAGGAAAGCTGCAGCAATTGCCATCACTCTGAATGAAACAAGAATAACTTTAGAGATGTTTTTGTGAATATGTGTGTGTTTGCTTGTAGAATACCAAACAATAACTTTGTACTCTGTAATGGTTTATTTCATTCATGAAGGCATAATTTTTTTTTTATTAATGTAACCATTAAAGTATTCACGGTATTGTAAAATAATTTAAAATTTCTTGGAAATCATGCTTTGTTGTTTGAGTATCTTGGTAACAATTTTGCCATTTTTTAATAAAAAATCAATTAAATGTTTCTTGTGAATACTTTTGAGCGGAAAATAAATGTCAGTATTAGACCGAGAGGCGGCAGCACAAGCAATCACTTCATTGAGTTCACGGCTGAAATCCCAAAATGAGTTAAAACTCAATATACATAGTAACACGCAATCGGTCTTCCAAAGTCATATCTTGGTGGAAACACCTTAAAACTCGATTTTAATGGTCGACTTGCAGATTTACCATAGTGTTTAAATACTCTCAATGGTGTGAAATTATGGAGAACTGGTGGACCGATTGCGTTTTAGTATGCAAATTCAGTTTTAACTAAATCTGGAATTTCAGCCGTGAACTTGATGAGTTGATTGTTTGTGCTGCCGACTCCCGGCAGCACATTTTAGCTTCAATTTTAAGCTCAAGGGGGGGGGGGGGAGTACATACCAATTTATATTTGAACACGACTATGGAATTAAAAATTAATTCATGTATTTTTTTTTTTTAATTTGAGTTATCCGGATTTGATCTCTTTTGAATATGTGACGTATTACTTTAAGACACATTAATTAAATACTTTCCATTGAATTTTGAGAATATATTTCTTTCAGTGTATTAATATTGTTTTTTGTACGTTTCATTTCCTTTACATTTCATTTATATTAAATCATATACTTTTTCCTTTATCCATTATTATTAATTCAGTAAACCGTATTTTTATGTTACGCATGCCATAATATTCATCAGTTGACCTACGGTTTTCTACTTCAAAAGTCAACGAATTAACATACAGCATATATATATAAATACATATATAAATTGATTAAAATACTATGTATTTGTGGGAATATTTTTACGATAAAGCATAAAGCAAGCATAAAAGTTAATACAGAGTTATATGTTAGCGTTCTATTTAGAATCTTAGCATTTAGTGTAATCCCATCTTTCTCCTCTTTCTAGTACAACCATTTTAGTTACCAAGGTTCAAGTGCCCCCTCTGGAAATTTTCTGAAAAGATGTCGCCCTATAAAACATAAAATAAGGAATGGTTTGTCTGTCCAGTCATTCCCTCTATTAACTTTTATGACCCTTATGATCAATTTTTATTCCCCTCCCCGTTGGACTGAAATTTTAAGAAGTCGACGCTTGCGCCACTTGTAGGAATAGTTGAAAGAGTACAGCAGGTCGGAATGGACATTAAACTGTAGGCCCAGCTTGCTTAGATTATTTAAACACGCAATAAAAGAAAGTAATATACTGTATACTGCAAACTGGTATTGCATTTGCCATCAATTTTGTGTATCCGTAAGTAGAAACTGATTTCTTTGCACTGTAACAAATCGAACTGATTCACCAAAGAAAACTCAAATATCCAAAAATTGGTTGGTATACGAAACTAATGTATTTGTGATTTTAATTAAGTCCTGCAAATTGCCTGGAAAATCAAAAGAAAACGATCTATCTAAATTCATCTTTGAAAATGACACTTATTCATTCAAATAGTTGAATAGAATCGCCATATTGGTGTTCCTGTGATATACCTCAAAGTTGGGATGGGAAAATATTCCCGCGACCAAGACGTAAAGTGAAACTGTGTCCCTTCTTAAGGGAAGGGACATAGGCAATCTATGAAACGATAGCTTAAAAAGGATCTCACGAGCAAAGGCTCTAACGCTAAAAAAGTACTATAGTTTTTTATGAAGGGATCGAAAGAAATGACATCCTTGAGAGAAAAAAATGATTATTCATTGTTTAGATCTCATCTCTTAAAGAAATATGAAGATAACTCGGTTGTTGTTTCAAAGAAACACTCTTTTTTCTCCGGATCTAGAAAATGTAAGAAGGCAAGGCCGTCTTATAGAATTGCAGTACTTCTCTAGGTGATAGAGATAAGGATAAATAATTAATCGGAAGAGACTAAGGTTTCATATTCTTTTATTAGCGAAAAATGTCATCTTATACTTGGGACTTAAGACTCTTACTTCAATTGTACCTTTAACCCGGGAGAACTCGCTAGTGAGAATTTCTCTCATGGTGCCTAATTGCTTTTCTTTTACTTTACATTCACGTAATGTCAACTTTTTTGTTTGGCTTAGTACTTTTACTCATAAAAGAGGTAAAGTAATCGAAATCACATTTTTAAATTTTATTAAAACGAAAAATGTTTTAAATAAGAGTTAAAAAGGTAAGATGGAGAAAGAAAATCTCATGCAACGAGTTCTCCCGGGATAATTGGGACATGTTCCCATCATTAACTAACTTTATTTGTTTTGATTAGTCAAAATTAACCAAGATATTTTCATTTGTTATTTATGTAATAAAACAAATTTTTGTTATGATTTTGTTATCGCCTTTGAAGAGCGTACACACTACCCATCTTCAATCTAAGGTCCCACAGCATTTTAATTGGAAAAATATCCTTTTATCTGCAATAAAGTGTTCTTGTGAACACAAAACAATATGTAAGTTTTGATTTGTCTCTTTTCTTCAGTTTCCCTTGTTGCAGTTTTTCTCTATTATTTAGTATTTAGCAATGACAACCCATGGAAAGTGGGCATTCAAACTTACTCCATTAACTAATTTCAACAAAATAGTTTTTTCAATGTATAAATATGTGTGTTTAATATCTCATATGTTAAATTGCATCCCCACTCCTTTTTTCTTCTTTATTAGGCTTGAAACTAGATATACAAGATAATTTCCAAAACGTTAATGAAAAGCTAATTTTCTTTACAAGTTCTGAACCTAAATGTAGCTTGTAGATTATTTAATACTAGGCCTTACGGTCACGTTTGGCCCACTTGGACTATAAAGTTGATATTATCCAGTTTAACGTGGGTAACGTAACTCGTTACGACTATGGATATGACAGGCAAAAACAAATGTGTGTACTATATATTATACTGTACTATATATTTAATTTTAATTGACTTTTCAAGGTCAGTTTATCAGTGGCTGTCTTATGTGATTAATTATGCTAATGCCTTTTTATATGAATGGCTGCTCTTCTTTTTGCCAATCTACTTGAGATATGTCAAAAGCTGCTTCTCCCTTTATGCTGATATAACATTAATTTTTCTGATTTGATCTTTCTTTTAATTATGTGTGCGTGGGGGGAAGGGTTATTGCGGTTATTTTAAATAGTTCTGATATTAGAAAACAGTCGAAGATTATTTATATGCGTATAAATTAATATTTTCTATGGGCCTCATATTTAGTCACAAAGGCAAGTAAGAGAAAATTGATGATAATATTTCTTCAAGAAATTGTAGAGATGTTATATTCAAAACAACAATTTATTTCAATAACATCTAATGCTAACATTTGAAGTGTCAGATGAGAATAACATGTAAATCAGATCGCAAAAATAAGTATGAAGACAATGATAAAATGAAAAAAAAGAGGGATTCTTTATAAATCTTATGTATATATTTATAAATTAATGATTTATAAATTTTATTTGGAAAAAACTCAAATTTCTACGACAAACATTCTGTTTTAGCACTACATATTTTGTTAATATATTTCTGATATCTGTATTTGAGATATTTATTTATTTATTTATTTATTTATTTATTTATTTATTTATTTTTACTTCTCTAATAGAACTCTTGTAAGTATACACTCATTTTTTATGCTTTTTTTAATTTGTCTATCTACACAATCTCGCAAATGCTCATTGGAATTAATACAAGGTAACTGGGATAGTTTATAAACTATTTCTCAGCATTGTGTGAAAGCCATTCCTGTTCAACTCAAACAGAAAGTTTTGAACCATTATTCCGCTGAAAGATGTAAAGTCACCCAAGTATAAATAAATATGTCCGTTGACATCGATCACCTTTTAAAGTATTCAGATATCTATGATAAATCCTTGTTTGCGTATTATTGCTAAACAGCCTACTCAAGATTCTTATAGAAAACCCCAAATCAAAATCAAAGCACCTTCGTGTTTTATGAATGCCTTTGTATTCTTTGTTTTCAATTTAAAATTTTTATTTAACTTTACATTTTGTCGTCCAAATGAAACTGAACGAATGATTTAAATTTTAATCATATCTTTCTGCGCATAAATTGGTTTTTACGAAACGTAATAGGAAGAAAACGAAAAAGGGCTTGGATATTCTAGTGTTGTTACAACAAAGGGATAAAAAAAAGCAAGGCTGATGTTCTTAACAAGACAACTAAAATTACCTAGAGTATAGTAGTCTTCGCCTTAACTAGTCGATCACATAAAACAAGAAAGCAGCTATAAGATGCATTTTGATCCAAATAATCGCATCTTTGAATTTGCAAGATTTAAAATATGTAAATATTAATGCCTCCACATTTTAGTTGAGAAATTCTGACTATGGCATTAATGTCAAATTCAAGTATGAGCTACATTTTTAGTAAATAGTGAAATCACGAAATGTTTTTGCACTTAAAAATTTTAAGTGCAAAAGTGCTGTGTAATTTTATTTACCAGAAGAACAACACAGAAACAGGGTGTATGCTCAAAGTAAATGTTTTTATTATTATTATTATTATTATTATTATTATTATTATTATTATCAAACTATAGCAATTCGCATTACAAAACTTTTATTATGAGTTTGCAGAGAGAATGAAGGAAGATGTTTGGCACATGACAGGAGGCAATTCGGATTCTCCTCTAGTTAGAGTTTCATGCGCACGTATTTTATGTATAACTATGCATTACGATTCTTTTGACTATGTTACTATGTGCTATGCATTGTTAGACGAACTATTTATGTTCTGAACCCCATTGTAGCTTATGTTTTACCTTGATATCAGTTATGAACACTTTGGAATGTTTATAGATTAGGTTTCAGTGCAATACTCTGGAAATTGCAGTCACGGATAATAGATCCTGAAGATGATGGGTAAGCTCTGGAGTCAGTCACATTCACTACAATGGTCTTTTCAGATGCCACTGTCCGACTGTGCTTATTCTATTTTTTCAAATTAGAACCGATGCAAAGTGTCTAGAAAAGTGTCAGTCTAGCTATTAGTCGGTTGTCTTAGCAAAGTGTAGCGAGTGCAACAATCTTGGATCCTGAGCTATAGAGCCTACTTTCAATAGATTAAAAGACCATTTTATATATTTGAAACAAAAAAAGGGGGGGGGCACCAAAATGTTTTTTCACTTTGGTAAATTTCCGAGCCTCGCGTTCACTATTACAGACGACTACACCGATTACTTCAGAGATTAAAAGAATTTTGAATGCAATTTAAAAGAACTGCAAAAGGTATTTCTTAGCCCAGACTCCTTTCAAGAGAAGGCCGTCAATGTTGGGGGTATACATTTTTTTAATAGACCAGTTCAAGTTGAAGCAAAAATTAAAACTTACTCTTCAGTTTTTAATATATATATTTTTATATATATAATTTTCATGTTACATATATATTTTTTTCTAGATCACAAAATAACATTTTCCCAAAGCCTTTATTTTTTCCACAGCTTTGCGAATAACATCAAGGCATAACACTTCACTACACTTCCAGTTTTACTCAAGACCTACAGACTACTAAGTTTCCATTACCAAAGTTTCAGATTAAATAAGATAACTAATGCTCCAAACCCAAATTATGCGTTAATGATGCTTTTTAGTTAATGCAACTTTTATGCCAGATTCAAAGTACAACCTATATGCTGAAGAAAAGTAGCAGCGAATACCGCATCCAATCATACCTTTCCAAAAATGCTAAATGCTTGTACGCTATTATTTACACTAGGTCGTATTAACTTCGTTAAACAAATAAACATAGTCGCGTGTACAAATATAACTCACAGAAAAGAGATGCGGCCGATCGTGTATATGTATTCGCGTATCGCTGCCAAAAAAAAAAAATAAAAAAACTGTATCCGAGGCGATATTATCATTTCGAAAGATATTTAAAGTGTGACACGATCCATTTTAATTCCATGTAACTTCGATTAGATTTGTTGTTGTCCTCCGCCCGCCACTTTTTTTTTTTCTCCTTGCCACAGTGGCCCGCTTCCAAAACACATCCTTCTGTCCCCCCCCCATCCACCCCCTCTTGAGCTCGCGGCGCAGCAAAAGCCCTATTGATCCGTGGCCAGGATAATGCGATGCGGCTGGGACCGCAAAAAAAAGAGTAAAAGCTCCTCTCTTTCCGCTAATGAATGAGCCCAATCTACTTATGCTAAGAAGCGGGGGACTCTTTTTTACATCAGTTATTATGCATAGCTCAGAAACAAAAGGGAATTCGCCCCTCCCTGCACAAAAGAAACCAGCTAGAGGCACCGCCCCCGCTGGAACCCCGGCATAATGAGAGCGGGGGCGGAGATCGCAAGAGAATTTTTTCCCAAAAAAGAAATTTCTAATAAACCATTACTCAGGAACTAAATTAAAGGATAAGCGGGATGGCGCAGACACGAAAATGGGGAGATTTTTTAAGAAGCGTGAAATAAGTGGATGCAGTCAATACCAAAGGAAAGTTTAATAATAGTGCAGCTTATATAGAATGAAATACGTGGAGACCTTTTTTTTTCATAAATTGAAATTCACACTTATTGAATGAATATTATTGGCAGAAGTTGATATTCAGTAGCATAAATAAGAATTTAAGTGTTGCAAATATGAACATTATCATACGCATAGAATTGATTTCCATCCGGAAATTTTCATTTCTTCGTCTTTATTAACATTTTAATTTCAAAATTCATTTTGAATGTAACAAAAATTTAAATTAACAGGTGTAACTTCGGGTAATATGTAACATCTTATTCTTTAGGAAAGTGTTACTAAAATGAGATCATATTACATTCTATGTAAAATAAATATTGCTATATTTTGGAGCCTTTACCTATTTAAATTAAGTAACTAAATTAAGTTACTATACATCATTTCTTTTTACAAAAAAAAGTCATATATTTGTATCTTTAAAAAATTATAAAAAAAAATCAAAATATCCACACATTCTATTAGCCAAAGGCGCTTCTCAAATTTTCTCTTGAAAGAGGCCCAAGTGCAAGAAGATTTTCTCAATTATTTTCAGAGTTTACAAAAAAAAAAAAAAAAAATGTCTTTTAGTCTCATTGGCAGCCTCTTTAAGAATAGATCATAGCCTGTTTTCAAAAGATTTGTGTGTCGATTTTCTTTTCTGAAATTGAAAAGTATTTTTAGTCTCATTGAGAAATTTTGTAAGTATGGAATCTCAAATGCATTGTACCCCCTCCCCTAAATCCTCCTTATGGTCGGCCAAACTTAAGAGCCCACAATAGTCACAGAAAAAGTACACAAAAAGACCCGGATGATCATGTAAAGTCTATGAGAGCGTTCTTTTCTAATATCTCGCTCAAATTTTAATATTTTTGCATGATTTTTTTGCACAAGATAGCTGAGGGCAATCCACAACCGGGCTAGTTTTTACTTTTTCGATTTTGGTTATATATTTTTTATATTACGATAGTTTCAGTTTCAGAACCGGTTTAAACCGGTTTCGAAAGTTAAAGTAATTTTTTAAAGAAAATCTGAAACAAAAATTGAAAAAGTAAAAACTAGCCCGGTTGTGGATTGCCCTCAGCTATCTTGTGCAAAAAAAGCATGCAAAAATATTAAAACTATTAAAAAATATTAAAATATGGGGTTACTTTTGAAAATCAAGTAACAATATATTTTTTTCTCAAATATAGCAAATATATTCGCATATGCATATACATGTCTGTTTGTGTATGTATATGTATGTATTCTTCATATAATCATTGTATTTGAATACACAAAACTTACCTCTTAATAAGTACAGATAAAGCGTTGAAATTACATTTTTCCCATATCCACAAATTTAAATAATTTTTCTTTCGCAATACAGTAATCTTCTGAAACATAAATACCAAAGTTTTTTGTTATTTTGAAACTGATCTATCTTTAGAGTTGCAATGTACATACGAATTCCCATACCAAAACTAAAGACATTGTTATTCTTAAACCGCATTAAACTATATTTATATTTAAAATCTGGAAAATGTTAAAATTTTTTTTAAAAAGTCTATGATCTCTGTGAACAAAATTTTTTTAATGAATCCAATAAATTTCAAAATATAAAGTTAATACTTACATTAAATATATCCATATACACATATCGATGTAATATTTTTTGTCTTTCAAGTTTAAAGAATGTTAACAATTTATAGAGTTGAATTGTCTTTGTCTGGAATTCTTGGTAGGTTCTTAACCTTACTTAAGTGAACTTTGCAAACAGCTATAGCCACCCTTTCTTATTTTTTTAGAGAGTGAACTCTGAGACATTGATTTCAGAAGCACCTTTCTTCTACAAGTTCCTTGTAAGAAACCCCTTTCAACTCCCAGCCGGTGCTTTAGGGCAATGCCCCTGAACCCCAAAACCTCCCTTGTAAAAGACACATTTAATGTGCATAATCCTTTTTAGCTTTCACTCTTTTACTTTGGCTAAAATAAATGTTCCATAAAGTAAGAATGTAATACAGCTCTTATTAATTTTTTTCACATATTAAATAACTCCCTGTAAAAATTTCTTTATAGGAATGTCCC
The DNA here is from genome assembly GCA_964019185.1 of Maratus speculifer. Taxonomy (NCBI): domain Eukaryota; kingdom Metazoa; phylum Arthropoda; class Arachnida; order Araneae; family Salticidae; genus Maratus; species Maratus speculifer. The sequence continues at coordinate 227,060,297 of OZ025293.1, forward strand.
TAACGAAACCAATTTACTGCAGGCAGGTATAATATAAATAAAAATTCATTAAAAACACATGGCATGTTTTAAAAATACATAATTATAACAAAATTTTAAGATTGATTTATTAGTTAATATTTATTTTTTCCTATATCTTGCGTTCTTTCATCCCGGCGAAAAAAATTCTATCTATTGAAACGTTTTTTTTAATCGATGGGAAACTCCAAACATCGATTTAAGAAGCACCTTCCCCTTTCAGTTCCTTATTTTCCCCTATTCACTTCCAGTCAGTGCTTTAGGTGAATGCCCTATGTTCTCTCAGGTTAGTATACAGATTTTTTCAATTTAACGATAAATATATTTTATCGTCAAATTCAGCTAAAAGAAGTTCAGACATTTTAAGTATGTCTCATAATTTCAAAAAAAAAAAAAAAAAAAAAAAAAAAAAAAAAAAAAAAAATTCTTTTTGAAACATTAAACGGTGATTTACATTTGTTAAAAATTCAGGTGCATTGAAGGTTGCCAAAGTCTTCTGAGTGCAAATCCAGCCATGGTAAAACTTGGCGATAATAATTACAATACTTATAAACACGTGGTCTGCATTCATCTAACATTGCATTGAATCTTAACAGATATTCAACTTAATAAATACAAATAAAATATTAAAATGAACTTTAATTCTTCGAATGGAAGATACATACTAATATTTATTACGAAAGAAGGGGATCTTCATTTTCAAATGACCCCAGTGCAACAGAGACCATAAAAGTTTGCGTTTTGAACCAAATTCACGATGCATCAGTGTCATTAGGAAAAAAAATTGTCGTCACGTAGCAAGAAAGGCTTATAACTCTGTAAGTATTTTATTTATCTGAAAATTGTGTGCGACAATTTCAAAAAAATGTCTATAATATTATTTTTGTAAAAAAAAAAATGAATAACAAAAAATCTTTCATTCATTCATTAAAAAAAAAAAAAAAAAAAAAAAAAAAAAAAAAAAAAAAACAGTGATTTTAATTAGTGTTAGATTCACGATTATTCAATCGGTAAATCAATTACAGATGTAAATTTTAATTAGTGAATTTTTTAAATTTAAACTAGTTAAAAAATTAAAATTTATTTTAAAAAATAATAAGTATTATTCATCGGTCTAAAATAGAATAAAATAAACCGTTTACGAATATTCTAATGAATATATTTGAAAGGAAATCTTTGAAAAGCACAACAGATTTTCGCACTAACTCATAAAAGACATGCTTTGTACAATCTGGCACCATTACCTTTGGCTGAGTCTGTAAGGACTTATTCCGCTGTCAAAAGCCCCACTAGCTGCCGAAGAGGTTCTGACCCCTCAACTGGTAGACGGCAGGTGCCGGGTTCGAACTCAATTGCGGCCTAACCGTAAATACGGATTAGGTTCCTTTAGAAAGACCCCTACTAATGGCACTCCCCTCCTAGGCTTAAATCCCTCGATTAGATAATCAGCCGACACAAAATAAACCAATCCACTGCCAAAAAGTCTCGAGTTCGATCCTCAGGACGGCTTGTAGTAAATTATACAAAAAAAAAAAAAAAGAGTAAATTAAACTAAATTTATTAGTATAGCTGCTCAAAACCACTCGGAAAGTTCGAATTCTTTGACGATTGATCGGTTCATTAATTTTAAAAATTAAATTAAATTATTATCATTAAAAATCAAATCTTGTATTGAAAAGTTACCAAACTTTAACTCAAGTCACCAAACTTAAACTCCGTTTGAAGTAGCTTCAAACGGAGTTTTCCTTTCTTTTATTTCCCAAAACGGAAAATCTACTAACGGAACGGTAAAGTCTGGCAACTTTGCTGTCAGTAGTTTTACCGTGAAATCGCAGATTTTTTTTTTTTTAACAGTGTGATTTAAAGCCCATGTATACTTGTCTTTAAATTTTAACCACTTCTGCGAAAAAGTACTTAAAAAAATGATGAAATAATTAAATTTACAAAGAAATTTATTTTAATTATATACAGACAGCAAACAGTGTTACGAAATTTGGCGGGTATTTAGTTAGAAATTTCGAGTACACAGCAGAAAATGCTTAATACTCAAACTTCCTTTTTTTATTCGAAAAATAATCCAAAATTAACTATTCAAACTTTCTGAGGAGAATTTAAAATTTTTTAAGACTAGTTTTAAAGATAATGCATAAATGTATTAGCTATGTATATAGTGTAAAAATAAGTAAAATCTGTTCTTCATGTACTCAATGAAAGGAAAATTATCATTTGAAAATTCTGGTTCAAATTTTGCTTTTAGGAATTAAAATTTTAAATTAGTGATTTAAGAAAAATGAATTCATTTCCTTCCCCTGAAGGGTCTAAAAATATTTAGGACAAATTAAGATAATGAATTTTCTGTCATTCTAGTTTGAATAAAATTTTAATAAAAATTATTAAAGCTATATTATCAATTCTATCATCAGCAATTACAAAATGACTAAGTATTTGTAAAGTGTTTATAAAACAGGCATTTAGTTTTTTCCCTTTCGACTCGGGCGATTCCCACACAAATTTTATTCGGTTGACACCCCTTTTTAAAAATAAGCTTCCTTCAAGTTCACAATTTCAAAAATGCTCTAACTGAATAAGGCAAATTCTATTTTTCTTTATGTTAACACATACAAAAGAAAGAAGAGAAAAAAAAACAGAAAAGAAAAAGAAAAAAAATGCAAAGAAAGGTGATGTCCAGTCAGATTAGACATAAGTGCAAAAGGTTAAGCAAATTACAAAAAATTGTTTTTCGCATTAAAAAAAAAAAAAATGTCATTGATGAAAAAGTATAGTTTCAATTTAATAATTTTAACTGAAGGCTGCTGTTTGTCTTAGTTTTAAGAAGATTTGTATTTCAATTGAAGAAATTACCTTATGAATTCCATCATCAAAGACAAGAGATTTATAAATAAATTATTGGGATAGAATTTTTTATATTAATTTTCAGGTTTCACGTGATTCACTTCAATGAAATGACAACTACAGCAACAACAACAATAATGAAATAGCTTAAAATTTCTGGTATATAGTAGTGCATACAATTTATAAAGTTTCATTAATAAAAATAAAAGAAATTTTCAAGATTAAATTACAATTATTATATCATTAAAAGTGCTTGATTTGCACAGTTGCTGCATTTAGAGGTTATCAAAAACAATGTATAGTATGCGTGTCAATAGTTATCCTAGAGTTTCTTCAATCTGCAATTTTGGTTTTTGGTGCATCTCATGGCAAATTCTTTTTTTTTTTTTAAATCTAATGGCGAATACTTTTTCGAGTAACGTTCTGCCAGGAAGTCCGAAATTTGCGTCTTGAATTTTACGAAATTCTGTTTTTTTTTTTCCCTATTTAAATAATTGAATATATTTTATGAAGGGCATTATGCATTCGATACGAAAATTAATAATAATAATTACACAATTTTCAGGACATTTCAAAAATCCCTCTACGTTTGTATAATAATTACATAACGTAAAAATTTCGCAATGTCTTTCGTCCTTAAAAATGCAAATATTAAAGTCACAAGAGCTTTAGAAAGACAAAATTTCCCTTTTAAATCCCTACCTGTGTGGTCCGAATTCAGTTTGGACAACTAAAACTTGCGCTATATATGATGATGATTTGAAAGAATTTGATTAATGCAATATTTTACACTTTAGCGGGAAGGCTGAATACAGTTCGTTTTCTTTTCAAATACTCATTAAAATGCATAATTTTGCTTTCTCATTATTCTAATTACACAGTGAAAGGGACGACACAGGTATGAGATTAATGTATAAAATCGGGAAAAAAAATCTGTGCTGTCCAAGAATAATCTGGAGATTAAATTAGCAAATTTTAATGGACTAATGCACTGATGTATTTTTTTGTTTTTGTTTTTGTTTTAATTCATACAAATCATCATGTAAAAGTAAATACATTCGTAACTTATGAAACACTGTATCACATTCATTGTTGCATCTGTTGTATTCATATGTCTTTTGATTTACAAGCAAAATATTTTCAAATGCATATGGAAAGATCCTGTAGTCACCATTTATACATGGATTTATTTACTTACTTATTTATTTATTTATTTATTTATTTTGCAGTTACTCTGAAAGACTATCTCTGATATGAAAGTAATAGGATGCTTTTTTAAGAAAACAGTATCTCGAAATACGGTCATTTAAGAGATGTAATAATTAAATTGCCTCAAATATAGTTTTAATCGTGAAAATATTTTCAATTTTCTTTGATAAGTTAATATTTTAAAAGAAATATTGATACATGTGAGCAAGTAATAATAGCTGTTTCATTCATCAGTTGTTAATTAAATAAAAAAGTAATCATTCATCAAGAATTAAAAAAGAGAACATATAATTTATATCAGTTAAACGCTTACCAAGTTGTTAAGGCATAAAATGCATGTCAATTGATCTCAAAGTGATCCTGAAGATGTATATATTAGTTTATATTATGAATAATAATTCAAAATATACATGAAATTATGTAGCCATAATAATAAATTGCATATCAAAAAGATTTGTTAAGTACAATTCATGCCACAAAACTCTAAATTATACTTCCTCTTTTTGACTAAAAATTATAATTGCATTTTTTTCATGGCAAGATATTTGGAACAAAGTTATGTTTTATACTTTTACATCTTTGTTAATAATTACTATTGTATTTTCAATATACTATTAATTTTCAGTACTCTTCAAACAATTCTCTAAGTTTGTTGCTTAATTGCATCACAAAAATAAATAAATAAATATTTTTTTTTCATTATCCCTGTCAAATATTCTTAATTTGTTAAAACATTTGCATTTTTTTCATTGGAATATCGAGTGAAGTTGCATTTTACGCTTGCAAGTCTCTCTGTTTTTTTACGTATAATTGTAAAAAAAAAAAAAAAATATATATATATAAATAAATCGTGCGGATTTAAATTCACCATCTTTCTAACACTCTCTAACAGCATCAATTAAAAAACTATTAAAAATTCCAGATTTATCAAACAATCTGGCAAAAATGTTGAATAACTTTCTAAGTGGTATTCTTATAGTAACATCTTATACATTGCTGATAAAAAACCTTCTTGATAATCCATTTTTCGATGAAAATTCCACAATTTTCAATACACTTCAAACAATCTTCCAAGTTTGTTTCTCAATTACATCACAAAATAATAATGATAATAATAATAACAATAATTTTTTTTTCAATATCTCTGTCAAATATTCTTAACTACTTAATTTGTTAAATCATTTGTATTCGAAAAGCACTTATACCTTATTTGTTACAAGTATTCATTCAAACAATGAAAAGTAAAAAAGAAGCATCCGCAAATAACTTCACTTTCGAAAATTCGAATAAACTAAAATCAATCCAATAATATTTATTTTATTTCACTGTCTAGAGATTTGAAGCCTTTCACCATCCTATTTAGCATTGGGATCATTATTTGTGAATTTAGTCTGCATAACTGCTGTAAAGTAGCTCTAAACACCTTTACCAAAAATCACTTAAATCAATAATTTGTTTGTTGCCCAACAAGACGAGTATAATTAACCCCTCCGCGGAAAGAGAAATTTGAATGAACCTGAAAACAATTCAGATTCAGATTCAACAACAGGTGATTGATTCAATCTCACGAGAGGCAAGGTTGAGACTTCGAAGTCATTTGTAAAAATACATTCCGATTCAATGCGTCTAAAATCACAGTGATCTTAAGATTTAGCGATGAGGCCTGTAAATGTACGTTAATTCTCTTATTGTTAACCATGATTATTTTAAAGAAGTGTGAATTGGAAAACTTCATTTTTAAAAAAGAATGTAAGTATTCGTATCGTGTTGCCTATACAGAATGTAATTAGTTTAAGTTATTCGGATGAAGCGTTTTTGAAAGTATATTTCAATGAAGGTAGTCTGTAGCTTTATAATTAGTTTACTACAAGTATAATCTTTAACATGACGTATAATTGCATAAATCTTAAAGAATTTGTCCTGGTTGTTTTACTTTTATCGAATATTCTAGTTTTTTAGTTGCAGCACGTAACGTATCAATATTAATTAATATTGGTAAAATAGCGACAAAATATCTAGCCTATATTAAATGGAAAATCGATGTAACTACCTAACTATTTAATACCGGTTAAATACTTCCTCAAACTAATAATATTTTTAAATTCATAAAATATTTTAATGGGGAAATTTTACAGTATAAATAGAGTACGTCTGAAACATTGAGTTCCATTGCATATGTTTGAATTATAACATCATTGAATGCGATGCTAATCCAGTGTTAAGTTACTAGCACAATATTTGTACCGTGCAAACAGTTGATTAGGAAAAAATACCCAAATCTACTTTGAATCTAAAATGAGTTGTGCATATTGCCAAATTATTCATGTAACATATTAGAACCAAAATTTAGCTCTAAGAGTATAGTTTCTTATTTTTTGTAAAAGTGTTGTGATTTAATACGGAATTTACTAACAGCATGTTATTTGACAGGTACGAAATGAAAATATTTCGATTAGAACCAGAAATTTCTTCATAAAATAAACAAAATATAAATCACACAGAAATAAATTAAATATTTATAAATATTTATTTATTTTTATCTACTCTGCTACGACTTTTATGTTGATAAATGTGATCGGACATACTTTTTAATATACATATAAATATAAACTACAGTTTCTTTGTAACATAAGAAATCTTTATTAGTTAAAACATTAAAACACGTATATCGCTTACTCTTACCACTTTGTTTTTACATAAATAATTTTAATTGTGTATTTTTTTTTAACTACAAGAAACTGCTGATATTTTGTGCATCGCTACATAATAAATAATTGTAATTACTTAAGGTTGCTTTTCTCTGCGATCAGCGTATAAAATCTGAATTTTGTAAACTGCTGCACGGTAATCTCATAGATGTAACTTTTCCCATTTTATTTCCATTTAGCAGAATTGTGAATTCTGGAGAATTTGCTTACTCATTTATTGAATTTTGTTATTAGTTTTATTATTATTGGCATTAATTAACCCAGAATTCTTTTAACGAACTGTAAAACAACTTATATGAAGCATGAAGACAAGAGACTTATGAATTTCACAAATGCATCAAATGAAAATATGCATCATCTATCCAGCTGAATAAATCTAAATATTTTTGTAACTTAATACCATAATTCATATTAGTATGTATAATCGATGACAATCATAAATGGGGCGTTCATTTCTAACTTCTTTCTTTCTTTTTTATTTATTTATTTATTTATTTATTTATTTACTTATTTATTCTTTTTATTTATTTATTTATTTTATTTTATTTTTTGCAATGATTTTTATATAAGAAATTTTGTATTATTATTTTTTTAGACAGTTAAAAGAATGTTAATAGTTGGTTGGTTTAAAGGTTATAGGTTATAGGAAGGTAAGTGAAAACCTTAAAATGCTGGGAATTCCACATTTTTTGTTAAAAAGTTGTTATAACCAAAATGTCATTATTAGTGTTTTTAAGATATCCAATTATACAACAAAAGGGAACTTTTATTAGAATAACTATAAAGAGTGTCGAATAGAGAATGCGCTCAATTATCGTATAGTTTAAATAGAGTCCTGGCATTTGGTGTTAAACCAGATATATACTTTATGTACTTTCATCTGCAGAGTAATCCATTCAAAGATTATGTTGAAACTCATATTTTAAAAATAAATTAATTTTGTTACTTCTAATAAAATTATCCTGTATGAGGATAGCTTATAACTTAAGTTTTAGTCGAATCATTCGTTACATTTTTATCTTGATAGTAACGAAATATTTTTTACGAAGTTTCTTTGGATTGTTTATTATGCCATTATCTTGCAACTGAATCTCATTCAGTTTAGTTTTGATTTCTCAGAAAATATATTTAAATAAACTTTATTTTCCTTTAAAAAAAATAATAAATATTGAGTTTAGTTTTATATTAAAATAGGGGAAAATACATAAATGTATACAAATGTAAGTTCAGAAGAAGTTATAAATTTTTAAGTATCTAAATAAAACATTATATTTATCTTTAAACAAGTCCATTTTAAATAAGCATGTTGACAAGTTTTAATAATATTTTTGTGCTGAACAAAGTTCACATTCTTTGCGAGTTTATATCGAAAATATTTTCTATTTTAAACTAATAATATATGTTAATGTAAAGATTTTGTTTAATGTCTAGAAGAAAGATTGCTTTTTTTTTTTTTTTTTTTTTTTTTTTTTTTTTTTTTTTTCTTAAAGAGCTTAAAATCTTAGTTTCAAAATGGCGAAATCAATGGATATTTTACGCATTTTCCATTTCTCTATAATATTCTTGAAATATTATAGTAGTAAATAGTATCTAGAAAGATAACTTCAAACTTCGCATTAACTTTTTTCTTGAAATGCTTCAGAACACAAAAGTTTAGAACAACTAGCATTTATTTCTTTTTAGGGTTCCGTATTTGAAAGTAAAAACGGAATCACTATAATATTACTATTGTGTCTGTCTGTCATAGCCATTATATTCGTAAACTATGGAACATGGAGGGTTAAAATTGGCTGATAGTAAGAAAGGAAGGCTATTCACACACATATTTATAAATTATTAACCATTCACAAATATATTTAGGAAAAATATAGATACGGCTAATTAAGTTACTTAAAAAATAAATATATTTTTATGCATATCGTATGCGGTAACGTAAGAAAGATTCCGTAATGCCAAATTCAAAAATACATTTCTTTTAATTTTAAGTAGTGTATTTTCAGATATATCGACGAAATTATAATGCAAAAATACTCCCCCCCCCCCTCTCTCTCTCTCTATTTCCGACTATACTGAAACTAAAATTATGAAAAAATTAGAGATAGTAGACGTTATTTTAAACCTTGTAGAGAAACTATATTATCCTAGAACATTCAGTTTTTGAGAAGAAGCACTGGAGGTACCTAAACGTCGCAAATGTAGGTATTTATTTGAGGTACTAACCCTTGAAGAGACGAAAGGTTTCGATACAATAAAAAACAAGGAGAAGATGCATACTCTATGCGTCATCGGTTTTAAAATCCTAGATATTAACTTTTGATGATGTATTTGTGTATGCGATGACCAGTAGTAGTATAAAAGCTATAAAAATCTGATAAAAACATATTAATTGAATTAGAATTAATCATGTAATTACTGTGGGATTCGCGACTAGTGTGCATTGAGTGGCTCTCTCAGTGCGACATCCGTGTTTTAAAAGGCTAATTAAAAATTTATGTTAAAAAAAGTGGCGCGGAACAAGGCACGTTGCAACTTTGCTATCTCCCTTCGAACCGCACTTAGCACAGTGCCAAATTAAAACTTGAACAAGGATTTCTTTTAGATACACTGTAAAAGAAAACTTCACTGAACTATGTATCTTTACTACTCTGAATTTGAGTTTATGAAATGCCAAATGAAGTTTAAATATTCACTACTTTTATTGTGAGCACCTAATTAAGTACACCCTAAATAGATTAGGTTAATATTTAAAAATGTGGATAACGGAATAGCAATATTTTATAGTATTTAGGCTTCATATCTCACTAATCTTTGGAGCCATATCCATTTATACTTTTTTTGTATATAGAACTATACCCAACTCTAAATAAGCGCAGATATTTTTTTATATATATACAAAGATTGATTACCCTTTTAGCATCTATTTTTTTAAAATAATAATACAGTTACAAATTAATATATTTAATGCACAGAACCCTATATATGCAAGTAATACGCACTTGACTGGTCATTTAAATTTAAAAAATACCCCGAAGAGTTTAGGCTCGAATGACGCAAAGCGCATATAAGTGCAATAATCAATCAAAATCGGTAACAATTCGTAACTCACATTGTCTGTGATAGGCAGGATCTCTTTCAGGATTTAAGTCCATTCATCTTGGAATAATTTTTTTCTATTTAAATTTTAATGAAAGATAAAGTTATGAAACTTTCTAAAGTGTGCTTTTCAGTAATATATTCTTTAATGCTTCCAATTATTATTATTATTACTATGAAAACACAATTTTCGAAATAAAAAAATACTATTTGAAACAGCATTTTTTTTCATTACAAAAATGTTAATTATTTTTAAATAAATATTTTTATTAATCCTAAAAAGAGGTAATATTTATTCTTTTCTGAAACTCAAAAGGGAAAAAAAGATTATTCAAAAAAGATTGATCTTTCATACATAATAAAATTTTAAACATAGGTAAAATTTAATTTTCTTTAATTTTACAATTAAATTAAATTTTTTCTAAAAGACTTTACATTAGAAAAGAATGAACCGAATTAATGGATAAATAAAGATATCTTGTTCCTGGTATCAATATAAACTCATTTCATTGTTACTACATTTTTTTATCACGTCCTAAGTAATATTTAGACCAAATTTCGTTTTATTTGTTAGGTGGAATTTTTATAATCCATCTCTAAACGCATCCATATTTAATTATGGCCACATTGTACAGTCGTGGGAAAAAAAAAATTTAAATACCTTCTACTAACTCTGCAAAAAGTTATCGTAAAACAAAGTTACTGGTACCAAATGAAGAAAACAAAGTCTACTTTTAAATGATGTACATAAAATTTGCATGGGGGGGGGGGCATCTGCATATTAAAATGGACCCAATTACTCTAAAAACAAATTTTCATGCAATCTGTACGATAAGTTTCAAGAAATTAATTATTTTAAAACGAGCATATTTTAATGGGCTGTATCCAAATTGAAATTTTTTACTAGACTGTTGATTGAGCCTCCTTCTTGATCAAGGGAAATTAGGCACCTCTCAAGTAGTAATGTAAAAATATGAAAATGTAATCTAACATTTGAGGCACTAAAATTTGATGGTTGATAAGTCAAAAAAATATCATTCAAATGACTTGAAATTTAATGCCTATGCATATTTTAAACCGATTATTTGAAATATCTTGTTAAAATTGGTTAGTGTCATTGAAAAAAAAATGGAGTTTGGGTTCGTTTTAATATGTAGATGCCCCTCTAAGCAAATTTCATGTGCATCCTTTGAAAGTAGTCTTTATTTCCAATCGTTCGGTACCAGTAACTTTCTTCTACGATAATTTGTTGAGAAATTAGTAGGGGTGTTTACTTTTTTTCCCACGACTTGTACATGGAAGTGAGTACACAATTTTTATGTATACACAAATGTCCCGAAAATCGTTTCGAGCAGAATCATTCTTTAATCTAGACATTGATTCTGACATAGTGTGTATTTTTTCTTCATTTTCCTTATAGAAAGCTGTGTAGCTATTTCAAAATGGTTAGTTAAAATGAGTGTCTTATATCTTTAAAAACAATTTTATTTCCAAATACATTTCTCAGCAAATAAATGAAATGTTCGAGTATCTATACCATAGATTTGTTTTGCATTTTGCTCTGTTACATTTTATAAACATGAAAAGTTGATTAAAAAGAATCTTTTTTTTTTTTTTTCATTTTTATTACTACCCCTCCCTCCCCCGTGCATCAGCAGTTAAAATATTTCACTGACATTTTTTAAGCTCAAGTTTATGTGAAATTGTGAATTGTATAAGAAATAGGAAAGTTAAACAGCCTACAGCATGGAATAATTATTTGAACTACATAACATTCGTTTTCAAGAAATTTGTATTTTTTACAGTTTAGTGCTCAAAGAATTACAACATAATGTGAATTTGAAATGGTACTTTGTAAATATTACTCCTCTTAGGCGAACAAAATCAGTGTGCTCCACCTACATACACCAGACTGAAGAGGTAACTTTTGAAACTCAGGATGCTTCTCAGAAATTAGTTAAATCTTTATTAAAGTTCTTGGCATGTTATTCTCTTTCTTGATGGATTTGATTCGGAAATCAAATTTTGGCCTTCCAGTTACGGACTATAAAGAACCTTAATAAATAACTATTTTATTTAATCTACTTTGCAATTGTCTGCAATTAGAGACCACGATATAGTATTCAGTTAGCTATAGATCTATGCCGCGAACTAGTACATAAATTTTCCTTTCTTGCTTGCTTATCATATTTCTTTTACTCTTACTGTAACACTAATTTCCACTTCGGTTTTTTTTTTTTACTTGTGTGTTAATTTTTTTGATTTACTGAAGTTTTTTGCAAAAGTTGTTGAAAATTATACGACATGACTATGACTAAGAAATATTTAAGGAACTGCTTTCATACTTACAAGAATTATGTGTACATATATGCATTTGTTTCATGGTAAAGGCCTTATAACAGCATCTTGTGAAAAATAATATCTATGTAATTGGATAAAAATGAAAGAACAAGAAACAACCAGTAGGTTTTTAAGTAAAACAGCGGAAAAAGAGCACATTGTGCATTACTACATTACATGTCTGACAAGGGAAATTAGAATGTGGTATATTAAACGTTTGCAGGTGACTAAAAAATGGATTCCAAGATTCGTTTTCATGTACGGCTCGTACAATCTTGCCATATATAGATGCAACTATTTCTGAACAATAATCTTTTACTTATTTAAATTCTTTAAAATAATGCGATTTTTATGATTTCATAAGGTAAAGATTATTATTCAGAAAATTGGTACTCAAAAGCAGTGTTCTCGCTGTCGCTCGCCAATGCGCCAAATTGCGACTAAATTCTTCATTTGACGAGTAAACAAGTGATTAGATTCGCCAAATTGCTAGTGATCATTGCTAGTGATAAGATATCAGTTTTTGCTTTTTCATTTTTTCTTTTTCGTTTTTCATGCATATGCATACATATATATTTAATATATACATATTTTTTATATTTGTAGCACATAGTTGAAATTAGATTAAAAACAATCGCTGTCACAGTTATAAAAGCTTAGGTTATTTTAGAATATATTAAAAAAGGGAGGTACATTAAAAGATTAAAGATATATATATCTATATATATTTTTTTGTGCTACACGGCGAATCTATTTTGCTAATACTTTTTTCATTTGGCGAATGTTTTTTTTTATTTTTAATTAGCCAAATTACTAACGTTGGTCAAATATCAGCGAGAACACTACTCAAAAGTAATTGCTATATATGCATCCTATTTATATTGAACTTGTTCTATAATTTTAAATGAACACAACTTTAGTCTGTTGACGTGATACGTAAAAAAACTTTTTGCATAGCAGTAAAAATAAGTATTATTATTTAATCAATATCACCCACCACCGTGTCTCTCTCTCTCTCTCTCACACACACACAAACACACATACACGCACACACGAAAAAAAAAGATAATAAAAAAAGAATCTTTCTGAAGATATATATTTTAAACTTACAATGTTAACGCATTTACAATATTATGTTGCATTTTCTAAAATAATTATTAATATGTTCGTTCCTTATGATATTTATTTCTATACTTTATTCGGTCCTTTTTCTGCAAATCTGATTTGAAAGTATTTACGTCAATCGTTTTTTTTTTTTTTTTTTTTTTTTTTTTTTTTTTTTTTTTTCATTCGAGATACTTTCAAATAAATTTCGTTGAATTGTTTTAGCTTCTAGCTTTCCTTTGCAACAAATTTATCACAAATTTGAAATTAGGATCTTCTCCTCCTAATCTGGAAAAGTGTTATAATTGCATTCCTCAAAACGGAATTTTTATTGCTGGATAAATGTGTGTGGCGTCCAAAACATTTTAGCTGAGTAGTTAATGCGTTTGACTGGAGTCAAGATTTTTTTTTTTTTCTTTTGTTCTTTAAACTGTTTTGCAACATAGACAATTTTAAGTAAAAGCTATTATTAACATCAACGATAAATACATAGCAATAAGAAAAACTTCATAATACAATTTATTGCAGAAGCTTTAGTTAACTATTATTTTTTCTAAGTTCATGTTAAATAATATATAATTTATACAGTGTGTCCCGCACAAATAAAGCCACCATGATTTTGTACCGTAATAGAACGCAAAACAAAACCACGAGAATGAAACAAATGTATTAAGAAATATTATATAAAAACGCATATTTACAAGGAATAACTCACTTCCTGCCGCACTTGCACAGGTAAAAAAAATGAATGTATAAAAGAAGAGAGGGTGAAAAGTGTCCCTCCGAGATAAAACCACTACTGTTAATAGCAATTATATCCGCCATGCTTACATATGATTTGGAATATATGATGTGGCAATCCATTTACCAATCGCCGGGAGACATTAGCTTTAATATTATCCCAGACCTCAATGAAGGCGTCCTTCAGTTCAGCCACAGACTTGAACTGTCTGTCATTGGCATTTAAAGTTCTACTGAGGATATTCCACACATTTTCGTGGGGATTGAGATGAAGGTACAGGGCAGGTCATTCCATAACATGTCCCCAATTATCAAAAAACATTCATAGGACGATTTTTCAAAGGTTATAGTGGCGTTTTCTTGCTGAAAAATTCAACTTAACCCATCAATTCTCTCTTCAGTTGGCAATAAGTGGATTTCTAACGATTCTTGGTAATTCGTTGCTTACACGCTGTCTGAAGGAAGAGCCAGATTAAGTTTACCACTATAGTTGAAGCCTCCCAACACTATTAATAAGCCTCCATCGTGCTGTCTTTTGAAGAAAATTTTCTTTCCTTTCTTAATGTCATGCCAATAGTATGCAATACAATCTGAGCGATCCAAAATAGTTTTTTTTTCTTATCTGGGAATATAACAAGATGTCGCTGGTTCTTACCGGTGTGATGATATTTGGCCCCATCAACTATTGGAGGCTTAGACTGTGGTAGTAAACTTAACTTGGCTCTTTTCTCAAACGGCATGTAGGCTACCAATTACCAAGAATTGCTAGAAACCCATTTATTGACAACTGTGGAGAGAATTGGTTAGCTAAGTTGGACTTTTCAGAAGGAAAATGCCCCCATAACCTTTGCAAAATCCTCCTAGGAATGCTTTTTGGATAATAGGGAGCATGTTATGCAATGGCCTGCTCTGTATTTCTATCTCAATCCCCAAGAAAATGCGTGGAGTATCCTTAGTAGAACTTTATATGCCAATGACAGACAATTCAAGTCTGTTGCAGAATTGAAGGCTGCCATCATTGAGGCCTGCTATAATATTGATGCTAGTGTTTTCCAGGGATTGGTTAATGGTATGCCACATCAGATATTCCAAGTCACATGTAAGCATGGTAGATATAATTCCTATTAACAGTAGTAGTTTTATTTCGGCGGGACACTTTTCACCCACTCTTTTTTATATACATTCATTTTTTTCCTGATCAAATGGGGCAGGGAATGAGTTATTCCTTGTAAATATGCATTTCTATATAGTTTTTCTTAATGTGTTTGTTTCATTCTCGTGGTTTTGTTTCTTGTCCGATTACGGTACAAAATCATGGTAGCTTTATTTGTGTGGGACACACTGTATATATATGAGTATTCTTTTCCTGTATATTATAGTGCCTAGCACTATAAGCTAAGGTTTTAGTTCCGGGTTCGACTCACTTTGAGCTTGGAAATTCGTAATGGCTACAACTGTGAACTAACTTTAAATTACTCTTATATCACTCGAACCAGAATGTGAATGCATCGCAAAATAAAAAGAATATTGCCCAGTTAAACTGATGGCATAGAGCTCACAGGCTATGCACACTAATTGTATAATAATGCCTTACATAATAATGCTCTTCGAAAAACAAATTAAGGGAGGAAATAGCCCCACCTCCATTCTCTTTCTTTATACTTAATCTTTGAAACCCCAAAACTAATCAGGGATATGACTTATCAAATAATAAACCTGTATCCAAAATTCGAAGCAAGTGGAATCGTGGCTGTGACATTTTATGACGTCACAACATCTGACTAAGCTATGATGGTAGAAGTTCCAATTTAGTTACTTCTCGGTGGTGAACGATAACGGTAACGTCTTAAAAACAATCAACCATAGCTAATGACAAGTTAATTTTTTTTTACTTTTTGATTTGCACTTTCTTTGATCATTAATTTTCTTGAAAAGTATAACTGTAGTCCATAGAAATAACGTGAATACTATAGTTCGATATTACCTTCCTAACCTGTTGGTCACAAATGCAATAAATCTTGAAACCTTTACACCCCCTCTACCATTAACAGTAAAATAAGATGTAATTAAACATGTTTGTTTAAAAATAGACGTTATGGTTTTATACATATATAATTTGAGTATTCTTTGATAGAGTAGTTTTGAATATAAAGCAGCTTCAAAAAGAAGTGATACCACTATGAGATTTTTTCGTCCAAATTCAAAATAATTTAAATTCAATAAAATTTTGTTTTGACTTATATAAATGAATTTTTGGTTTTATGTGAACCATTCTTTTATTTTTATCTAAATTATTTGTTCTAGTAATGATTTAGAAAATTTATATGCTTTTTTATAAAAAATAAAATAGCACTTTCACTTTTATCAGTTTAGAAGATACTCCATATATATCAATAACGCTGATGTAAGTTAAATAAATATTTGGCATCTATGTGCCAGGCATGTTTTTATAAGAAAATAAGCATTCAACTTTTTTAAAGGAGCAAACATTTTTCTTGGAAATTACTTACCCGAACGGAAAAATTTTCTCACTACAAGAATCCTACCTTTAACCCAAGTGGCGAGTTGCCATAAATAACTCAGCCGCACTCCATGTATCAGATGACATCCTCTCATTTGACAAATTTAACACATCAGGTTTGTTTTCTTCATTTAGCTATAACGATGTTAATAAATAGGATGACCAAAATGGATTCACTTTACAATAAAAATAAAGCTTATTTAGTTTCGGAACGATACATCAACGTTGCTAATAGCTACCCATGTTGATTTTTAAAAAAAATAACCTTTTACATTTTCATAAATTATATTTTACGCTTAGACAAATAATGTTTAAACGAAGAGTCATTTTATAAAAGTAATAAATATGTTTATGTCAGTTTTTATCTGAAATATTTGGAATGCCTACAACATATATAGTTATGAATCAGCAACACATTTTCTTAGAAGAATGTGTTATTAGTTTACTGGAACACTTACTGGGAGTTTATATGAATAAGATTGAAATAGTTTTTTTCTCCTTCTCAAAACTACAGCAACATGGATAATGCAAAAATGTGTATAAATGTATCACTGTAACATAGATATGTATATTCCAAAATGTTACATGACCTTTGAAAAGTTTCAAACTTTTGATAAGTTACTAAACTGCAGAACTTACTCATTCGTAAGTGTGATTTAAATAGATTTTTCCTTAACAAATCTACAACAGCAAATTCGTTTACTCACGTTTTCTTTAAAAGATTTATATACTTTTTCTAATAA
Organism: Maratus speculifer; assembly: GCA_964019185.1. Taxonomy (NCBI): domain Eukaryota; kingdom Metazoa; phylum Arthropoda; class Arachnida; order Araneae; family Salticidae; genus Maratus; species Maratus speculifer. The sequence continues at coordinate 227,077,627 of OZ025293.1, forward strand.
TGTTTATGTATATATTTTTTGTTGTTGTTTTTCTTTCTTTATTTCTTTTCCATGTGAAAGCAAGTATAAAATGAACAAGAAACTATATTTAGTAGCATTAAAAAATTTCCTTTTAAGATAGTTAATTTACTGGGTCTTCCAAGTGCATATTTTATTACCATTAAAGCCAATTTAATAAATATTATGGTTTTAAAATTTTAATTCTATAGCTTTGTTAAATTGAATAATAATACAGATATATATACAAGATTATGTTTTCAGCTTGTCTAGGGTAAATGCCGTCTTTCAAAAATTTAAACTCCCTGGCAAAGATTTTGCTGCGATATTTCTTACATAAATTATAAATTAAGATAAAAAGTATGAAATCATTGAATTACAATCTGCCGACAGTCTCTAAAGTACAACAAAAAGAAGTTAAGTTGCTTAAAATGGACGAATAAGTATTGCGAATTCTCCCCATTGCTGCATAATTATAGTAAAGATTAAAGAGTTTTTAAAGATACCATTAACTTTATGTAAATGAAGCTTTTCTTATTTGATAAGTTTTCTTAACCGTTGCATGCACATTTTTATTTTTATAAATTATGTATGTATGCACAAAATAAGCATAAATACATGTTTAATGTTTTTTAAAAATTTCTGCATTGTTTTTTCTTTATGACCCTAGGGATATGCGGTGCAGAAAATTTGACTAATATATTCAGTTTTATGAAGCCTTTTTGCTTCGTGAGAGATAAATATTTGAATATGGAATTCTGTAGCAATGAAATATTTGCCATTAACAGCTCACAAAAATAGTATTCTTTTTTATTAAAATTTTATCGTATTTAATGGCTTTAATGCTTTACGCTTCCTTTAAACATATCTTACTAAATCATAATTCTTTTGTCCACGCAATATTTCTTAGCATTTTCTCAATTACAAAAATTGTTTTCGAATGATTATTTTTTATTTGATTATTATTTTTTTTTTTGTACGTGTGGGGGGGGGGGAGGGGGTTACACAATCTTGGTGGATAAATATTGCTATCATTTAAATACAAATGTTAGAAACTTTTTGACGTTAGACTATCCCAACTCCCAGATAATAGCCATGTTAAACTAATTTGGATTCTATTCTAATAAAGCATTAAAATTTGCTTAAAAAAATAATTAAAAAAGTTGCGTCAGAAATTTGAGAAACCGGGTGTTAATTTTTTTATTTTATTTATTTTTATTTTTTTAAATTGGAATAATCTGAAGGATTATTACTGGTTGTACATTAGGGCGGAGCGTAAAAAACTTTTTTTCGAAATTATTTTCTCCCTAGCGCGGAAAAGTTGTCTAGTGGTATCAGTAATATTCTCACAAAATTTTAAAAAAATCAATAAATATCTTCCGGTTCCACTTTTGGGTCGAAATATGCAATTTTAGCCAAAAATGTTGTAATTTTTCACATTTCAGTAATATTTTATTTTTTCAATTTTTTTTCGCCCTAATGCGGAAAAACTGAAAGAGTACATAAGGAACACAAGTCCAAAATATTAGAGTAATTAAAAAATATCTTCTGGTTCTACTTTGGGTTCTAAATATGGGAAATTTGTCGAAAATGATACAAATTTTCACATTTTAGTCATTTTTTATTTTTCAATTTTGTATTCCCGCTGGCATGAAAATTTTCGAAGAATATGCAAGAAACATAAGTAAAAAACTTTAGTATCTCCCGTCTTCCTTTCCGGGGTCTAAAAATGTTAAAATAGCCAAAAAGTATATAACTTTTCACATTTCAGAGATTTTTTTCTTATCAATTTTCTCTTCTCGTTGACGCGGAAAATTCGGAAAATCATATGACAAACATAAGTGTAAAAATTTTAAATAATTAATAAATATCTTCTGATTTGACTTTTATTACTTAAACTGGCAAATTCATGGCATTAATGTACTCAAAAACCATAGAAAAATCGAATTAAAAGAGATCTGGGGGAAATTTCTCTTATAAGTTCAGCTTTCTGTTCGTTTACTGTAGTATTACTGTTGGTTTAATGCTCTGCTCGTGATAGGTTCGTAATGAGGTTATTCAATTTTAGCTTCTATATTTTATTGAAAAATAATACATTTGAAAGTGTACAAAATTAATTTTTAATTGTGTTGATTGTGTATGACTGAATATTGTGTTGAACTAATAGTGTGCATGGAAAATATTACACAGAAATATCCCAATTAAAGCGCAGTATACACGGGATTTGTCTCATCCCATTTTTTGGGGATCCTACTGAATTAAGAACTGGCGTTTTACCAACTTATGGACATATAATGTACATTTTTGTTGGTGAAAAATGAATCGAAATATAATTAAAAATCGAGCCCACCTTTCGGGTGATAGCGGATTATGTGCTGAAATAGTTGAAGCAATTTAGCAGGCTCCTCAGTTCCATCGTTTTCTAGTCCAAGAATATTTCTAATTATTAATTCATATAATGATAAACACAATAGTATAAAGAAATTTGACGCTAAAGAACAGACGAAGTCAAAATTGAAAATTTTTTTACTAGAAGGGAAAAAAGTCTGAGTGAAAATTTTTCTTACAGGAGTACATCTCTAAAACGATGTAAATGCCCACGTGATATAAAAATTCCAAAATTGAAAGACAGTTTCTTAAGGATTAAAGAACTTCAAGGAAATTGCGGATAGACCAAATTGACACTTTCGGAAACACGGTCCACAACACAGAAACTTAGTAAATGAATGAGCAGGCTCGAAAGAGAATATGAAAATTTCAGAAAATGGTATAAAAGGGAAAAAAACAATCACTACTGCTTCATCAAAGACTTACAGTTATTTATAAATATTTTAGTCTTGTTAATGAACAACTGTGTCACGATCATAGTGATAAACCTTTAGTGTCATTGCATTCGAACATAAATACTATATATCATGAACAACCCGTCATCCTGCCCTAGCCAGAACTTGAGACACAATAGGAGTGTCCGACCGAGTTGCAAAATCAGTAACAGGCACATTTCTTGAAGACTTTCGAGTTGTGACACGTGACGACATATCTAATGTTATAGACAGTTATAACACAAGCAGAGAAAGAAAGAAATATCACATGAAATTCCAAGTCCAAGATTAGAGTTTCATATCCACCAATACATCGAAAAGATTGTATTTTGACCGTCGAAAAGATCAAACTTTAATTCAGAGGAATATTGAGGGAACGCAGAGAGTGCTTGAAGAATGCTGGACACTTATAGAAGAACCTGGCTATATAGGGCAAGTGTCACCAATAACCTCTTCTGCTATATTTCTCCTATGATTTTCCATACTTTCCGCTCCAGTCAGAACAGAAAATTGATAAGGAAAAAAAATCTCTGAAATATGAAAAGTTACATACTTTTTGGCTTCTTTGACATTTTTAGACCCCAAAAAAAAAGAAGACGGGAGATATTTATTTATTATTCTAAAGTTTTTTACTTATGTTTCTTGCATATTCTTCTAACATTTCCATGCCAGCGGGAATAGAAAATCGAAAAATAAAAAAATGACTAAAATGTGAAAATGTGTATAATTTTCGACAAATTTCACGTATTTAGAACCCCAAGTGGAACCAGAAATTATTTTTTAATTACTCTAATATTTTGGACTTGTGTTCCTTATGTACTCTTTCAGTTTTTCCGCACTAGAGCGAAGAAAAAATTGAAATTTTAAAGTATTACTGAAATGTGAAAAATTGCAACATTTTTGACTAAAATTGCATATTTCGACCCAAAAGTGGAACCGGAAGATATTTATTGATTGTTTTGAAATTTTGTGAGTATATTACTGATAGCACTAGACAACTTTTCCGCGCTAGGGAGAAAAGAATTTCGAAAAAAAGTTTTTTACGCTCCGCCCTATTGTACATATACACACATATATATATGTATATGAAAATATATATTTAACAGATTTATAAGAGTCTATGTTTGTTTTGGATGTTAAACTTAAAAACAGCGGCCTAAAAACGATAATCATCAAAATTACTTTTTGTTCAATTTCTAAAAAGAATAACGTAGAAATATGAAACTCTTCGACATTTATTTCGGAAGCACCTTTACTTCTTCAAGTTCCTTTTGAGTTTTTTTTTCCCTTTTTTCAGCTCCCAATCGGTGAATCAGGTAAATGAACCTAAACTCAAGACTCCCTCTTGTAAAATATACATAGATGTGCATAAACAATATTAGTTTAGCTTTAACATTTTTACAGGGACTTAACTAAATGTTTCATAAAATACGAATCTAGTATAGATTTTAATTATTCATTAGCTTTTGTTTATTATAGAACTTAATTATAATGCACATTAATATAATTAGCTTTTAATTACTTATAATCTCTTTTTTGTTGTAGCTCTTAATTGGAATCGATATTAATATAGTCTTAATTTATCTTAATCATTTCCTTGTAAATGTCCAATCACAAAAAAATATTAGAGAGTTATTTATGCCAAAAATATATTTGTATATAGATATACATAAACCAAAATGCATCATGTAAACGCGTACATCATGTTACGGTATTCGAAATTTTAAAATCGATTTATTAATTAAAATTTATTTTTGTAATTCTTGCGTTCCGTTATATCGGATTTTTTTTTTTTTTTTTTTTTTTTTTTTTTTTTTTTTTAAATATAGGATTCAAGATTTTTTTTCTTTTTTACTCGGTGGGAATTCCCAAACATCGATGTAAGAAGCAACTTCCCCTTTCAGTTCCTGATATTTTCCCCTATTTTTTCAAGTCAGTGCTTCAGGTTAATGCCCCATGTTCTCTCAGGTTAGTACATAGACATCTTAAATATCACGATAAATGTATTTAAATTATGAACATAGCGGAAAGAAAGCATATGTATATGCTTCTTTCCGCTAATTATATATACATTATATATATATATATATATATATATATATATTATTCTGTTTTACACATGCCATTGCGATTTACATTTGTTAAAAAGTTATATACTGCCAAAATAGGATAATGGAAAAAAAATGATCTTTCATTTTTATAAATATTCGACAGTAGTTATAAATATCTTACTTTTAATCACAATCTTAAAAAAACTTAATGTTTAGCCAACACAACAATATTTTCAAGAGCAATTAAATATGGGTTTTCATCATCAAGTTATTAGTAATAGCAAAGCAAGAATAATCCTAGCAAGAATAAAAATATATTCTACTCGAACAAAACTATAGTATTGTACTTTAATCATTATATCAAAAACCATCTATATATTTTCCATCCAGCCAATATACAAGGTATCTGAAAAGTCTTTCCTTGATTGCAAAATTTATTTACATTCGTTATATATAAGATAGACATGTTAAACTGATACCAAAATCTAGAGCCGTAGCTAAGGGGGTGCTATGGGCGGCTTAGTTCCCCTAAAACATTTTGAGTCCTCCCTGGAAAAGATTCCAAGGTCACTAAATGAATTTATGTTCCGAAAATCCAAATGAAATCCTGTTCAAAAATCTAATTTAGTTTTGAGGATCTTTCACATTTTTGCAAAAATACTAAATTGTTACTAAAATAAGTGTTTTAACACTTGCTCATCCTATTTGCACATTCCTATTATGAAGCTAACATGATTTTTATATTGCACTAGTTATACACTCAAATTTTTCATCATCCTATTACTTTCTTAGCATAAAATGGAGTTATTACAACAGTTTAATAAGAAACATAATAACTACAGTGTGAATATGCACTAATTTATCTTTCTGCATGAGAGAAAATAATAGCCCCCCCCCAGCATTTTCTTGATCCCCCCCCCCTTTATTATTCAATTCTAGCTACAGCCCTGCCAAAATCTTGATAAACTAACCAAGTTTTTGTTTGTTTGTTTGTTTAGTTTTCTTGCTTTTTTTTTTTTTTTTAGTTTTCAAAGAGTGACAGTCCCCTAGAGTAGCAGTGTCAGTACCCAAAAAACTGCAATTCTTCACAAATCAGGAAAAAGCTAGGTGCGTCGTCTGGTATCTCGAGACTTCTCTGGTATATATAACTTATGTGAGACCGAAGGAATTATCATTATTATTATTTTATTATTATTTCTCTCTAACGAGTGCCTTACTTCTTTCACACTTTTATCTGAGGTTGATGGTCGACGAGTTCTCGATCCGAGCTCTGATTTCCTGGACACAAACACTGCTACACTCCAATCTCGTTACGGAAACCTGCAACAAAAAATTTGGTCAGTTTTTCGACATTTTGTAACCAGTTTCACTTGTCTATTTTATACAGGGTGTCTCAAAAGGTAGTTTACAAACTTAACATGCTGGTCTGTCATATCATGATGAACAATATTAAATAGGAAACTAAGGGTCCCAAACGTCTTCCCAAGGAGATATGCGCCATTAAAGTTTAGGGTCCAAAAATTCAAATGATTATAAAAAACAGAAAAATTGGTCGATTCGTTTGCGGTTTTTACTAAAACTATTCTTTATGTCAGTATTTTCTTGTAAATAAATTATAAAGATAAATTTCAAAAAATGTCGATAGAGGGCGCTTTAGACTTTGGAGTAACGATAAACTAGTTTTTACCATTATTTTTTGCATCTCATTAAATTTTTTAGAAGCTTAGACATAAACTTAAATTTTGAGCTCAAAATCTAAATCGTTGGAAGTGGTTAAGTAGCTCAAACTGAATTGCGGGGGGAGGTTCAAATTTCAAATGATTATAAAAAACGGAAAAATTGGTCAATTGATTTGCGATTTTCACTAAAATTATTCTTTATGTCAGTATTATCTTGAAAATAATTTATAAAGATAAAATTCAAAAAATGCCGGTAGAGGGCTCTTTAGACTTTGGAGTAACGTACAACTATTTTTTTCCATTATTTTCTGCATCTAATAAAAATTTTTTAGAAGCTTAGACATAAATTTAAATTATGAGATAAAATCTGAATCGTTGGGAGTGGTTAAGTAGCGACAACTGAACTGTGTTCAATGGGGGTGGGGAGGTTCAAATTTCAAATGATTATAAAAAACGGAAAAATTGGTCGGTTTTCGTTAAAACTTATTCTTTATATCAATATTTTCTTGAAAATAAATTTTACAGATATCTTTCAAAAAAATCCGTCAGAGGGCGCCTTAAACTTTATAGTAACCAGCAACTATTTTTAACCGTTATTTTTTGTATCTAATAAAATGCTAGTAAAAGTTGAACCTTAAATTTTGTGCTCAAAATCTGCATCGTTGTGAGTAATTAAGCGGCCAAAAATTGAACTGCGTTCGAGGGGTGGGGAAGATAACATTTCAAATCCTGAACACAGTATAGTTTCCGCTTCTTAACCCCTCCTATCGATTTAGATTTTGAGCACAAAATTTAAGTCGAAACTTTTGCAAGCATTTAATTAAATTAAAAAAAAAAAAACGATTAAAAATATTTCTTGGTTATTCTAAAATTTAAGACGCCCTCTAACGGATTTTTTAAAATTTATCTTTAAAATTTATTTTTAAGGAAATATTGACATAAGGAATAATTTTAGCAAAAACCGACCAATTTTTCCGTTTTTTATAATCATTTGAAATTTGAACCTCCCCACCCCCATTGAACACAGTTCAGTTTGCGCTACTTAACCACAGATTTTGAGCTCAAAATTTAAGTTTATGTCTAAGCCTCTAAAAAAATTTATGAGATGCAAAAAGTAACGGAAAAAAATAGTTGTACGTCATTCCAAAGTCTAAAACGCCCTCTATCGGCATTTTTTGAATTTTATCTTTATAAATTATTTTCAAGATAATACTGACATAAAGAATAATTTTAGTGAAAATCGCAAATCAATTGACCAATTTTTCCGCTTTTTATAATCATTTGAAATTTGAACCTCCCCCCCGCAATTCAGTTTGCGCTACTTAACCACTTCCAACGATTTAGATTTTGAGCTCAAAATTTAACTTTATGTCTAAGCTTCTAAAACAGTTTAATGAGATGCAAAAAATAATAGTAAAAATTAGTTTATCGTTACTCCAAAGTCTAAAGTGCCCTCTATTGACATTTTTTGAAATTTATCTTTATAATTTATTTTCAAGAAAATACTGACATAAAGAATAGTTTTAGTGAAAACCGCAAACGAATCGACCAATTTTTATGTTTTTTATAATCACTTGAATTTTTGGACCCTAAACTTTAATGGCGCATATCTCCTTTGGAAGACGTTTGGGACCCTTAGTTTCGTATTTAATATTGTTCATCATGATATGACAAACCAGCATGTTAAGTCTGTAAACGACCTTTTGGGACACCCTATATATAGCAGCATGAATAAGATTTGTAATCAATCGAAAAAAATTTCGCACACCCTTTATTATTGCAGAAAATTACGTTGGAAAGGTTCATATTAGGGATGGTAAACCTTTTCACGCGTTCCAATTATATTAAAAACCTTTTTATAGGAGTATGACGATCCAACAGCTAAAACATTTAGTGGATACAGAATAGGAAGAAGGGTAAAAGAGCAAAAAATCAGGCGTAGGTTAATATATATATATATAGATATATATGTGCCTATTAGTGAATTCCAAGATAAAATAATTTTAATAATTTATAATAATTTTAATTTTAATTTTTATAAATGTGCCAGATAATCTTTTGTTTTTGATATAATCTCGAAGTTTTCTCTTAACTTAAGAAATTTTCAAATCCATATTGAACTAGATTCAGATTCAACAGGTTGCATTTTTTCAAGCAATCAAATATCGGCAAGATTAACGACACTGCTCGAAAATTACGGAAACAAACAAAGAAGTGAAAAAAATAGTACGACACACTCATGTATAAGCATAAAATAGAGAGTATATTTGTATCAATGCACAATACATAAAAAAATATGCAAAAAAAATTGCAAGAATGCTGTAATTTTTTAAAACGGTAGATAGAACATGGAAATATGGTTAATGGCAGCAATTTGGTTATAAGTATTGTTTATTAATGATACAAGGTATTTAATATGGTGTGTGGTCCCTTCGTATAGATCAAACTGACCACACTTGTTTTTCATGGATTCGACGACATTATTGATAAGACTTTGAGGAATACTGTTCCGCTCATCAAGAATTACAATTTCCAAGTCCCGGACAATAAAAGCAGGCCTTAGCCTCGCTGCAATGCGTCGTCCAAGTACGGCCTAAACATGCTCAATCATATGCAGGTCAGGAGAGCATGTTAGTTTTTCCATACACTGCATTGTTTCAGCGTTCAGCATGTTGTCCACAAGACGAGATGTATGCAATGTGGCATTATCAAACATGAAAAAAAGGTATCGCCAATTGCTGGAGCGTAAAATACGACATGAGGTCTCAGTATCTCCTGTATGCAACTCTGGGTCGTCAAACTTCTATTCTGAATAATATATAGATCCATACTTCCACATATGCTGATGCCAGTCCATGTTATCAATCCAGTTTGTCTGTAATGTGATCTTTCACGAACGAATGTGAGATTATTTCCAGTACCCCTTTCCCTCCACATAAAAATACATCGAATGTCACATCCAGGCGTCGTTTGTAAACAGTATACTACTCCAATAACTTTTGACTCGATGTTCAGTTACTTACCTTTTGTGGGCAGCACGATTGCTTGAAGTCAACGGATTACAGACCATTAGCTTACGTGTATGAAGACCACCCTGGTGAAGCCTATTTCAGACTGTTTGGTTAGACACCTTCCGTCCTCTGGACAAGAACAACTGTGTTTGCAGTTGAGTTGCACTGCTTATTCCATCTGGACGAGCTGTTAACAGGATATATTAGTCAACAGTTTCCGTGATAGCACACAGCACATAGCTGATCTTGCTTTGATCGGTGTCTAATTTCATTGTGTCTCGGAATCGATTCCACAGCCTTGCATTGACACTCTTACGACTTCAGCAGTGTCCTCTACATTTTTTTGGCCCGAAATCAACTATCCCGATAATACTCCAAACCAAAGATTCCAGTAAATTGTTGTGACATACAAGCTGAACAACTGAATTTTGCGAATGAGACAGAGACACAGACGCTTTTGCGAAATCCCGATTTATGCACTTATGTCCCATTTCTACTAAGTTATGAATATTTATTTTACGTTACCTATCGATCTAAGTATTTGGGTGACTTTTTTAAAAACATATACTCCTATAATTCTTTTAAGCAATATAGTCTGAAAATGTATCTTTTGTTCAATTTCAACCACATTTTGATTTAGATCCCCAATCAATACTTTGTCAAATTAATTTTGTGGCATGTTATCAGTGGAATGCAATTCTAGGTTTATCATCCCTAGTTTATATTATAATATTGAATTTTAATACTACTGAGCATCAAGAAAAGAATCTTCGAAATATCTGTATCCGTTGTATCTGTCTGTATCTGTTGTAACTGGTCTTTGAATGAACTGGAGCTTAGGACATTGCTTCCGTTTAAGCGTCAAAATACATACGGTAGTTATCTGGTAGGTAAAAAAAAAGTGGAATCCAATGTTATTCTAAGGGGGAAAATGCGCAACCTTTTATTTCATTCAAATTTGGAAATTATAACAATATTTTTTAGCACTTTAGTATAAAGTTTCAGTGGCGCCAACTTATTCGATTTGTGAGGCGTAAGCCCATCCAACTCTTTGATTTCTCCTCCCAACCAAATTTGTTATTTATTTATTTAATCGCAGAAATGAAATTAGGTTTTATTGACGTTCTCAAAATAATTTGGTTTGAAAAATAGTTAAGACATCAATTAAACTTACAGGAGCACGAAAAGCCGCTTCAGCAGATGGATAATTAAGTTTGTCACCAAAACAATTTCCCTGCATATTTTTCGTTTGTTTTTAAGTCGCGAAATGATAAAGCACTTAAGTGACTAAAATGTACTTTTTTTAGTATTATTTAGATTATTTTTCACTTTCAAAAAAAAAAAAAAAAAAAAAAAAAATTTAAATGTTAACATTGCAGCGCTGTCAGTAGTTTTTCTTTTATTAATAAAAAGAATTTAAGAAAGAATTCGTGAAACTATAATTTAACTAAATTATAATAAGTTTATATTTTGCTTATAAAAACATAATTTGATTTCGAACTACCATTTTTAGACATTTGCTTCTCCCCAGCTTACTCTCTCTCCACTCACAAGCACAAAGGGGAAAAAGTATGAGCAACTTCACTAAAACATTTTTTAGCCCACAAAATATTTCTCAAAAGTTGGCATTTCTGGTAAAGTTCATTATTTCTCTGCAAGCTTAAAATATTTTAAAGATAGCTATGAGCATTTTAAAATTTATGTTAACGTTTCAAAAAACTCCGAAAACTATAAAAAGTACTCATTACTCGTTTGTAACTTAGAAATGGAAAAAGATATAAAACTTTTCCCCCTCTCTAAAAAGGATAAAGAACATTCTTATATATTTGCTGAAAAAAAATTGTTGAAATTTCCAAATTTCAATGAACAAGAAAAATAAATATCTTTTCAATAGGCTAGCTTGAGATTCCACCTTTCCCCCCCCCCCCCCCCCCACACCAGATACGTTTCCATGACTGCTACAGTAAAAAGTTGATACTGGAAGAATGCATCACTAGCTGTAAGGACAAATTTCTTATTAAAACTTATATATAATTATTTTTTCACAAGAACTTCACTTGTTTTCTTCTCCAACAATAGAGTTCTGCAAAAACGTTATAACTATTAATTTGAAAATTGTGCATGATGCCAAATTAATGTAAAATTCAATAAGTAATTTTGTACCAAACAAACCATTAAAACTTCAAATTTATATACGAATATTTTCATAAACTAGGAACACAAAACAACTTAGATTTATTTTTTGATAGCCAACATAGGTATATAGATACATATATTTATTTATATTTTGGAGAAGAGCGAGAGCTATAACACGATAATTTAATTTTAAAACTTTCTTTCAGGTTTAATTTAAAAAAGGCTTTGTGTTAAAATTCTTTCATTTTTAAAAAATCAAATTAAGATTTCACAATATAAATTAATGTAATTAATTTTATTAATATTTATAATGTTTTCTAGATATTTCACTCAAAATATTTTAGCCTGGAAAACAAAAAATACACTGTTCATTAGAGAATCGAAAACTTCATTTATTAATCTAGTAAATACTCGAAAACAAAGTCTTGAATTAATTATTTATATATATTTTTAAACATAAATTACTTAATTCATCTATGGTGAAAAAGATACTGGTTTGACCAATTTATTGCAACTTAGCAAGATTTCAGAATTCCTATATTTTTGGAACAGAAACTGATACAAATTTCACAAATAGCTGTGACTATGTGTGTCCAAAATCGATCCAAATCTTTCGATACATTTATTTTGGTCCTCATTTTTTCACTTTAATTATCTTTAACCCACTTTATCTTTAACCCATTTTACGTCACTTTAATTATCTTTTAAATTATTTATACCAATTGATTTTCTGATTTAATCTGTTTTTTCAGTAAAATTTTGATTTTATAATGCACTTAGCGAAAAGTTTTATTTATTTCCAAATCAATTTATTTATAAATTCTGATGAAAATCAATTATTTCAACATTTTAGCAGTAGAATTAGTTTGCCGTCGAAAGAGTTATAATAATATTGATTTACAAAAGTTTACGATACATGTTTCAATATATATGTATGTATGTATGTATGTATGTATGTATATATATATGTGTGTGTGTGTGTATATATATATATATATATTTCCTGGTAAAATATTATATCACACGTAAGAGATTTAAGAAACAAATTTGAAAGTGCTTGAAAATATTTTTAAGAGAATTGGTATGTGTGTGATGATTGTTATTTTTTTATTACCATAATTTAGTTGTTTTCTGTAAAAGTAATATCATTAAATTGAATGCAATAATAATTTATTATTGTTATTACAATATTATTATTAAAACATGCAAAGTATAATATTTATAAAAGATAAAACAAACGTAGCGTTTTTAAAATGTCATTTTTAATATGTAATTCAAAAGAAATTTGCTAAATTGTTTATGTTCTTTTAATTTTTATGCAAAATATTTAATTAATAATTGTATTTAAAGAATGTAAATGACTATAACTATAAAACATGTTATACCCCAAGACCTTTTTGCTAATAAAAGGCTTTATTATCTTCTTTGTCAATTATCTTGGCAATTCAGATTGTACCGAATATGTGCATTGTATGCTGTTTCCAAAGGTTAAAGCCTTAATCTTCAAAAATAGTTCTCCTCTGATGAGTTTACAAGATAATAAAATCACAAACTCCGCCAATGTCATGATAACTGATGTAATTCTAATCTTTTCCGAAATAATGCAAGAGAAATATCACAGTTTAAAAAAACAATTCAAAATCAATACACACAAATAGTATTACTTGATGTTCCGCCTCTTAAAGTCTTTAAATAATTTAATTTATCAATATCACCTTTCGATTTTACAGGAGGGGCACCAAAAGGTGTGCAAGTATATTAAAGATATCATTACAACTACTTTTTCACTGAAATAATAATATACACTATGCATACAATAATTTTTAATTCTACATATACTAATACTACTTATCATTCTTCTTTACATTGGATTTCATTCCGGTGCAGAGCTGGGAGCGGAAATATTGCAGTTCGCCACAGTTTATTCTGAGCCACTAGAAACACTTATGTCTGGGCCGATACTTAAATCCAACACCATAGTACTTGAGGAAAGAGGGCCGCCCGCTGGATATTTTCTATGTGGGAGCAAACTTCAATTTTATATATATATATATATCTCAGCGTTGGAATATGCTAGTATACCAAACAATCCAAAATTTTTGCTTCAAGTTGCCCCTCCTTTCCGGGGGTGGAGGCTTAGACAGAATGACAGTCAGCAACTAACTTCTAAGATAAAAGTTTGCATTTATTTATTTATTTATAAACAGATTGCATAACGGCAGATTGAGTTACATGAAAAATAAAGAATTATTTTTTTTTTCTTTTAATCTTTAATAGAAGGAAGTATTGCAATCGACATTTTTGTCGACTTCCAGTTTTCGACGGCTTTACACGTTTTAGGGATTAGAGATTCCAAAAAACATGTTTTTACAATATGTCTGTCTGTTCGTGTGTCTCTCTGTGTGTGTCCGTATGTCGCCATTCTACCATCAAAAAGTGTATGAAGATGTGCATAGAATTGAACCAAATTTTTAGTGAATGTTTCTGGCTGTGACAAGCAGGTCCTCCTTCATTTTTGATATATTCCACCGGAAGGGAGCGCTGCAATATCGATTTTTGTGTCATTTTCATTATTGTACCGACTAAACGTGTATGAAGTTATGCATCGAATTGAACAAAATTTTTTGTGTAAGTGTATGGCTATGGCTAGTTGGACCTCCCTGAATTTGAAAAAAGTCCACCGGAAGGGGGAACTATAATCACGAAGTTTGTGCCATTTTCATTATTTTACCATCAAAAACTGTATGAAGTTATTCATAGAACGGAACTAAAATTTTTGTTTATGATTAATTTTGGGTCCTACCTGAATTTGAAAAAAATCTGCCTATCATTCTATTGTCCGTTGGCTCGTGCAGATTTATTGACTGAAGTAGGAATTTAAGATAAAAATCAAAGTTGGTATAGTATTGAATTAAAATTATTAAAGCATTAACATGTGTAACTATTTTTTAAACTATTAAAATGACGTATGAGATAGAAGAAAGTTTTGGGCTAGGCACATCCAACTAGTTACAAAATGCCTGTCTATCTGCATGTGGCAAAACTTTTGTGGGCGCTCTATCTCAAGAACTAATGCACGGAATTTCACAAAACTTTAGATTCAGTTAGATCTTGATATAAACTAGATCTGATTAGGTAGAATTTTTTGGTATATATCGCTCAACAGGTGGTGCTGCTAACCTGCATTATTTACAATTTCCACAACATCCATATCTCAAGAACTAGATCATGGATTTTCATAAAACTTTAGATACTTAGTACTTGATGTAACATGGTGCTGATTACGTTTTGGTGCAAATGGCTCAGCAGGTGGCGCTGCCATGGTGCATTATTCGTGCTTATCGCAATAGCTCTATCTCCAGATCAAATTTACGGATTTTTCTAAAACTTCAGATTCAGTTAGTCCCTCATATATAATAGCGTTGTTTAGTTTCACTCAACAGGTGGCACTTCTATCCACATTTTTTTTACTATTTCTGTGACAATTCTAACTCAAATACTATACTCAGATTTTCATCAAATTTCAAATTCAGTTAGAACTTGAAATAAGTTATTGCATTAGATTTTGTGTGTAAATTACCTAACCAGTGACGCTGTTATGTTTCATTTTAGTATTAACGTGTATGAGATAGAAAAAAGTTTTTGGATTGCCACTTTCGACTAGTTTGTTTTAAGGAATGGCTGTAAAAGACAATAAAAAACATAAATTTTGCTTAAAGGATTAAGTCGATCAGTTAATTAGTTGTCGATATATTTGTAATCCTATTTTTCATAGTCTTCGATTTTTCATGACCCTATATTTCAGTCAAATTTCAATTGAAATATATATTTTAATTAGAAAATTTCATCCGACGCAATAAATTGTTAGTTAACAGGTTTATCGTTTTTGGAGTTATGATGTTTCTTTTACTACTTTATTATTCTGTCAACCAAAAAGCCATCGCCAAACTATAAGATTAAATGCCAATAATGGCTTATCGTAAATGTCATTCACTTGACATTAAACACGTTACACGTGTGTCATCAAGTGATTTTTAATTTGACGTTTCATTGGTATTTTTATTAATCTTTTACTAATTTATTTGTTCTTTCGTTATTTAAAATTAAAATTATGCCAATTTGAATTAACTTACGAGTAGTTTGGTAGTAGTTTAGTTGTTAATTTGTTGAAATGGGTCGACGGGATAATCAAGTAGTACGCGCAATTCAGTAATAGAGCATTAATATGCATCAAAAATACTTAAATATACGCTTACATTTTATTTTGGAATTGCAATGCATTTTATAAATAGTTTTCACATTTTTTATTTTATATTATACATATCCATGATGGATAAGTATCACGGTGGCCCCTAACGACTTGCCCATCATACGTAGTATAGGGTAAATCTTGCAATCGTTTTGAAAATCGAGAAAAAATTTCATGGATTAACACATTGTAGATACTAGAGATTCCGAAAAACATATTTTTAGAAAAAAATTGTTGTCCGTCTGTGTGTGTGTCAGTCTGTCAGTCTGTCTTTATGTCTGTCTGTCTGTAAATGCTCTATCTCCCGAACAAATTGAAATAGAAACTTGAAATGTAGTGTGTATTTAAAATGTAGTACTTGAAAGAAGCCTATTTAATATCAGTAACTTCGATTATCCGGAACTAATTTAGTCGGATTCTCGAGATATTCGTTCTGCTGAAAGGTACGTAAAAATTTTCGAAATTTTTATTTTAAGGAGTGGATGTAAAAGACAATAAAATAAAACAAATTTTGCATAAAGAACGAAATCGATCGGATAATTAGTTGCCGCTACATTTGTAACCATATGTTCCACACTCTTCGATTTTTCATGATCCTGTATTTCATTAAAATTTCACTTCAAAGATATGTTTTATTTGGATATAATACGCTTAATCCGACGCAGTAAACTGCTAGTTAATGTGATTATTGTGTTTGGAGTTATAAGGATGTTTCTTTTACGCAATTTGGTACTACTTGAGTAGTTTGGCGTTTTATATAATTTGTCGAAATTGGTTCATCAGAATTCATTAACAGAGCATTACTATGCGTCAAAAATATTTAAATATACGTTTAAATTTTATTTTGGAATGCTAATGCATTTTATTAAATAGTTAACACGCGTTTTATTTTCATATTTTATATTATGCATATCCATGATGGGTAAGTATTACGGTGGCCCCTACGACTTATTTCATTAGCGTTGACAAAAATACAGCCTGAAAATATTTCTAAATGTCTAATTATAATAATATAATAATAATGTCTAATAATATTTCTAAATGTTTTAAAAATCAGTTTTGTATTGCAAGATAATCTCTTCTTTTTTTTTCTTTTTTTTTTTTGGGGGGGGGGGGTGGACAAATTTTACTATAAATCTTGATAAAACAAACAATTTTTAAATTTATATATATATATATATATATATATACATTATACTCTGAGTTAAAAGATTACGACGTTTTAATGTCGTAATTTTTTCTCATTCGAAAACTTGAAAAATAGAATTCTGGTAACTAAAATTAGATTACTAAAAAATGCATACAATATTTGAAATTTGTGCATATTTCCAGAAATTACTATTGTACAATATGAAACCTTTAGAACCTGCAATATTATTTTATTAAATAATAGTTTAAGTACGCTCAGAAAATGTATTTTGTCGTACAAGTATCGCTAATTTTTGATATTTTTTCACTAGAAAATATTTTTATTAACACGAAACTTACTTGCAAAAATGAGCATGTTTTATGTATTTTAATTCGAAAAAGTTGCTTTAGGAAGACCACGAAGTCGTTATGAATATTGATATTGCCACAAAAATTGGCACTACTAGATTTAAGGATTTATTAACTAATTATTTATAATACCTTCACACATATATATAAATGAAACACATTTTTAGTATAACGCGATAACTTTATTTTATTCATATAAATGTTATTTTCAGATACTCAATGGTTGTACTTCGAATATTATGAATGTCATAATTTGTATAGTTTTCAGTGGGATAAATGTTGTTTCAGTTATGTTATTTACAAATATTCACTGAATTTGTAGCATAAAAACATAAGAAATTTCATCTTTAATAGAAATATTTTTGTCTCAGTAAATTAGATAAATGTAGTAAAACATAAACTTTTCAATTTATTTTTTGGAACGCGTTGTCTGAAAGCTTTTTTTTTATTTGTATTTTTTTCTTTTAATTTAATTTTATAGCGAAGCAGGGTTTTGCCTTTTTGCACACTTTTATTTAACTCAACCTGATTTTTGTATAAAAAGATGAAAAACTTGGTAATCTATTTTTAAATGGCATCCTTTCTGCTAGAACTATAAAAATTACGCAAAGATGTGTTTCTGATGCCAGCACAGTCTTTTAAAGTTTTTATAACTTAATTATAAATTAATAATTCAGTTTTAAGACATTTTTTAGCTATCCCGCCACAGGGTATAACTCGCCAAATGTTCTCTATAATTACAATTGTGCACCATAAGTTGCAACAAGGACGGTTTAATTATGTTCGCCAAATACTTCAATTTGCTGTGAAACTGCAACAATACAATAATTTAAAAACTAAAAAATGTATAGTTAGATAAAAATAACAAATAAAGAGTATAATAATTATAAAAACATAATTTTATCAATTAACAGTTTAATATAAATTAAATAGGGATTATACATTGAAACCATTTGCAAATCCCAAATAGATAGTTTAAATGATGCATTTTTTCTTTCCTTTTGCCATATCTTAAAAGAGAACAACGATTATCTATTATTTAATAAATTCACTTGCTTGCGTTTTCTACCAAGCGTTAAGAAAAGCTGTGAGTTTTCGTAATCGGGTTCGGTGCACACGTAAAATTAATCTATTGCAACGGAATTTGAATGAAAAAAATCATGGATTAAAATTATGAAATTAGACATGATTTTGAAGATAAATAATGAATGCCTATAAAAGGGTACATTAAAAATTACTATTTTTACTTTTATGCTTATTCTCTTTATACTAGTTTAAAATGTATTTCTTAATGCATGTGCATATTAATTACGCGGCATACATGTTGCGAAATCCTGTCACTTTGTTTTATTTGTCAATATGATTCTGATAAAATGAGGGGAAAAAACCGAAAAATAGAAAGCGCATGCTTTCTCTGACATACCATAATTGAAAAAAAAAAAAAAAAAAAAAAAAAACTGATCTAACTAAAGCAATTCAACTGATAAATAATGCAGTCTACAGCATGTAATTCAGCTTCTTTTTAAAGTATCCAATTAAAATGGAAGTCCACCTTTGGCATCAATTTTCTAAAATATAATCATATAATTCAACCTATCCAATTGCATCCTATAAAGTGAAGATATCCGTAAAAAGGATAATTATTACACCTTACAATCAATTCATTTCTGTATGATTGTTTGAAAATAACGAATTCTCAGGCTACAACTGATGTTCTTCATTTCAACAATATGTATTGGGTCAAATGAAGGCCTACTCAGTGTGAAATACTTTAAGTTTGTCTATTAAAAAGGCTTTATTTAGTGCGCGTTGAAATAGCGACCAATTATTCAATTCTTTAAATACATTTTTGAATGCCCAGTTTCTTTATAATGGATATAGTTTCATTTTTTCCTTTCTTACTTTTTTTAAAATTGTAATGGATCTGCATAACAAAAGAACAGACTTCTATTGCTTGTTCAGCAAATTAATGTATGTAAAATCCCTAGCCCTCCCCCCCCCCTTTTTTTCCGCATCTAAGATTTTTCGGATTTGTAGAGACACGTCCGTACTTCTTTGATTCCCAATTTCTGAATTTCACGTAATAGACAATTTTGCATTCTTTTTTACGGAATTACTTTTTGGTTAATTTTAGAGATAATAATAATTTAAAATGAATAACAATTAAGGGAGATCTTGACTTGATCACTTGCGAACAAAAGTTCACGTTTTATTGAATACTTACTTAAAATTACGTCTAATACATAAAAATAAAAAAATATATATTATTGATATGAGGTATGAAAATTGCCATTAAAACTGTGAAAGAACGCTATAAATATTAGTGAAACAAACAGTTTTTTTTTTCTCCTTTCTATTCCTTAAAGGAGGATGAAAGCGATTTTACGCCCTTTAAATCAGATTTGAAGTTCGAATGAAACGCGACCGAAATAAGCAATAATTTTAGTCTTCCCCTCTTGTATATTTTATAAAAGTTGTTTTTGTCTTTCTTTTTTTATAATATAAGGAACTAGAAATATCCTTAAGCATTTGATGATAATAATAACTTTACTCTAAACTCCATTAGACAGAAAAATTACCTTTAATTATTTTTTTGTGGATGGCAAAAAGGCAAAATGATAACAATAATAGTAAAAATAGTAAAACTGATACTAAAGCTTCTTTTTTTTTTTTTTTTTTTTTTTTTTTTTTTTTTTTGCCAACATCAAAATGTAACGATTGTTTTTATACGTAAAAATTCGAGAAAAAGTTTTCCTTTGTATTTAAGAATTTCCAACTTTTTCCAATTCCTTTTTTTAGGGTTTAGTTCATCTGACGAAAATTTATTCTTCTCTGCCCTCTTCTGTCTGTCCTTACAAAAAATTGCATAAGTCAGAGACTTCAAATTTTGTGCACTTATAGCTAAATAACTCGTATCTCATGACAAATCATAAAATTTTGAATAAGTCTAATATTCTAATTAAATCAATTTTATCAATTTCATCCGTTCATTTTTGTGATTTAAATTTAAAAAGAGAACCTTATTTTCAATGTTTTCCAAGTAGAGATCATAGCTTGGAGATAAAGCATTTCGCCAGTAAGCAGAAGGTTCTTAGTAAGAACCCCGATGCTGGAACTTAAAATTTTCATACTAACATGAATTTAATTAAAAGAAACTTCGTATTTTTCCAATTTAAGGGTTTTTTCTTTTATCACTGACATTCATATATATATATATATACATATATATATATATATATATATATATATATATATATATATATATATATATATATATATATACTTTTATAAATACATCCAAAGTTATTCAGACAATACCAATAAAAGAAACAATGAAACCAGTATTGTTACAATCATATTGTTAAAAACAGTTGAAGCTTGAAGAGAAATAGTAGGCAGATTACCAAATTACTAAGAAATATGTGGATAAATGGACATTATATAACCAGAGTAATTCATATATTATAT
The DNA here is from genome assembly GCA_964019185.1 of Maratus speculifer. Taxonomy (NCBI): domain Eukaryota; kingdom Metazoa; phylum Arthropoda; class Arachnida; order Araneae; family Salticidae; genus Maratus; species Maratus speculifer. Next base: position 227,098,537 of record OZ025293.1, read on the forward strand.
ATATATATATATATATATGGAACTCAATTTTTTTTCTATTTTAAAAACTATTGCGATTTGGCAATGATTCAGTATTTTAAATTTCCTTTAAACAGTCTTTTTCGTTTTTTTTTTTTTATTTAAAATTTTATTTACATCGCCGTTTTCTTTCTCTTTTTTTTTCTTTTTTTTTCTATTAAAAAAATAGAATTTTAGATTTTACTTAAAAATTTAATTAAAACATTTTAAACTTTATTAAAACAAATATCTTCGTTTTATAATTATTTTAAAATTAAATTTATTGATGGACCATCTATGTAAGAATTTAATTATTATAAGTTAACAATTTGGATTTATTAATTAACGGATAAGTCGTTTTGAAAGAAATATTAAACGAAATAATCTTTGCGATCTGCGATCACATTTAACGACTTGTTTTTATTTACTCTTTTTTTTATATTAAAAGCCCAATTTTTATTCTGCTGTTTGATGTCGAATTAAAATTACTGTGTAATATTTGATCAGTTAATCATTATTCTGTGTTTTTATTCGACAAATTAAAATTAATATTTATCATATACTAACAATATTAGAAAAATCACTAAATGTCTAAATATGGATGTTTTTAAAAGAGCTAGTCTGAAACTATCTTTTACTTGACGATTCAGTTACTTTTTTAATTTAAAACATTTCATATATATGTATATAGAGAGAAAGACTATTTTCATGTGATTCAATTTTGATTTATAACTTGCTACATATGAATGAAAGTCTGTAACCAGAAACGTAGTATCTTGTTGATAAAAAACACACTTTTATTATAGGTTAAGATAATTAAGAGGTAATTAAGATAAATTAGTGCATAAAAAGCAAAGCAAAATGAAGGGATCTTAAGTTACAGTAATTATATTCTATTCTTTTAAAAACACACTGCAAAATGAGATCACGACGCGCTGCACATTATCAATAATTAAAATACAAAAAAAAAAAAAAAAAAAAAAAAAAAAAAAAAAAAGACTACATTCTTAATAAATAGCCACAGTAAAACTAAAAAATACCTTCAAGAATTAAAATACAAATCTTCTATATATATATATATATATATATATATATATATGTGTGTGTGTGTGTGTGTGTGTGTGTGTGTGTGTGTGTGTGTGTGTGTGTGTTTACGGTTATTTAATTTAACTTTGCAAAAAGACAATATTTGATCTAAGAAAATTTATATTTTGGTTATTAATTCGTGTTTATAATGAATCTGAGTTTATTTTTTAATACTTTAAAAACATCCTCTAATATGGCGTCCAACGGTCCGACATGCTAGAAAATCCGGCACGACTCTCCGAAGCACATCTAAATCGGGAATAAATAAAAGAATCGACTGAAACAGATTTTCATGAAATGACAGAGGAAATTTCGACAGATCAGATTTTAATTCAAAGTGTTATCAATAGAAAAAAGACTCCAAAGAAGTTGACTCTGATGAAGATGATGTAGATGAGTAAAAAAATATCAGTTTGAATCAAGCAGCTGATGCCCTGAATATTTTTATCAAGTATTCTGAGTACAGCTGTTCGTTCAGTCATAGGATATTATGAAACAGCACATCATATGAAATGATTTCCTTAAATAAAAGAAGAGAGAAGACTACTACAAAATAAAGTGATATTCGAGATTTCTTTAAGATGACTTCTACGAATAGTCTAGCAGGTGTACAGTGCACGTTTTATTTTTTTATTATTTATTTAACCCCTTGCGAACTACGTTCGTCAACCCCCATTCAGACACAACAAACTCTAAAAACATGCTAATTTAATCGGCTTTAAAAAAATGCAAAGATTAAATTTTAATTAAAACACCAGTGGCTGTCTTCTTGTAAATGGGTTTCCAATCTCTTTGATTGGGGAATTTTAAGATCTAATCAGTTTCTGTTTAAGAAATCAAACGTTTGTTTTCATCTTTGAATGAATAACATATGTTAAACATTTGTAAATGAGCTAATATAAAATGGATTAAGTAAACTTTGCTTCTCGGTATTTTTGAACAGCACTATAAGAAAGCTGATTTAAATAAAACATTTTAAATATATTGTTTTAAATCTGACGTAATTATCCTCAAACCTTTCTTTCATATTTCAATATTCATGTAAAAATACAGTAAAACCTCCATAACGGACACTCCCGAATAGCGGACACCTCTATTTAACGGACAGTTTTCCAATCCCCACTCCCAAAATCTAAATTTTTGTATGTTTAACCTCTGAATAACGGACATTCCGAATAGCGGACAGTATGGCGATAAAGTATGGAAAATTTTTTTTATCTAAGAAAATAAAGTAAAAAGCCTATAAATTTGTCAGGGCAATGTGTCAAAACTTTGTGATCACAGACAAATGTAGACAGTGGGCCGGGGAAAATCTTCCCTCCCACGTCCAGTATTAAATTCAGGAAATGGTCCGGAGGGACATTACCTCCCGGAGCATTACAATGTCCCCCCCCCAATCCCCACCGTAAGATTTAAGATTTTATGCTTTTAAGAAGTGGCAAAATACAGTGAACAGTTACATTTTTTTTATTATATTTTTAATGAATCAGAAAAATCAAAACTTTTGACAGAGTTAAAATTTCACATTGAACAAAAAAAAAAAAAAAAAAAAAAAAAAAAAAAAAAAAAAAAAAAATTATATGGACTCTTTAAATGCAAGAGGAAACGTTTTAAATACGTATTTTTCATAAGTATATAATAAACAGTGTACAAAGGTATGTACCGTTTTACTTAAATTTTATTGCTTAAAAAATTACTTTAATTTCTGATTAATCATATAGTAGAATTTTAGGACATATACAAGTCAATTAATGAAACTTTAAGCATTTTTTAGCAATTTTTTAATCTCCAAGGTATTTCCCAATAGCGGACACCTCCGAATAGCGGACAGTTTACGCGCTCCCGAGGTGTCCGTTATTTGGAGGTTTTACTGTACTTTCCTTTTTAAAAAAGGAAATGTTATTTGCGCTGTCTTAGAACTCGTAACAAATGTTAAAAAGACCATCTCAAAATAAGAAATAAATGTATCGTGTAAATATATTTTAAATAAAATTTTTTTGCAATGTTATTATTTGGTCATTTTAAATATAACGTAATTTCTCCTACTTACTATTTTAAAGCATATTGATTTTATTATTTAAAAATGTTATTAACAATTATTTTGGCCATATCAGGTGGCTGCATTAAACAAAAAAATAGCGTTCGTTCTTCGAAAAAAAAAAAAAATCGATCAAATTATTATGGAAAATTTTACTTTTATTCTTTTTCTGAATACTTAAAAATATTATTATAAAGAAAAATTCAGAGCATTAAGCAGATAAAATTAATTAATTTAAGCCTATTTAATTGCAAAATATAGCAATAGAATATTTAAATACCCTAATTTTGTGTGTCGGGTACATGCCATAAAATATCTAAATTTAACTGAAAATTTGAAAATTATTTTTTTTTACTAATTTTTCTATTATTAGACTGATATAAAGATTTCAGATACATATTTTTTTTCATAAAAATAGAAAAAAAAATCGAGCTGTGAAGTGTTAAAAGATTATCTAAAAAATGTGAAATAAATGTGTCTTATAAATAAGTTTTTAAATTTAAACTCTTTGACAAGTTTTTTATATGACATATGACGTAACCGCCCCCCCCCCCCTTTACAGTTTTTAATTCGCATTAATGCCTTTAATATTTTAATTTTTTTTCTATTTTTAAATTCACGTGTAAATATAGTTTTTATGACGTGATTAGAATATTTACTTGCGTTAAATCTATACTAATAAAATATCAAACCGCTCTGTCTGTGTGTGCGTGTGTGTATGTGTCTGTGATGGTTAGCAAATTCTACCGCACGAAGAAGTTTGAAAATTTAGGTGAAAGTAGTCCAAGACAGGTCCTAATGCACCCGAGGTTTAGATTTTTAATATTTTAAGGGCCAGGGCCTCTAGGCCCCTTAATTGTTTGTAACTTGCTTCACTTAATTGTTTATAGCTTGACCCCTTTTTATCTAATATTTTTTGTTTTGAGGGACCTGTTTCCACTTAGTTATTTTCGCCCCCTTGAAGTTTTTGTGATAATAAATTATTAATAAATTGCTTCCATTTAATCCGATCTTCATTTTTAGGATTCCTGTTCTATTTAGATATTTTAAAAATTTTACATTCCATATGAGATATTGGGGCCCAATTTCTAACATAGTTTTAGCGTTCTCCCATTTCTTTAATAACTACAAAAAATATTTTATATCCAACTACATGTGAAATAAGTTCCTGGCTCCTTGGAGCCCGAAACAGGGCCCCTTGAAGATTTTGTACCATAAATTGTTATTAAATTCCCCAATCTTAAATCAATCTTCATTTTTTGAATCCTTTTCTTTTTAGTTATTCCCACGTTCTTACATTCCATTTAAGACCCTGAAGCCTCCTATAATCCCCTAGGGTCCTTGAATTTTTTGTTCGCCATGCATATTTCACCCCTCATTTCCCCCACCTTCTCAGTGCATAATTTTAAAGTTGAGTTTTGGACTCTTCTTCCAAGACCTACACCCTGATATTTTTATTGAAATCCTAGGGCCTTTTTTAAAGCGTTTACTCAAATTTTTTATGCATTTCTTTAAAAGATTATTCTAACGAATAATTCATACCCCATGCTTAATTTTGACTAATTGTAGATCTAAAGTGTTAAATACTAAGAAATTTTAACATTTTCCCTATAACATAGCTTTACCATAACATTAACATTCCTTTTAACTTAATATTAGAGCCCTATTTTTAACTATCAATTGTTTCTTAAGTCTCTTATTATAGCTCACTTAAAATGGTCCAATTAACAAGTTGAAAGGCCCGTGGTGCAACTTTTTTTAAAAAAATGATTCGAATTGCATGCAATTTTATTTATAACCGCTCTAGCCTCCGCCGATTATTTTAAAAACTGTTAAAAATATCTTTATACCATGCTATTTAAGTCCCTAGCACCTTTGGGATACCTGGTTAAGGTTTTGAGCCATAAACAGTTAATAATTTGCCCCTTCTGAATCCGATCTTCATTTTTGTGAACCCTTTTTCCATTTAGTTATTTTAACATTTTTTTATTCCAGTTAAAAGACTGCGGCACCCTAAAATCACATAGTGCTCGATCCAAGATCCCTTGAACATTTTGTGTGGCATGAATTTTTCATCTTCTAATTCTCTCGCATTCTGAATGAAAAGTTTTAAAATCGAGTTTTGGATCCTTCTCCGGAAACCAACACCTTTACATTTTTACTGGGTTACTAGGGTCTGATCTAAGTATTCCCTCCATTTTTTGTGCATTTCTTTAAAATTTCATTCTAATGATTAATTTATACCCATACTTAATTTTGAAAAATTGAAGATCTAAAGGGCTAAGAACTAAAACCATTTAACATGTTTTGATGTTGGGGTCCTACTCTTAACTATCAGCTGGCCCTCTTTGGGTCCTTTGTCACAACTCCCTTAAAAATGGTCTCACTCACTAGCTTTTTTTTAAACATTTTTTTAAGTCCTCCAGCTAATGCATGAACGACAGAAATATTTCCCAGACTTCAGTTACAACCAATTTTGAGCATTAATCTCCTTCTTTGGGCCTTTTTGCAGCTTTTTGAAGAATTATCCGATTATATTATAATTTTTTGTATTATAGTATTGGTGTCCTGTAGCTACTTTAAAAAATATCAACTACTATATTCTAGTATGTAATAAATTAATTCTGATTTGTAAGCTTTACAAGCCACGTGTAAATATTTTTTTTTTTCGAAAGGATGTTATTCTTTGCGCAGTGTTTACAAATTGGCAACAACTTAAAATAATAACCTTTTCTAAAATATGTATCGCTTGAAATGATGAAAATTTGAATTTAAAATTGATATAAAACAACACCGAATTAGTCAAATAAAAAAAATAATTGCAATCTGCACACCGGGAAGTTATAACGTAATAAAATTATCTAAAAGTTATTAAATTCCTATGTATAGTTTTTACTCCTATAAAATTTTTTAATGAAAAGATTTTGAGCAACTTTTAATTAAATATCTCTAACAATAATTATTCTATTTAAAAACTGTCTACATCGGCGCATTTATCAAAAATTTCTCTCTGATACTACTTTTTTCATATTTATGTACGAAGTAGTTTTCTTAATGTTAGCGAAGAAAGACTCTCGGTCACAAAAATCTCAATGTCAGCGGTGATGACATCGTAAGTTACTTTTTTTAAGAATAGAGAGATAAAAAACTTGTTTTACTGTCATTTTTTGTTTAATTTTAATTGTTGCACGTTTCTCCCAAAATTTATCCTGTAATCCGGGAAATTTTGTAATCCGGCATGCTTCAAGTCCCGAACGTGCCGAATCAGAGGATGGTTTACTGTACTGCCAATTTAACTCCTCGATTAATCATATGAAAATATTTGAAATAATGTATATTTATGCATCAAAACTGAATTTTTACAAGACCATCTCTTTCTTGAATTTCACAAAGCATTTACATTTACTCAAATGACTTAACAATAATAATGAACTCAGTTCTGCGATTTTTATACTACTATTCCTCTATCTACCTTTCATCACAGACGATCTAATCGCATGTCTTAAATACATAAATTTTAAGAAATAAATCTTACTGTGCACATCAATAAAATATATAAATTTCATTATGTTGAAAATAATATAGTATTTTGAAAGGGCACTTGTAACAATAACAAACTGAAAAATGGATGTTCCGCATCGCATTTTCAATAAGATGTATGTTGTATGGCATGTTTCTGTTAGATATATGTTGTATGGCATGTTTCTGTAAGATATATGTTGTATGGCGTGTCAACTGATATGCTCATTTCAATTTCGCAAAGTTGGAAGTAGTGCAACATCATAAAAATATGCTTCAAACAATTATCGGCAATAGCTCCTAATGTACCCAAATATTTTATCTGCACCCGTAAACAAAAATTAATTTTCAATTGGGAACATGCTGCAGTGAACCTCAGTATCGCAAACCAATTTTCTGGGAATCTAAAGTATATTAGTAAAGTTAGAGCACAAAAAAAAGAGCCAAAATCATAAAGAATTTTCAGCTATGTCGCAAAATGTTAAAAATAGCTATGACATTTTATTATTCCACATTCACTGTAATTATATTTAAAAAGTACGTTTAAATTTTTTTCATTGAAAATTGATCGCAAAAATAAAATAAAGTAAAATAAAATATGGTGTCAGAATTTTTTATTTTAACAGTTCTGCAGGAGCATACTATTGCATGATTTTTGATTCGCTTTCTTTTGAATAAATAATTTTTATTGGTGCATCAGTGCTTCATTCCCTTTCCTCTATTTCAAAAAGAAAAAAAAATGACTAATAATAATGAATATCAAAATTCTCGCAATCACTAGTTCGCAGGCTTATAACAAGAATTACAAAAAGTCTGAAGAATTAAATTATAAATATGCATTGGATAGATGTTGTTTTCTTTCTTATGTATCTTTTCTATTTTATATATCCCAACTTAGCTATCTTTTCGCAAATAGATTAATCCTAAACCTCTTTTAAAAGAAAGGATATCATAAATCAAAAAATGTACTGAAAGAATTATACCATGATTGTTAATCATTTTTTCATTATCAGTCTGTTTCTTTAATAACATTTTAACAATTTTTGCTCGGAATAAATTTCTAATCCTTTCGCTCATTTATCGATCAAGGCGGTCTCCTTTTCTAGTCTTTCTTATCTTCTCTCTATTTTCTTCAACAATTGATACTTATCGCCCTATATTTGCGTTTGTTTTCTCCATGCTTTATTATTTCGTCTTTAAGAATTTTTTCAACCGAATTTCTTAGCGTTAGGTTTTTATGCTAGAAATAGATAATTTAATAGTATATTAATTCTGATCGAAGTACGGGAATCTCGTATTTATTACAATGCCCCGGGCTATGTTAGTAATCTCTTTCTGTGATCTCTATATTGTTTTATCTTACCTATCTGTAAATTTTAAAGGTCTCTTGATTCACACTTTAAAGAACAATAATATATATTAGGGAAGACTAGGAAAGGTTAATTCACTTTTTAAAAAAGTGATTTTTTTTTTTTTTTTTTTTTTTTTTTTTTTTTTTTTATGTTCAACCTAGAATAAAGTTTTATGTATAATTTTATTTTTTTGTATAATCAATTATCAAAAGAAAATTACTGCATAAGAGTAATATATAAAAAACTTGAAAAAAGATTGATGATTTTTATCATGAAAATAATTGGTGAAGGCTCCCCACATATGGGAGAGTTGACCCAAATTGTTTTATATTGAAATATTTGTTAAGAGGAAAAAATGAATTAAAAAAAGCAAAATAACTTAATACTACATGCTTTAATTATCATAAAAAACATTTTGGGCTATATGATGCTTAAAGAAACCTGTTTAGACGAAATCGCAAGTTACAAGAGAAAAATTCCGTTTTCAACAGCATTTTGCCAGATCAAGTAGAATTGTAAATCATGAAGAAAGAAATTTTAACATTTAACACAGTATTCTGTTTGAGACGGGTTCCGTTTTCATAGGATTTCATGAATTAATATGACCGCAATTAGAAATCACCATCCAGTTTTTTTTTCTACAACCGACCTGACAACGTTAGTTTTCAGATAGTTTCACTTCATCTCACTGTATTCAACTTGGTAAAAATTGTCTACATATATTTCTAAAATTTTTCGATTAACGCTATGTTCTTTTGAAGTACATGAGCACTTAAAGGAAGGCAAGACTAACTATTTATTACTACTATATGGTAAATATGCAAGATTTAAGACCCGTTCCCTCGGTAACTACTCATCAATTTTGATGAAATTTGGATTCCATATTCACTGGATTATGTTCGAGTCTTATCTCAGACATTTGTTTCAACTATTTAAAATTTGTATTTTAGAACAATGGCACTTTCCCAAAAATTTTCCATTTTTCAGATTTCTATTTTTTTAACTGTCTGCTTGAGATATATAAATATAATCTGATATTTATATTCTACCAACAAAAAATCTTATCGAAATCACTCGAGTATTTTAGGAGCCAGTTGGGTATTTAGCTGAAAAGTACAATTTTTCGAAGAGCTAAAAAACTTAGACACGTCTAACTTGTGTAAAGTTCTTGCACAGTTTTATCAAACATATGATTTAAAGTATACATAAACCCTTGATAAAATTTAGTTACATATAAAAAATGAGCATAAAATGGCAGAGTAAAGTACATTTATGAAACATTTTTAAAGAAATTGTACAATTTTATACTTGAATATAAAAGGTAACAACTGAAAGGTAACAACAATCTGCACCTATAGTAAATGTTACATTCGAACTTTGTTTTTCACTCCTAAGATTCACAAAGTATGATTTATATTTTTTAAGATACTGCTTCGTTTTAGAAAGAGAGAAAGATGAAAAGTATTAAGAAAGAATGGGAAACTGTGAGAAAATATTCATTATTGTTCTTATGTAATTTAACTATTTTAATCACAAATAACAATAAGATTCATTGTTTTTTTTTTAAATATGAAAATCACAAAAGAATCAAATCTCTTACATTTGATCGAACAAAAACATAATAGCTTTTAATAATCCACCAGTTTTCAAATAAAGTATGCGTATTAAATAGTTGCTGTATTTTAACGTTATCGCTGCATTTTATTGACTTATGTGATGCAGAAATTAGAATTGACAAAATTAATAAACATAAGTTTAAAATACCAACATATTTTTATAAAACGCAAATTTTGTAGAAATAATAATTTTGGAAATATTTGTTATGTTCTTGTGATAAGAATTTATACATATATAATATATATATATGTACATATATTTGTGTTATATAGACATATTGTTGTCATAGACAGTACGTTTTACGTGTGTGTGCATTTTTGTTCAGACCTCATCGTCGAAAGTGACATTCTAAAATTTTATTACTACAATAACAGCTACCAGTTATCCGGAATTTTAATTCACCTATTTCTAAACAGAAATATTTTTTTTTCTAATTCTTCGATTTTTGCATTAAATTAAGATAATATTTCTATTCGAAAAAAATGTTTCTCATAAATCAGTAGGGTTGTATCTATGAAATTAATAAAAAATTCTTGATAACACTGAAATCAAAATTTGCGTTACAATAAAAATTTGAATATTTTATTCAAGTACTGTAATAGGTAACTTACAATACTTTTCTTATGAGGAAAAAAAATATATATTTATTTCATTAAATATATTTCTAAGAATAAAAAAGAATTCAAATTTTAACAAGTCATTATCACAGTTTCTTCTTCATTCTTCTATTTATTTCAACTTTTTATCCAGTTTTTATCTAATTTTAAAATTGTTTACGTCTCGGGAAACATTATGAAATTTTATTACTACTATTTAAAAAAATACCTGGTTGCATTAAAATCTAAGTTAAATAAAAAAAAACACTTAAAACTTTAAATATTTTATTAAAATAGTTAAAGAGGAAATGTTCATCAAATTCTTCTTCTGAAAGTCTGGCACCAAAAAAAAAAAAAAAAAAAAAAAAAAAGGAAGTTTAATTTATTCACGTTCACTTTTCTCTTTGAATTGTTTTAATCTAATTATAAACATGATTTGACGTCACAAAGAAAATTGTGCAGTTTTATTACTACAATTAATTTAAAAAAAATCTTGATAAAAATAATATCTTAAATACGTTAAAAAAATTATAAATTGAATATTTTAATAAAATAGTTAGACAGAATTTTCACTGTATTATTCTTCTGGCCTTATGATTTCTAAAAATAAATAAAAGTCCTATTTATCCATGTGACTTCACAATTTCTTTTTCACTTTTCTTTTTGTTCAGTTTTTATCTAATCGTAAACTTTAATGCTTAATTCACAACGCTCCAAGAGAATAAAATTCGCGATAAACCCTAAATCTATACTAAAATACTGTAATTTTCGTGACTACATAGAATATAAATACTAAATTTCCTCCTCTTTTTGTTTTTAACAGAGATTGTCGTCTCTAGAGTCCTTACATGAAACACTTACGAGATTTTAATATACCCAGCACACTTATGCATGGACGCTCTCACGTAAATTGAATCATATGGTATTTAGATACGAGATAATTTCTTATTGTTTCTGATGGTCGACAGGTGAAATCTCCTAATCGTAACAGAGTCTCGTTGTTTTATTTACCATTTCATCCATGATTTCATCCATCATTGGATGTGAAGCTCAATTTGATAGAAATTATGTACCATGCGAAGTAAGAAAGTTGCTGCATAACATTCGCTAGTAAATAAAAGCTTATTGTTATTTATTTCATTGCCACTTTTATTTTTTATTGAAAATAAAGTGTTGCATTATGGAATTAATTGTTAAAATATATAATTTTTTATTTTAACTAACCCTTTCTGGCTGAACAACTCCGATTTGAAAAACATTGACTCAGATCTTAAAATACAACATTTTAAACATGTAAAAAATAATTATGGACAAAAAGATTCTTTCATCGTCTAATATCATCGTCTGTTTAGAATTTCAATGATTAATTTGCTCCAACTGGTGTGTTGGAAAATAAAAACAACAAATAAAATCGTGTTTTATAGCTTACTGTGTAAGTACTATTGTCTTTTGGGTATGTTGCAGATCTGCAACACGCTGATGCAAAGGGTTAATTTAACTCCTTTTTGAGAAATGCGTGATTTTTTCCTCCAATAAGAAAATTAAATTTCTCGAAAAATGAGTACATGGATAAATATTAACTCAAGTATATGCAAATTATACAACGTTCGATGTAATAAATTTGTTACAAAACACACACCAAACTCTTTGATGACATCATTTATTTTTCATTAACAAAAGATGGTTGTTATTGTTTTTCTAATCATCTGTTAAAATCCATTTTCTTTGATTGCTTTTAATTACTTAAAATTACTTTTAAATTCTGCATGAGATTTTATCTCCTTAGGAATAACATTAGAAAAAATATTTTTTTTTTTTTAAAGAAAGCATTATCATACATATGCAATCAGCTGTAGACTTATTCATTTACATTAAAATATTTTTCACGAATGTATAATATATATACTGAAACATTTCTAAAGGTGTATGGAAATACTAAATGATCACTAGAGCTGGATGCATTAAGATATAAGAATTTATTCCTGGATCCAAGATCCGACCGTCTTACATCGTGGCTGACAACGAACGAACCGCCGAACATCGTTCGCGGCTAAACTGCATTTTGGCTGGCGCTGATGGCGCCATCTAGTGCACATCATAACAGATATAACATTCTCTTCCTTCTTAAAGGAAATATTCAAGTTGTTAGACATGCACAATACAATAAAAAATAAAGTCCTTGACACAGTTCAAAATTTAACAGTCCAATTTAAAAAGTCTAATATTGCAAACGTTCAGGTTTTGCTTTTGGACGAGTGGAACGTCTAGGAAGTGGCGCTCCTGGATTCTGCAAAACTGCTTGCGGCGAGAGTGCTGGAGGATCTGCCTGAGAACTGTGTTCTTGGACACTTACCTGCGGAGACAGCGTAGGAGGTAGAAGGGTGTCTGTCACCTGATCAGCTGGTAACTCTACTACATCTCTCGGTTGCACTGTAGGCACTGACACATCTGATCCTGAAGAAACAGAATCTGGTAGTTCTGGAGCTGGAGGAATTTCCTGTAGAGTGTCCTCTTGCCTGTAACGAATTTGATCAATGTGTCGTGTCCAAATACCCCAAGTTGTCTTGACTTTGCACATTGTATTCCCCATTGTTCCTGTAACCTTTCCAGCAACCCAAGATGGGCCCCGGGTAAAAGAGCGCACCCAGACAGGAGTGCCTTCTGTAAACTTGCTATTATGGGTATCTCCCCTCTCAGATGTTTTAACTTTAGCACTGCGGATAAGATCCAAACGCATGCGAAGAGGTCGTCCGAACATTGCCACAGCTGGAGATATACCCGTTGCCTTTGATGGGGTATTTCGAAAATTCAGAAGAAATCTGGTCAGTCTTTCAGTGAAAGTGCCTTCTTTAGCTTTCTTCAATGCAGTTTTTACTGTACGCACTGCTCTTTCTGCTAAACCATTTGAATTCGGATGGTATGGTGCGGTTTTAATTGGTGTAATGCCATTTCTTTTCAAGAAATTTGTGAATTCGTCACTACGGAAGCCAGGTCCGTTATCACTGACTAAGCTCTCTGGTAAGCCAAAGCGTGCAAACAGGTTACGCAGAGCTATTATCGTTGAAGTTGCTGTGGTGTTGGGCACTGGAATCACTTCAAGCCATTTTGTTTTGGCATCAACTACAATTAATAGCCAATGGCCTTCTACAGGACCTGCATGGTCGATATGGATTCTGTCCCAAGGTTTTTCAGGTGTGAGCCAAGGGATTTGTGTCGAAGGAGGAGCTGCAGCATTTTCTTGACAGTCGATGCAGTTTCGAACTTTTGTTTCTAAGTCCCGATCAATACCAGGCCACCAGACATGGGAACGAGCCAGAGATTTAATAGCAGAAATCCCTTGATGAGCACTGTGCAGTTCATCCAAAACAAATTGACGAAACTTTCCTGGAACAAAAACACGGGAACCTCTGAGAATGATGTTTTCCTCAACTGACAGTTCATGTCGGATATGCCAAAAGGCTTGTAAATTTTCTGTCACTTTCTTTGGCCACCCATTTTGAATATGAGATCGTAGACGGCTCAGTGCAGGACACTTGTCTATCTCCCTTTGGATTAGATGTGCTGTCAGTGGACTATCATTTAACTGTCGGATAAGCAAAACCGACTCGACAGGTACTGGAGGCTCCGCCATTTCAGATTTCAGTGGAAGTCTGCTGCAAGCATCAGCATTTCCGTGCAACTTCCCTTTTCGGTACTCTATCTTGTAAACGTAGGCAGATAAAGTCAATGCCCATCGCTGGATACGGGCTGCAGCAACTGATGGAACTGGTTTTTCTTCTGATAATAAAGTTACCAAAGGACGATGGTCTGTAAGTAACGTAAATTTACGTCCCAAGAGATAGTTCCGGAATCGAGTCACTCCAAATACTAAGGCTAAAGTCTCCTTCTCAATGTGACTGTAATTTTTTTCTGCTTTCGTCAGGGAGCGAGAAGCAAAAGCGATTGGTCTATCACCATCTGGAGTTTTATGTGACAGAACAGCACCAAGCCCATAAGGACTTGCATCACAAGCCAGGATCACTTCCTTGTCTTGGTCAAAATGCACTAGTAATGATGAGGTCTGCAGGACATCTTTAGCTTTTTTAAAAGCTTCTCGTTGTGATGAACCCCATCTCCATAGCCGTTTGTTTTCCAACAACTGGTATAAGGGTGCTAACAGTGTTGACATGTTAGGTAAAAATTTCGCATAGTATGTGATTAGGCCAATAAAAGAACGTAGCTCGTCTACATTTGTTGGTTCCGGAGCATCTGTAATCGCTTTGACCTTCGATTCAACTGGATGCAATCCATCTTTGTCCAGACGATGACCAAGATATTCCACAGATGGTCTGAGAAATTCACATTTTTCTGGATGTAACTTTACACCTGCTGCTTGCAGACGAGAGAGAACTTCTTGTAAGTTCTGTAGATGTTCTGCTTCAGTTTTACCAGTTACTAGAAGGTCATCCAAGTATTTAGAGGCTCCTTTTACCCCTTGTAAGATCTTGTCAATTTCACGTTGAAAAATAGCCGGGGCGGAAGCAATGCCGAAAGCCAGGCGTGTGTACCGGAAGAGACCTCTGTGCGTATTTATTACTACCAGGCGTCTTGACTCTTCATCGAGCTCTAGTTGACAGTATGCATCCCGCAGATCTAATTTAGTGAATGCTGTACCCCCAGACATTTCAGCAAACAAATCTTCGATATTTGGCAGAGGGTACTGCTCTAATTCTGTTACTTTATTGACTGTTAGCTTAAAGTCACCACATATTCTAATTCTGCCGTCTTGCTTCAGCACAGGAACAATAGGAGCTGCCCAATCAGAAGTTTTAACTGGCTCTAAAATGCCATCTGCAAGTAGGCGGTCTATTTCCTTGTTGATTTTTTCCTTGTATGCATATGGTACAGGACGAGCCTTGAAAAATTTTGGAGGTTCACCAGTTTTACAGGTAAGATGAACTTTAATTCCTTTCACTAATCCCAAGCCTGGTGAGAAAACATTCTCGAATTCTTTTAAAAGTCCATTTAGCTTGAGCTGCTCAGTCCTTACACAATGTAATGTGTGGTTCATGTTTTCATCAAACGCATTCATTAGGCTTAATGGAACAATCCAGTTTCGCCCAGCTAAATTAGTGCTTCCCTGAGAAACCACTAGCAGAGGTAAAGTCTCTGTTCTTGCTTGGAACACCACATTCACATTTGTAACTCCCAAAATATCAATGGTATTGTTGGTGTAAGACTGAAGCTTAATGTTCGTTTTTTCCAAAGGAGGGCAGAATCTTCTAATTTTATCAAACAGTTTTACAGGCATTATGGAAAATGGAGCCCCTGAGTCAATTTCAAAAATAACAGGCTGGCCTTGGATCTCACAAGTAATTTTCACCGGAGGGTAATCTCTCTTGTTATCTCTTAAATTAAAAATTGTATACTCCTTACTGCCTAAATCTTCTTTAGATTCAGCAACTAAGTTAACTTTAGGTTTGTAACCTTGTTTATTCTTTGATAAACACACTTTTGACAGGTGCCCCACTTTTTTACAGCTATAACACGTGCTATTTTTGTGTTTACAATCAGAAGAATGGTGTTTGGAATCGCCACAACGATAACACTTCTTCCCTGTACGGCCGTTATTTGAATTGGACGCCGATTTAACGATCTCGTTTTTTCGCGGCCGTTGCGCCGTAACTTGTAATTTTTTCACTTCAGGAACGGCAGATATCTTCAGATCAACAGCATCCCTCGCAGCTGCTTCCATTGAAACGGCAATTTCCGACGCTCGCAAAAGGGTTAAATTGCTTTCTGATAACAATTTTCGTTGTATTCCTTCGTCTTGTATACCACAAACTATCCGATCACGGAGCATCATATCCAGAGATTCGCCGTAATTGCAATACTTCGCTAATTTCCGAAGCTCTGCGATATAATCGGCCACTGATTCGTCCGCGCGCCGTACGCGGCTGTTGAACTTGAATCGCTCCACGATCTCTGAAGGCACTGGATCATAATGTCCGTTGAGGATGCCGATGAGTTCCGCTAATGTCTTAGATGTGGGTGCAGCCGGCGATAGCAGATTCCGAAGCAATCCGTAAGTGGCAGGTCCTACCACCGTTAAGAAAACAGCACGCTTTCTATTGTCTTCGACTATGGCGTTGGCGATGAAGAACTGTTCCAATCTTTCGGAGTATTCGCTCCAGGATTCGACCGATGGATTAAATTCTGCAATACAACCAAAAGAAGCCATGCCGGAACTTGAATAAACAATTCTGGGGTCGCCGGTCGCCGATTAAGCCTGCTTCGCTAACGCCGTAATGTCCGTCCGCCGATCGGCGCTTAGGCCTAGTAGGAACACGCGGCCATCCACCGCTGACGCTCTTTCTTCAAAATCGCGTCAAAAAACATTTTTTTTTATTGAAAAAACATCGATAGAGTTTATCCTCGTCGCCACTGAAACATTTCTAAAGGTGTATGGAAATACTAAATGATCACTAGAGCTGGATGCATTAAGATATAAGAATTTATTCCTGGATCCAAGATCCGACCGTCTTACATCGTGGCTGACAACGAACGAACCGCCGAACATCGTTCGCGGCTAAACTGCATTTTGGCTGGCGCTGATGGCGCCATCTAGTGCACATCATAACAGATATAACATATACTTTATAAGAAAAACAACATAATCAAGAAATTACATCTCGAAAAACCTGTAGATAAATTTTCTATAATTTTAATACTACTAGAACAATTATATTATTAATAATATATAATAATTCTAATGCTATTTTATAAATGCCTCTTATTTTAATTTTATTGCTAATTTTATAGTGCTTTCAAAAGATAGGATTTTTTTATAACTATGCAAATAAAATTCTAAAAAATACATGAAAATAAATAAAAAATTCTTTTATAACATGATTACAAATAGCTTTAATTTTTTTAGGAGTTATATATACATTATGATATAATTTGACGAAAAAAAAAATATAGTTAATATAAAAACAACTTTTATGGGTTTCTGTTATCCTTTTTATTATGAAGAAAGGGATATATAGTTTGGAATCAGTAAATTATTTTGTATCTTTACTGTGACTTGAATTATTTTGCGTGAAATAACTTTAATATCAACTGTAAAAATTGAAAACCTTTATAACATACTAATTAAAAATATATATTCATGGAACATTTTAGTTAATGGAAAAGACACAGGGTTACATTTTAAGTTTTCTTCATTTCTTTAAAATATTTATAAATTTCTAAAGTTTTAAATGCTTCTTGAAAATGAACCATTTTATGCTATAGATCATTAAAAATTTTAAATTCTAAAATGAAAAGCCTCTAAAATAAATGTTTCTTTGCAACAACGTTTCTGGATCCACATATATTGTCCTTATATATTTCTATTATTCTTTTTTTTTTCAGTTAAAACTTTATTTATGTGCTTAATTTAATATTTTCTCACCCTTTTATATATATTGTATTTCCAACGATGTACTTTTGCAGTTTTTCCTTTTTTTTTTTTTACCGTATTCAGTAATTTAAGCCATTTGGTGCCGATAATATAACAAAAAATTATGTACAAAAATGAAAAATGCGCTGCAAATAGAGGCATCTTAAATTTAGACCATATATTAGACTGAAAAGGAATTTCAGATACTTGTCTGAATCAGATAATTGAGACAATATGTGTCTCATACACATAAGTGTCGTTCTGCGATCATGGTATAAACGGACTGAGGGAAATGTCTGATTGATGAGCAAAACTCAACGAAACCGTGTTGATGTTTGGTAGTAGCCATCAGAGGACACTGTCATAAGTTGTTCATGCGTTTAAATTTCTTTCGTTCGAACTTGATATTCATTGTCATTGAAGCGGAACGCTTGCTTTTACATGTTACTTCTCCACTTTGATGTTGATTATTAATTTATTTGCACTTTATTTTTATTTTATTTATTTATTTATTTATTTAGAAGAGTAAAATTTTATGATTTTCATACATATCGACTTAATGTCAATTCATATTTTAAAAAGACCTTTGTCCCGCAATTATGTTTTGAGGATAAAAAATTTTTGCTCGTTTAATGCATTTCGTAGGATATATGAAAAGATTCTCTTTTTAAAAGATGTAAGTTTTTCTTCTTATCCACTGTGATAAATTTTTAAATTTCAAGCCAAGGTGTTTATTGAGTGATTGAGACAGTATTTCAAGTAAGTTTACTCGTTTTGTTGTCATTTGGTTTACAGTACTACATAAATATTACATGAAAAACAATTTAGTTATGAATCTGTTTGCATAAAAAACAAAAATTCTAGAAAAACGTATTCCTAGATTCATGTAATTATATGCTGTTAAGCTAAGAGAGTTTTTTTTCTAATTCTATTCAGAATTTACAATAAAATATTTCTTTTGGTTGATTTTTCATTTGTTTACATGAATAATATTTACAGAAAGTTTTATTATATATTTTTTTATTACAGTTTAATTATTCCACTTTTTGACACATAGAATTTTGGATAATCAGTTTAGTTTTATTTTTTCTGATCAATCCTCCATTTGTGCAAATAGTTTACATTTACACAAAATTTTATTACACGCACACACACACATATATATATTTACAAATATATTTCATTTGAAATCAATTATTCTAATACTGCTTTTTTTATCAGTTTCAGCAAAAAAAATGTGGGGTTATCATGTGTTGTACATAAAAAAATGCCCACGTGGCAACATAAATTTTATAAAAATGTAATTTTTTAATTATGTGAATTTTATTTTATTTTTTATTTGAGGGTGAGATGCGGGGAGAGATTGGGTGTTCGTTCGATCAAGTTTTGTAAAGCTGATATTTTAAATCTATCTTGACTTTCAACTGATTATAATGAATAATTTGAATTTTAAAGTGCAAAATAAATAAAAACAAAATCGTTATAATGAATTCCTTGCTAACGGAATTTTACTGTATTCGGTAATTCCAAAATATATTTTCTTCTAGTTACGATTATAACGTATTTCTATAGTAATAAATTCTACAGTCAAAAAGAAGAAAAGTAATATATATATATATATATATATATATATATATATATATATATATATATATATACAGGGTGATTCCGAATTTTTTTTTACAATGAAAGAGGGGTGATAATACACATCAAGACAAACAATATTAAATAGGAGACCAAGGGTCCTAAACGTTTTCCTAAGGAAATAGCCGCCATTAAAATTTAGGGACCAAAATTTCAAATAAACATAAAAAACGGAAAAATCGGTCGATTGATTTGCGGTTTTCACTAAAATTATTCTTTATGTCGGCATTTTCTTGAAATTAAATTACAAAGATAAATTTCAAAAAATGCCGATAGAGGGCGCTTTAGACTTCGGAGTAACGAACAACTATTTTTTGCATCTCATTAAATGTTTTCGTAAGCTTAGACTCAAACTTAAATTTTGAGCTCAAAATCTTTAGTTGGGAGTGCTTAAGTAACACAAACTGAGCTGTGTTCAGAGGGTTCAAATTTCAAATGATTATAAAAAACGGAAAAATTGGTCGATCGATTTGTGGTTTTCACTAAAGCTATTCTTTATTTAGGTATTTTCGTGAAAATAAATTATAAAGATAAATTTCAAAAAATGCCGATAGAGGGCGCTTTAGACTTTGGAGTAACAAAACACTCTTTTTTGGCGTTATTTTTTGCATCTTATTAAATGCTTTCGTAAGCTTAGACTTGAACTTAAATTTTGAGCTCAAAATCTGAATAGCTGGGAGTGGTTAAATAGACAAACTTAGCTATGTTCAGAGGGTTCAAATTTCAAATAATTGTAAAAAAACGGAAAAATTGGTCGATTCGTTTGCGGTTTTTGCTAAAACTAATTTTTAAATCAGCAGTTTTCTTGATCAATCAGTGTTTTCTTGAAAATAATTTTTAAAGATAAATTTCACAAAATGCCGATAGAGGGCGCCTTAGACTTTGGAGTAGCGTACAACTACTTTAACTGTTATTTTTTTAATCTCATTAAATGCTTTCAAATGCATAGACTTAAATTTTGGGCTGAAATTCTGAATCGTTGGGAGTGTTTAAGTAGCGAAGAATTGAATTGTGCTCGAGGAGGAAAGAGGGTTAAATTTTAACTCCTGAACACACTTCAGTTTGCGCTTCTCAACTCCTCATAACGATTCAGGATTTGAGCTCAAAATTTAAGTTTAAATTTAAGCTTCTGAAAACATTTGAAATGCTTTTGCAAGCATTTAGTTAGAACCAAAAAATAATGGTTAAAATGAATTGTTGGTTACTCTGAAATTTAAGGCGCCCTCTGACGGAATTTTTTGAGATTTCTCTTTAAAAGTTACTTTCAAGAAGATACTGACTTAAAGAATAGTTTTATTTTAAACCGCAAACGAATCGACCAATTTTTCGATTTTCTATAATTACGTTAAATTTGAAGCTCCCCTCCCCCTTGAACCCAGTTCAATTTGTGCTACTTAACCACTCCCTACTATTCAGATTTTCAGCTCAAAATTTAAGTTTAAGTCTAACCTTCCTAAATCATTTAAAGAGATGCAAACAATAACGGCAAAAAATATTTGTTCGTTACTCCAAAGTCTAAAGCGCCCTCTATCGGCATTTTTTGAAATTTATCTTTATAGGTTATTTTCACGAAAATACCTAAATAAAGAATAGTTTTAGTGAAAACCGCAAATCAATCGACCAATTTTTCCGTTTTTTATAATCATTTGAAATTTGAACCCTCTGAACACAGCTCAGTTTGTGTTACTTAACCACTCCCAACTACAGATTTTGTGCTCAAAATTTAAGTTTGAGTCTAAGCTTACGAAAACATTTAATGAGATGCAAAAAATACGGGCAAAAAATAGTTGTTCGTTACTCCAAAGTCTAAAGCGCCCTCTATCGGCATTTTTTAAAATTTATCTTTATAATTTAATTTCAAGAAAATGCCGACATAAAGAATAATTTTAGTGAAAACCGCAAATCAGTCAACCGATTTTTCCGTTTTTTATGTTTATTTGAAATTTTAGTCCCTAAACTTTAATGGTGGCTATCTCCTTAGGAAAACGTTTTGGACCCTTGGTCTCCTATTTAATATTGTTTGTCTTGATGTGTACTATCACCCCTCTTTTATTGTAAAAAAAATTTGGAATCACCCTGTATTGGATGTATTTATAAAAGTATTTATATATATATATATATATATATATATATAGAGAGAGAGAGAGAGAGAGAGAGAGAGAGAGAGAGAAATAACCAGAAAATTAAAATTACACGCCAATTACATGACATTCGTTTAATGCATGGTACAGAAAATTGCTCTATTAAATTTCAAAACATTGTAAAATATCCATAGAATGCAAATTGCAAGTCCTTTGAAAAATATTTTTTTTTAATTTATAAAATTAATTGCTTTTTATTTACAAAAGTAAGAAATTCTGTAAGTTTATTTAAGAAGAAAGTGGAGATTGTAACTTTGATCCTAGAAAAGACATGTGATTATAAAGTTTAAGCGTTTGTAAAATATTTTTGAAGAACAGAATGTATGTTATTTAAAATGCTTGCGTGAAAATAAATGAAACTGAAAATCAGCCTTTCAACTGTTTACAAACTATCGCATAATTTTTTTCTGCATTTTTCATAATTTGATTTGTGACCTTGAAATTCGGTTTCAAAAATCCAACAATACACATTCATCACCAATAAAATGAGACACTAATGAATTATTTTCTATTAGCCCAATATACAGCAAAACGCTAGATTCCGAGTTGGTGCGCTTCATTTCATCACTTTTCAAAAACGCTTTTCTCCTCCGCGGATGCAAATGATAATCGGAGATTCTCTATTTCGCCAGTCCAAAACTAAAATTACTTTGCGTCTTTAATATTATTCAAATATTGTTGCAAATGAACGCAGCCATCTTTTCGACGGAAATGATTTTTTTTTCTTTTTTTTTTATGTAAACGTAATAATATAGGCCATAAATCATAGTTTTTGATGGTAATAATTTTTATAATGATTTTTTTTTTTTTTTATTGGATATAAACTTTTTAAGATTACTTTCGGGTATTTTATTGATATCCCTCTATCTTTTCTTTTTGTAAGACTTCAGTATTATGGGTATCTGCAAGAGAAAATTTTAAATGTAATCTTTAAAAAAAAAAAAAAAAATGATCTGTTTATTTTAAACGATTTACGTATTCTGTTACTTTTTTTATCTAAATATTCAATGAAATCAATACTTTTTTTAATTAAATTTTTTGTTAAGATTTAATTTTTGTTAAATATTTTGTAATAAGAATCATCTTCATAGTCATTGAGATGGAAAAATATCAAAACTAAAAAATAGTAGAAAATGAATTTTTTTATTGTATTTACTAATTAAGAGGGAAAGTTACGGATATTTCAATACCTTACTGGCCTGTCGGGTCTTTTTTCCTTTTGCAATTCAATACAAAGCAAACATTTTTCAAAGTTTATATGAATATTTTTATTTTTAAATAGCTTTAAAAATTGATCATTCTCAAGAAATTATATTAAATGAATCGTTCTCAAAAATTGTATTAAATGAATTGTTTATGTTAATTTTAATTTATATATCCTTTAACACTTGTTTTTAATTTTTCGTTATTTTTTCTTTGCAGGTATGATTTGAACTGGTGATAGAATGAATTCCTGTGAAAGCAAAGCTTCTTCAAAAAGCACACATAAAATTGCATGCAAAACTTCCTGAAGATTTACTGAAGGAAGAATGGGGTTAAGCCTTTTTATAGAAATCAATACTACAGGTTTCGCTGTTAAGGTCAGGTCAGTCACTGTAGTCAATGGTCAGTCAAATACATTTACTTGAATTATTCTTTGTTTAATTTACAAGAACAAATGATTTCAAAGTGCACAATCCTATGCTGCTTCATATGCTACAAAGCTAAATTTACTTTATTTTGGGCTGTTTTATGTGTGCTATCAAATAAGCTATTCTTTCCAACTGTTTTAATAAGAACATTTTGAGACTTTTATGAAAAAAAGGTTAATCTTTTATACATTTTTTTTCTTTATATTTTATTTTGTAAGATTAAAATTTATAAATAAATATTTGTTTTTCACAATATTTCTCTTATTTCAATTATTTTAAAGTATGTGTTTTGGTTTTATGATTTTCTTTCTCTGGTATATATTTTTTCTTTTGGAAGAATTTTGTACATTTTAAATTAAATAGGAAATATTTTACAATAAATATCAAGGGATATATGCAAATCTTCAGATGGATCCATTCGTTCAAATCAGTCAATTATTTCAATATCATATCCTTCGGAAGGTGTAAAATGAAAAAAAAAACTGATATGCGCACGATGTAATGAATGGATGACCCCTTGTATGCGTGATAAAAATTGCATTTCATATGTACATAAGGCGATGCAGATGCTTCAAAACTCGATTGCTCGTCATAGTAGATATTTAAGTTTATAGAACGTTTTCAAAGTTATATTTGTATTAACTATTCTTTTCTTTTATATGAGCATTAAGGTTGGATTTTAAAGATGTGATGTCAATTCTGATTTAATTAATTTTCAGTACATTTCAATTACTTTTTAAACTAATGTTTTTAGAATTTTAAGGGCACATAATTTATTAAATTTATGAACTTAAATTAATTTTGAAAGGAGAATGATCTATAAATACACAAAACTACATCTATTTGAAAGAGTCAGTGTTTATTATTCATAGAAACGTATAGCATATTTGAAACATTATGATTCAAGTAGCCTGCAGTAATTTTCAAAATTCTTCTCCATAAACATTTTTATGTATTCCATAATAATAATACACAAATAAAACTTCACATCCCAGAGAAAATCACGATCATATGTTAAGTTATTGTTCATATTATACACTGTAAAAAAAATCTGTGAAGGTACTAAATATTTTCTAGGAAACTAGGATTCCAAGAACTTTTCATGTAACGATAACAGGAAAAATTCATGTAATCGATTCTGAAACTTGAAATTTTGCTGTTACCGTTACAGGAAAAGGTCTTGGAATCCCAGTTTCCTAGAAAAGGTTTAGTACCATTGCAGATTTTTTTTTTCAGTGTACATATAAATCAATTTTCGTGAAAATACTCCTCCTCCTCCTCCCCTCCGATTTCGCCGCATTTAAAAAATTAAATCACCTATTTTCTCAATGAGGCGTTTTTAGAACAAATCTGTTTTTGTAATTGTCAGAAAAAAAAGGGAATGTTTTTATGGGAACAGTGCAATTATACCAGTATACATATTTTGATTTTCAGTTGATAGAGCTACAAAAGAAAAGGATATTTTGGAGATTTAATTAAATAATCTACCCAATGAAATATATTTTTTAAGTGTCTTTTATTTATTTTTTTCCACTATGATTAAATACCTTATTTCGAGAACGCCGTCATTATAAATTTCAGTTCTAATTAAATACAAATCTGAAATCTCTCTGCTGATTATATCTCCAATTCTTTTGACAAAGGTTTACATGTGAAGGACCATAAACACAGTTTTTTCTGACTTCTTTTCTTGTTCTGTGTTTTTTGTTTGTTTTTTACATAATAAAAAATGCATAAGTTTATGTTAAAAAATACTTTTTTTAATTATTATTTAGCAAAATTCAGATACATTGCCATATTATGAAAATCGGTAGGGGTATCATTAGTCTTAAGTCATAGAGAATTTAGAAATTTGGATGTCCGTGTTTATACAAGTGTTAGTAAAATTGTTTCAGAGGTAATTTAAGTGAATATATTAAATGTGGGAAAAATTTTAGTGATTCAGTAGTATATTTACTATTTTTAAGATTTTCACTATTTTCGCCTAAGAATTAAAATAACTGTAAATTATCCTTATAAATATTAAGGGAATTGTCGCATTTTAAAGATCAAGCAATAGATAAATTGACAGAAAACTGTAAATTTTCTGTCAAAAATATCAAAATAATTCCTTAAAATGTAATTTTTATCAGTGTAATATCAGATTATGAAAAACGTACTCATATGATATAGCAAACAGAAAATAATGTAACTTCAAACCTATTCTTTCCACTCACTGTAAACTTTGTTTCTGAAAGGGAAAAACTGACAAGAAAAGAAATCTTTATATGTTTTAATTACATATCTTTAATATCACATAAAACTTAATTATTTCACAACTGTACAAAAATTCATCAAAATTGAACTTTGAAATGTATACATAAAAAAGGGGGGTTTTCATTTCATGAGAAATGTGTCAATACCTCATTAGAATACTTTTATTTCCATGAGATTACCACAACTTTTATTTACTTGGTCAAAGATAAAAAAAAATTATGTGTCTAATGTATTACCTTTATATCTAACTTTTATATGGATCTTGATCTTCTAAATAGCCACCATTTTAAAGTGTATTTTATTGGTGATAAATTGTATATACGTAATTAAGGTCATTAATTTTACTTTATCCTTAAAATATTAAATTCAGTGATAATTTTGTATATGTATATACAGTCGAGCCTCTATATAACGAAATCCATCTTTCCAGTAAAAAATTCGTTATATAGAGAAATTCGATGTATAGAGTATGATGTTAAAAATAGTATTTAATGTGTAAATTTTTAACAAATATTATTTTTGATCTTTTTAATTAAGAATTTGAAATGTTTAAAAGTATATATTAACCTAACATTTTATTTCTTACTTATTTAAGCAGTTTCAAAAAAGACAAAAGACATTTATTTGAAAGCTTAATGAAAATCAAATGAGGAAGACTTACATAAATTTCAGAGGAAGAAATCTGTAATTTTTTGTTGTTTTGATTTTAAAATTACAATTGTTACGCTCTCAAAAAAAATTCTCAAATTTTAGCAAGGAATGAAAAATTGTAGTTATATTTTCCTCCATTTGAAGGTCTCTCTTATGTGCTCTCATTGATTCCTCTCTTATATGTGTAACAATTCAATTGACTGTGTTTTGAGAAGGATGTTGAAAGGTGTGTGGGAGGTGGGATGAACTTGTTAGATTTAAAGAATAAGGAGAGAAGTAATATTTATATAAAAAAAAAACCTCTCCACTGAACGATAAATCAAAAATAAGTGATGGAAAATTGATTCCATATGATTTCGAAGCTTTCTTAAAACTGAATAAATTAAGATCAATTTATGAAAAAATTCGTTATATGGAGTAGATATTTCGCTATATAGAGTCTGTTTTTAATGTAATCATGCGAAAAGGGGACCGTTCTTACTAAAAATTCGTTATATGGAGAAATTCGATGTATGGAGTTTCGTTATATAGAGGTTCGACTGTATATATATATTATCTAAGTCACAAGTTTATGATTTAGATGTATACAATGTATACATCTAAATCGTAAACTTGTATACACAAAAATGTGAACATCCAACAATTTAACATTAGAATTTGAACATTTTAAAATTGGTGCAGTACAATTAAGTTGTTTTAAAGGTTTAATTTGTTAATGAATTTTTCGTATAAAATCCGAATATTACCATTTAAAGAATAAAGGAATTAATTCTAACCATCTTAAGCAAAGTACAATATAAAGATAATAATTTCTATTTCTGTTCGTTTCCTTTATATGAGCCGTAAGCCAAGCCAAAGAAAACATAAAATGGAATTATGGTTATTTTTATGCAATTTCTTTTTATTCTGTCAGTTTATGGAAGAAAATCCAACTAAGCTTTTAATTTATATCCTTATATAAACTTACTAACAGTAATAATATTTGCATTATTACTTTTACTTTATAATTAGTTTTAAGTTCCCGTTTGAATATAAAATCGAAAATGGCATTGAAATCAAAAGCAAAAGAAAAGTTAGCTTCAAAAACAATCAATAAATAAATAATTAAAGCAACAATTAAACTATTATAATGGAAATCGTCGATCTGACTTTTCCCGACGGAAATTCTTTATTCAATTTTATTTCTCGTGTGAATTTAAATATTAATATTTTTACATATATGTTTTCTATAAAATTATAATCGACTGTTTGTAAAAGCTTTCATGTTGTTAAACGTAAATTTAATTCCCATTTATCTGCTCGACTAATCTTTTTCTTTAACTTATCTTGCAAAAATTATCCAAAGTTTAGTATGTATTTTTAACGATACATATATAACGATATAATATTGCTTCCAAATATTTTGGAAATTGCTTTTTCTTATCAAAAAATGTATTCTAAATCATTACAATGAGTTTACCATTTCTGTTGCTACTAACAATGACATTATTTATCGCAGTCCAAATCAGAATCATATTTACTCTTTCTCAAACAAAACGAGGGACAAAAAGTTTATTTTTTAAACTTCGTAAAAAAAAAAAAAAAAAAAAAAAAAAAATGGAATAACTAGTTAATCGTTTATAATTTAAATTTCAAGATTTCTGATTTGCAATTTGGATTACTAGATGCATATAACTTATAAATATAATTGTATAACTTACTTAAGCCATTTCGTATATTACAACAGTAATTATGATATTTAAAATGTATTATAGTATTTTAAAATATTATTTAAACCACCATACTTCATGCAATATTATTTCAAGAAACCTTTAAAAAAAATCACCTTCTGTTTACAATTATTATTCAATTACCAGTTAGAGCAATAGAATAATTATCTGCACTCCCCAATAAAGGCAAAAATAGTAATTTAGCTACTATTTTTAAAGTAATATATCTATATATTATATATTAATCTAACAGTGTATCTAAAAATATCTGAATTTAGTAGCTTCTTAAAAGTGTAAAAGTATTTATTAAAATATACATATATAAGTATATATACATATATTTAAATTATCCTATGCTGTTTATTTATTATTTTTTCAGTGTCTATTTTTTAACAAGATAGTTCCACATGTGATTTTTTTCTTTATAATTATAATTTTCTATAGACATATAATGAAACTCAACTATCAAATTAAAATATTACTGTTTCAACTTAAACAACGTAATTCAATTTGTATTCAACACGCAAGCAAAGCGTGTTCTGCTTTGTAAATTACAAAATACATTCAGTATTAATTTATTTGTAAAATATTTTATCAACCAATAATGCTTCTTTACTGTAAGTTATTAAAAAACTTAATTTTTAATTTGTTAATAGCAACTTTATCACATTTTCTGTTCGTAATTAGGAATAGTCTACATATTTGTTATCAACAACTAAAAAAACTTATGCCGAATTTAATAAAACTACTTTTTTCAGTAAAAATTGAAAAATTTAACTAAAATTATGCTCTAATTGAAATGCATTATTAAATTAAAATTAACAATCCTACGCATATAATAAAATCAATGAGTAAATCTGTTGTACCAACCAATTAGATTCACTGTATTTTCTGATTACTTTAAAAATTTATTTGATGGTATTTACGGTTTTTAAGAAACGCCAGAATTTTTTGCTCTTGGCATTTAAAACTATTAATATTCATACGTAGGATTACATAATATTTTAAATGCATTAGATTCAATTTTTGCTTTTTACAGTACGCATCATCGAAATTTAATAACTAAAACAATGATAAAATTTGTTACATTTTAAGCACCAAAATATATTTTTAAAAATCCTTTTTCATGTGTATGTGTACTTAAATAAAAAACATTTCATACCTAAAATATCTCTAAGCATATAGAGCTAAACAATGGAAAATAAAAGTTATTTAGTTATATTTAGTTAAAATAAATGCAGTTATTTTAACTAATAAATGCCAACTGTAGGAATCTGGTTTTCATGATTGCATTTAACATAATTCTGTTTCAGACGAAAATTTAAATTCAGGAACATGGGATATATAAAATTTAGGAATGCGAAATATAAAAAATTTCATGTTTTTTTTTTTCCTTTAATGTGTGCTTACTAAACTAAATTTTCTTTACCGGTAAACATTTAATTTTTTATCCTCCTGAAGTATTTTATTTGCACAAATATTCCTTTTAAAGCTTTCACCAATATTACTCATATCGCAGGATATTGAATATTGGTAAATAAAAAATCTACAAAATATATTATTACATAATTGAAATAATGCATGCCTATTTTATGACATTCTTGTGCCGTGAGATTCAACAGTTAACAATACCGTGATTCGACAGTTAAAAATATTTAATATCATTTTCTCGATCTAACTAATAAATTCAGAGGTATGATAGCTGCACTAACATTTCAATACACTCAGAACTTTTTGCAGTTACTCAGTTCGTTCAACCCCTTATGCACTTACTGCGGAAGTAGCTCCCATTAGAGGTCTGCACGGGCCGGAATTTCCAGGCCCGGCCCGGCCCGGCCCGGCCCGTTGTAAAACTCAAAAGTTCGGCCCGGGCCCGGCCCGTCCCGTTTAAATTTTTATATTTTAGGCCCGGCCCGGCCCGTACAAAAATCCGCGAAAACAGGCCCGGCCCGGCCCGTTTTGGCCCGTTACAATTTCTACGATTTCTTAAAAATTCAGATTTTTATCATATAAATAAGATTTCTTTAAAGAATGCTGCATACATATCTATGGAATGATTTTACAGTATAT
Organism: Maratus speculifer; assembly: GCA_964019185.1. Classification (NCBI taxonomy): domain Eukaryota; kingdom Metazoa; phylum Arthropoda; class Arachnida; order Araneae; family Salticidae; genus Maratus; species Maratus speculifer. The sequence continues at coordinate 227,128,267 of OZ025293.1, forward strand.
TTTACAGGAAATACACATTAACAACATTAATGATTACTTAGATTCTTAGGCTTTCAACATTCGAATAAAGATTCATTAAAAAATTAATATGGCTTAGAATAAAAGAAAAAAGAAAGAAAGTTAAAAACATCGTTAATTTTGAAGCTGTTTCATAAAAAAGGATTTATAAATATATTTCTATATTATTTTATTATAAGTTTCAAATCCAAATTTATTCTTAAATTCAAAGAAGTCCTTTCTGTTACATTTCTAAATTCATTTTTTTTCCCCTCAGAAACGCATAAGATTAGCAGATATCTATTTTCAGAAACTATATAATCGAATGGCATTATCCATTTTTTGATACAAACAATTTAAGAATACTGCAAACAATAAAATACTGTCATAATTAGCGTTTTGAATAGAATTTCCGGAAGCAATAGAAAGGGAAGGGAGAAAAACCTGCAATCATTTGAGAAACTATTATATCTCAACAAGTATTTTATTTACCAACAATGAAAAACGCTATTCGATTCCAAATCCCTTCAATAGTTAGGCTTATCACTTTTATACTTTTACAATTAAAAATTAAACAGAAAATGTGCCAAACTTTCGCATTATTGAGAAATTAATTTAAAAATCATAGAGATATATCCGAAGACTAAGCTAACAAAAGTTCTTTATCGCTGTTAATAATTTTACAAATCATGTTTTGCCAATAATTAAGTCTAGTACCGGACCGGCCAGTCTGTATGTAGAAAAATAATGCAAGCGTGATCTCGGACCGGCATGAGTCAGCTAAAAAAATATTAAAATGGGTTACACATAATGTAATTCTCCGATGCCGATACACTGTGCATTTTTATATTGATGCTGTCAAACTAATATGGCCACATTTATACTTATTCTCGTTAAAACCATTTTCGTTGAAAATAGCTCATATTTTATCGTTTCAACTGAAATCTTCAGAACGGGCCGGCAGGCCCGAAATTTTTTTTTATCGGCCCGGCCCGGCCCGTCAGGCCCGTTCAATTTTTTTGCCGGCCCGGCCCGGCCCGTTTATGTTGTTTGTCGGCCCGGCCCGGCCCGTTGAAAAAACTATTCTAAATCTGCCGGCCCGGCCCGGCCCGTTAGAAAATTCGAAACGATTCCGCCGGCCCGACCCGGCCCGCGGGCCGGGCCGGGTACGGGCCACGGGCCAGGCCCGGGCCCGTGCACACCTCTAGCTCCCATCACTGGGTCTATGACTGAACTGAAAAGTTTGCTTACATGTTGCAAAACTATTTATTGCATTTGAAAATAATTACGATAGTTGATAATAGTGAAAATGTTAAGTTAATATCTTGAATAAAATATCGATTATCGTTTTGTACATAAATATTTACATACATGTGTAGTTGAAATATTTTTTTTTCATTATTATTTTTTTAGTGTTCATTCAAGAATAAAAATAAAATTATTTAATTGTTTATATTTGTTGTAATTTTGGTGTATATTTTTATATGAGCATAAATAAATTGCCTCTCTTCATTTATGTCTACCTGAACAAGTAATAAAATTAAAATTAAAATATAGAAAAATAGGAGCAAAATATAAATAAGTTGATAAGGATAAAATAATGCATAATATAAACAATAATTTATGGATTTAAAATTATAAAATGTCTTCATTATAGTGTAGATGATAATTTGAACTAATATTATAAATTCAAGATACAAAAAAATCAGTAATTTTTCAAACATAATTGTATGAAATATTAATATATATAGTAAATATATATACTTACTAATATATATATATATATATATATATATATATATATATATATATATATATATATATACGGAGGAGGGTGGTGTTGTCTGGTTAAAAACGCAAAGGTTAATTATTTATTAAAAAAAAAAATGAGAGTGGGTTATTTATTTTAACATAATTTTTAATCTGTTTAATTTACACCAATATATGGATATTTGTCTAGTTATATCTATAGTTAAATAGCTATATTTTAATTATCAAATTATTATTTTTTATTTTATTTTTTTAATTTTTATTCTTTTATTTTTATTTTATTTTATTTTATTTTTTAATTTTTATTATCCTATATTAAGATAATGAGTTTTTACCATGTAAAGTCACAATAAATGTTACTGGTTAAAGTAACAATAATGTATTTTAAGTTATATGTTAATATGAATGTTATCTCTTAATTCTAATTTTAATCATTTTATTAATTTAATTTTATGCTAATATCGATTATTAATTATTTTCTCCGGTTCAATTATATTTCCATTCAGCTTTATCTTTTTTGTTTGTTATGGATAACTATTATTTTTACTTACTTTCAACTCCTTTTTGTAAAATATCTTTGCTCCTTGTTTAATAATTTGGTTTTTGTGTGATGGTAGTCCCAAATTCGTATTGTTTTGCTTTTTCATGGCAAATACGAAGATGAAACCACACACTCCATTTGTAGTTCCAAAGTATTTGGGACCTGAAGATTCTGCTTTGGTTCTACAAATTTCATTTGTATTCATATTATTATTTTTTCCTTCCATGTTCAATGTGCTATAAGTTATTAAATTCAATGGTTAATTTCAAGTGGTTAATATTGTTTAATGTAATTCAATTTAATTCTTCGTTTTGGTTTATTGTTTTGTTGATAGAATCCATTGGTGAATCTTGTCTACTTTTAATGGTATTATATATATATATATATATATATATTTACTTTTATTAATCGGGGTGTAAAGTGTATAGTAATTATAATAAACTTAATGTTGTACTGAGAAACAATTTTTTTAAATTCAGTACAATACTCTATTTGAACTAGTTTTTAAATAAAAAATATTCATCTGACAGATTCATGGCATCTTCAGAACAGGATGTCCACTTTGATAATGACCAACCTGAGCAACATATTAAAAAAAAAATTGACAAGAACATACTCAAAATCATTCATTTAAAAATTTAAAGGTTTTGCTATTACTAAATTGGCAATATCTTTCTAGATATTTTAATAATTGGAATTTAAAATTTTCTCAGCATTGATATTACTGTCGAAATTTCTCATCTTAACAACAATATCACTAAGTATTAAATAATACTGATCTATAAAAAAAAGCAGAAATATTTCTGTAAAATTTATGATTAATTTAAAAAAATCGGTTTATTTGTTATCAACTACTAAAAAACTTATGCCGAATGTACTATAACTACTGTTTTCAGTAAAAGTTGAAAAACTTAACTAAAATTATGCACTAAATGAAATGAATTATTAAATTAAAATTAACAATCCTACACATTATAATAAAATAAATAAGTAAATCTGTTGTACCAACTAATTCCATTCACTGTATTTTTTGATTATTTTGAAAATTTATTTCATAAGATTTGCAATGTTTAAAAAACGCTAGATTTTTTTTTCCCATGGCATTTAAAACTATTAATATTCATACGTAAGATTATATAGCATTTTAAATGCATTATGCGTAATATTTGTATTTTACATTTTATGGAAACCGTACGTATCGTTGAAATTTAATAACTAAAACAATGATAAAATTGATCACATATTAATTACCAAAAATATTTTTTAAAATCCTTTTTGATACATATATGTACTTAAATTTAATAACAAAAAAAAAAAAAAAAAAAAAGAAAAGAAAGAAAGAAAAAACTTAAAAATTTTTTATGCATATAGAACCAAACAATGTAAAATAATTTTCGCAATGAAAAATCTATATAAAAAATTGAATGGGAGAATAAGTTATATTAAATTGTCTTAAAAGTTGTTTTATTTTGGGGATAAAATTCTCAAGAAGTAAATCTATAATAGTAAAATTCTAATTAGTTTAGAAAATTCACAAACATTATTAATTAATATTTATTGTTTATAACTTAATAATTTAAATAATATTAATAACTTGATTTAACTAACATTAATAGCTAACCAATTGAAAATTAAATGTGATTAAGTTACTCTTTTTTTTTTCTTTTTTTTTCCCTTGAAAAAGAGCTTTTTTTTACCTGTTAACATATTAAACATATGCTACAAAAATAATAATAATAATAATAATAATAATAATAATAATAATAATAATAATAATAATAATAATAATAATCGATTAAATTTGAATTTGGAACAAATATTTTTACTTCATTTTTTCACAATTTGATTTTGTTACATAACACCTTCTTCCACTGTCCTTCATATATGAACGATTGAGGTTTCATGTGTCGTGGGAATTTTTTGAACATCAAGGCAAAATACGAAAAAAAAAAATCAATTATGAGTAGCTTGGTTCTTGAAAGTGTTATTGACGGCTTGTTGATAATGACCTTTTAATATGATCGAAACCGGTTCAACTGTGTTCACAAAATCACTACAGGCTATTCATACATACGAACGAGCCCTCTAACGGTTAAAGTTGACCGAGTAACTGATCTTCCCATCTTTTCATTCACCGGGCATCTCTTTCTTCCCGTACACCTGGACGTTGCCGTGAGAATGATATTTTGCTGAATATGCTGTGCTCAGAAGGGGAAAGTGTTTGTTTTTATCCCTGAGATAAATGAATGTTTTAAAAAAATTATAAAAAAAAATATATGCTCTTTTCGGTGACTCGGGTGTAATACAATGCTTATTTCTCATTCAGTTTGCATAAGCAAGAGCTTTTTAATACCCCTCCAATATTGATATTAATCTTTAACATTTACAGAAGCTAAAATTACATCTGTGGCTTCTTGAGATAAAACTATTAAAGGGAAGATAAAAATACATTTTCTTAAAAAATTAACATTTTAAAAGAGCTAGTTTATAAAATGAATCAAATAATTCCTTTTAAAAAAAGAAAACTAAAAGAAAAGAAAGAAAGAAAGGGAAAAAAAGAAATGAGTCTTTCTTTTTGTTTTGTGTGTACCGAAATTAGCATAGGGTAATTCAAATAATATGTAAGAATATCAGTTTATTGGTTGTATAATTTTAAAATTAAAGAAAAAAAAGAAAATGAAGTGCATAAAAAAGATGCATGGCAGAAAAGTGGTGACAGAAAACTACAATGACAAACACCAAAATCTGTCACAATTAATATTTTAAGAAAAAAAAAAACTTTTTACGTATTTAGATTACTTATGAACTATTTATATACATGTGTTATTACTTTATTTTTTTTATTAGTGTAATATTATTATTACATTAAATAATGTAATGTATAGTATTACATTATTAATGTTATACAAAATACATTTAATATTATACAAAATGTATGTAATATTATACAAAATGCTCAATGTTATACAGAAAAATTCTCATTGGGGTGCTGTGAATATTGTATTGCCGCGCTTTTTAAAACATCCAATACATATGTATTTAAAGGAGTTATCAGTGTTAATATCGCATTGTTAGGTTAAATATTTCCCAAATTTACTTAGAATTTTTTTTATCCCTTATCCATTATTGTTTTCTTATTATATTTTGGATTTTTTAAATGTTTTTTGAAAGTTTTGTTAAAATATTTCCTTTAAATATTTGTTTATTCATACTAGATTATAAATATCAAACAAAGAAAATATTTTTTAAACAAAAAATTAATGTAACCGCACAACTTAAAAATATCTGTATTTCTAAAAGTTTCCCTTCGTTATTTTATTTAAAATTAGATTACTAAACAAATTACATGTTTCCGATTTCATGTATTCGAATGTCTTAATGAGTGTTATTCGAATATCTCGAATGTCTGTCATAAGTAAATCGTAATAGCTTAAATATAGAATAACTTTACGAGTTTTATATTGTATTTTTTTCTAACAATCTAATATGAAAGAGTTTACTGTCACGATCCCATCATTTTAAGTTTCGCTATTACTTCAGAATTTGCTTAAGCAATTTTTTCATATTTATGTTTCATTTCCCCTATAACAATTATAGAACAGTCGAAAATTTAATTATTTATTTATTTTATTTTATTTTATTCTAATTTTAGTTTTGTAACCCCAACCATTACCACACACCTATCAAAATAATAATTGACCTTTCTACTATAAAGAAAATCTTGAATGGGCCTCCTATTTAATGACATAATTTCTTTATTTAGTTAATTAAACATAAAATATTAATATTTTTTAAATTATAACACTAAAAAAATCACTTTAAATATTAAGAAATATTGTTGATTTTATCTGCTATTTTCTCAGTTTAGATGTAGAATAATAATAAAGGGAGTTATTTTTAAAAGAAAGAAAGGGAAAAAAATAACATAGTAAAGCTGTCTCAAAAGTTATTTTAAATAACATTTTTACAAATTTTATCCAAAATTGCTAAATTCAGATACAATACTTAAATGTAAAATAATGATTATTTTTTGAATAATGATATATGAACTTTAAAATGCATTTTACATTTCATCTACCTTTTACGGAATAGAAAATATTAATTTAATATTCACGCCCTTTTAACGATTCGTTCCGTGCCATTTTCCTAAATCTGGTGCCGCACACATTTTTTTCAATCATTATTATGGGCTTTTTAAAAGTTTTCTGATATATATATTAATCACTGCTTAGAGTGTTTAACTTTATGATAGCTACATATTTTCAACAAATTATGCTTAAAACAGAAATATCAATTTCAAGATTCATATCCGGTATCGACATAACCCTTCCGCTACTTTTTTTTTCCCCTTTCTCTCTCTCCGTACTTATTTCTTCCTCATGTTAAATACAAAATTTCTAAAACGCATGGTATTTGGCATTATACTTGGCTCTCTTTTGGCGCACTTGGCGAATTCTGTGGTGTCAAAACTGATCGATAGTTGGAGAAAGAACAGCGAATGCGCGTCTGTGTGTGTGTGTTCACGCGCGAAGTGCACTGGAAGGCTTGGTATCGACCGACTGAGTAGCGGATGCGATGGTTTTTGTGTTTTGCTTCCTTTTTTTCCTTTTAAAAAGACTCGCCTCTTTTTCCAGCCGCGCCGACCGCCATCTTGGATGAGCTATGAGCTTGGACGGTGATCAAAGGGTTAAGGGAGAAAAGCCCCAGCAAAACTAATGCCGCAGTCTTTGTTGCTGGGCAAAAGCTTCGACTGGCAAAAAAAGGTATGAGAAGACGCAATAAAAGATCGTACCTAAAACATTACGAGAAGAAACTCATATTGCACTAAAGAAGACTATCAAATGTGTTTAAATGCTAATTTTATAAATTAGAGAAACTCACTATTTTTTTTTTTTTACTTCATCATTTGCAAATTTTCTCTTGAAAATAACTGCGGTAATACATACACAAAACATTTTTTTTTTTTTAATTTAAAAATTATTCTTTATTGTGAAAAATTCATTTGCAATAAATATTTAGCAAATAAATATTTTTTACTAATATTTTTTTTTCAATTGGTGTAATTTTTGTGGCCAATTTCTTTTAGTTAAAATTGTGTATAGTCGCAATTAAATATAGCTGACATATTTTGTCTACATTTTTGATATCCTGAAGATGGTGACTGAATAAATACCGTGAAGTTCCACCGTTTTTTTCAAAGATTATTGATGTCATTAGTGTTTTTTATTCGTTTTGAACTGCTTCGTGAAGACTGTTTCGTAGCAACTAATTCGCAAGATAACCATTCATTTTAATATGGTAAGTTTTAGTTTGGTTATAGAAACATTCAAGTTTTTAGAAAGTGCTTAAGATTAAAAAAAGAAAGGAGGAATAAAAAAATGTTTGCAAAGCACTTTTTTTATGGGAATTTAGAAAAAAAAAATATTACCACACTGACAAATGAGATATCGATTGGGTGCAAGCAATTTACGATTCTTCAGTTACTTTCCCTTAATATGATTAGGAATTGGTTTATTATTGAACTTTTTTTTAAATAGGTTGAGCCTACGTGTATTCTGTCACTTAGTTCTGAGATTTAATTTTAAAAACTTTTTAGTATTTTTCGTATAATTATTCTTTAGTTATTTTTGCAACAATGCGATTAAGAATTGGTTTATTAATTCTTTTATATCATTATTATTGCTAATTTAATTGAGCCTACGTTTAAAGGTGCTTATATGAAATTCTGAGCCGTGATATTAAAAACATTTAAATGAGAACATTTTACATAGTTTAACAATTGTTCTGAAAATAAGTTATTTCATTTATTTACGTACCTAATATGTTGGTACTTAGCCTAATTTAGTGGTAATAAAAGTTTTTTTTTTTTTTCCTAAGTATTGCTAAAAGGTCGCTCTTCACTAAAATGCATATGAAACGTTATTTGGATCTTATTATTTCAACCTCATAAAAAAATATATTGTACAAAATCTCAGATTTGAAGTTAGTTTATTTGTTTATTAATATTTTCTAATCTTTGTAATATTTTTTTTATGCTGAAGCAATTAAATACTTGCACAAAAATTATATATTAGAAAAGTAAAATAATAATAATAATAATAATAATAAGCATCAATGGACGAAGTATTTTTGTTAAAAAGAGTTAATTTCTTTACTAATTGTAAAAGAAATAATATCACAAGTGTTTTTCAAAAAATATGAAACAGGAAAACATTAAATAAATATTGTATTCAATCACTTTTTTGATAATTATATACTTTAGAATCATATTTAATAATTCCGCTATTTTGTATAGCAGTTTCAATCATATATTATAAAAATTATTTTCTTTTTAGAAGTTTGGAAAACAATACATTATTAGAAGAAGAGGGGAAAACATATTTTCTCTGTTGAGTTAAACTGAATATTTTAATTTTTGTAGACTTTAATATTTTTTCTTTATTATCAAGGTATCTTTGTCTTAGTTATAAAGTTAAAACTGGGAAGTATACACAAGCTAGTTATATTTTAAAATATCTTAAATCTCTATACTTCATCGAAAATAGAAAAAATATGTAAGCAAAATGCATTTCATTCACATTATTTATAAAATCATATAAACTTAAGTATTCCTTACAGTACCGTATGAATCAAAATTAGTTTACTGATAAATACATGAATAAGTTATTTTTTCTATATGCTAATGTTATTCTTTTACAGCTCTTTTGATAGAATTTGGTTTGTTAAAATAAGGAAGCTATAATATGACTGGTAAAGGTATTTAGTCATTGTTATATTCATGTACTTGAAAGATTTTCAAACATACTAATGTCCATTTTTAGCTACTTTTCTTTACTAATCCGGATTTTTAAGATTATTTTTCTTTGTAGGTTAGTTATTTAAAATTATATAGACAGAATTTAAAAAGAGAAGTTGAACATGAACTTCTTAATACACTAGAAACAAAGATCGTTTTCATTAGCAAGTTTCACAGTTTTCTTTCCTTTTTTTTTCTTTTTTCTTTTTCATCCGACTAAATTTAACTGCAACCAATACAGATACTTAAACAAGTCTTGCAGATCTTGCAGACTTTGCATTTCATAAGCTTCTGCCTATTAAAAACTATGCAATTTTTCTTTTGAAACTAGTCGGTTTTTTTAAACACCTATCATGTTTTTAGAAGTTATTTTATAATTCATATATTCTAGATAAAAAAATGTAAATAAAGTAAATATAAAAGTAATCTTTAATTCTTTATATCTCAAATTATAAACTAATGAAAATTTCATCTTCCAAAGAATTTTTTCTGACTTTTGGGGAATACGTTGAAAGATATATGCATTCACTAAACAGGTAAATTTTGATAGATCCCATCTGTTAAAATTTATGAACTAAATCGTATTTTTGGGGATTTTGTGAAATATTTACACTTCTACTCAAATCTTTTACTTAAAATATTGTATTTAGTACTTTATAAAATTTGAAATCTACAAATATTATAACCTTACAATATAAACATAGATTTTTTTTTCAGAACTGAAACTTCCAACTTAATATCTTATCAGCAACAAGATAGCTGATGAATTAGAAATCATTTTATAAAATATTTTGGTTTTGCACAACGGATAGCGCTTTTGGAACATCATAAAGTAAATTATATATAACTCATCCTAAATTGTATCAATCGATTTAATTATGTTATAAATAATTTCATTATCCAGATGGGAAAAATTAATAGTTTTAATGACAATATTGGTTTTTTTTTTTTATCTATTTGAATTCAGAAATCAAATACTGAATTTTTTATAATCTGTAACAAATAATTATCGTAGCTTCATTAGTTAACTAAACTATTAACTATATAGTTTGACTTTTAAAAATCTATTAATTTAAAAAATTATTACTTTGCAACAATATTCACTGATTTAAGAACTGCAATTAATATGAGTTGACAAATTTGGTAAAAACGTCATTTTCTTCTTTTTACGTTTTTATTATTATTATATTATAACGGTGATTAAATGGCTAGTTCTGTTAACAGTTTCGTTTTAAAAGAAATATTTTTTGTATTCTTTTTGAATCAATCGATTTGTTAAATGAATTCTATAACAAGTTTTTGTTTAATGGTAATTTAAAGTGCTGTCGGAACACAAAGAGTTAACAGAAACATTATAAACATTTTTTCTAGTGCAAAATAATACATTTTATATTTCGTTATATACATTCACATATTGGAAAACGATACTTTTAGTGATTTGGAAGATAGTGGAATATACTATATATGCTCTATGTCACTGTAAAAAAAAAAAAAGTTGGAATCATAGTACTCCAATTAAAATGCGATTCTTAAAAATGCATTAGAATTTATATCGTAATAATTTTATTCAAAAATGCTTATTATATACCAAGTCCTTGTTTTGCTTGCTTATGTTAAAATTATATTACACAATTGAAACACTCAGTTAGGGAGGGGGGGGGGGCTAGTAAATTATTAAAAAAAAAAAAAAAAAAAAAAAAAAAAAAAAAAAACCTTTTTTTTTATTATTTTTTTCTTTTAGAAATAAAATGATTTTTTTTTTTTTTTCATTTTAAATCATTCGACTTGTATAAACTAGATTTATATATGACAGCTTAATATTGTTATGGAAGGAATGAATAACAGATGGTCTTTTAAATAATTAAATTAACTTTCTTTGCAAAGTACTCCCATTTTACAAGATTTTTATTATTTTAAATTATTAATAAAATAAAACATATATTGATAATGTACAGTAATTTTTTTTACATATTTTTTTAAACAGGAACAAACCTTTAAATGCAAACTCTTACTATGTGACTAGGTACTTTCTTTTATGTAACTTATTATTCAATACTAAGGTACATATTAATTCCATTAAATATATTTTATTTCTTTAAATTGTCTCTTAATGAAGAAAGTAAAATTAGGGGAAAACAAATTGTTTAATAAGTATCAGTTATCACGTTATTTCTTATTAAAAATTGAATATAAATTATATTGAAATAAATATTTTAATCCAATGTAAATATATAAAATACTTTTCACAATTTTAATTAAAATGGTAAATAATTTTTCGTGCCATCAGTATTTTCTAACATAATTCCTAAAATTTAAAAATGATTTAACATCAAATAAAAATAGAAAATAATTAATTTAATCCAATAAAATATTAATCATATAAAATAATTAATTTAAATAAGAATTTTATCGAATGCAGACTTTAAAAAATATGTTAGAAACAGTTTCATTATCCTAATGGAAGAAAATTAATACTTTTAATGACAATATGCATTATTTTTCTCTATTTGAATTCTGTTCCATTACAGAAATCAAATGCTTAAATTTTAATAATCTATAACAAATAACAATCGTAGCTTCATTAGTTTACTGAACTATTAAGTATCGTTTGATTTTAAAAAAACAATTAATTTTAAAAATTATTATTTTTGCATCAATAGTTACTGATTTAAGAACTGCAATTAATATTAGTAGACAAATTTGGTAAAAACTTCATTTCCTTCTTTATAAATTTTTATTATTTTTGTATTATAACGGTGATTAAGTGTTAAGTTCTGATAATAGTTTCGTTTTAAAAGAAATATATTTTTCTTTTTTTTATTCCTATTGAATCAACATTTAAATTAGGATATACCTGACATAGAAAAATATGTAGAGTATGACATAGAAAAATAAGATGTAAACTGTGATAACACAGACAGATATTTAAATGTATAAATAAGAACAGCTGCTTTTAGACAGATATATATACAAATTACTTATAATTCTTCGAAATTTAAAATTGATTTTTTTACATATATAGTGAGATGTACTTTTAGGATATTATTAAACTCTTTATTTCGCACATTATGAATTAATGAAATGTTTACCTTCACCAGATGTTCATTTTCACTTATACCTTTTAAATTCACTAAAAAGCATTTTTCCTCAATTTTTTATTATTGCAATCATTAAATAAATTTAGAAAGAATTCGAATATTATAATTAATACACTAAATTGGTATTTGTAGGGTTTTGTGTAATATATACAATTCTACTCAAGTAATTTTTGAAAAATATTGGTTTTATTATTTGATAGAATTAAAAAATGTGCATTAGATGGTCTTACGTGCAAAAAATAGAAGTTTTTAAGAACTGAATCTTTTCATTCCATGTCTTCAAATATCATAAAAGCTGAAAAATTATAACTGGATTTTTTTTTCTTTGCTTTGTATAGCGAATAATGCTTTTGGGACATGGTAAAGTAATGTATGTATAATTCATAAAAACTGCATTTACGTCAATTGATGTGTGAAATGAATTATAAAGCCAGTTTTTTAAATGTCACTTCTGAGTATCATAGAAACATGATGGGTTGAAAGAATTTAATCTTGTCAAACATGTTTATATTTTGCTTACGATGTGACAACATGATGATAACTTAGATGTGGCACATTCAAATCTTAAGAATTAATGTTTCATAATGATTAAAATATCTTATTTTACTTAACAATTGTTGTCACGAATTCCTATCACAACAAATTTCTAACAAAATATTAGTAAATTACAAAAGTTAACTTTTGTTTTGATTAAAAAAAAAAAAAAAAAAAAAAAAAAAAAAAAGCATTTTATTCTTTTTTTGTGTTTGAACAAGGGAAATTCAATTCAAAATTAACCAAATTTTTATAAAAGTTTTTTTTTAAATTTAGGACTGATTAAATCCATAATTTAATATATTCCTGGATGTTATTTAGTCATTAAAAATCTAAAAATATAAATGCGTGTTTTTAAAATACAAAAAATATAATTAAATGTAAGAACATGTTTTTTAATTTAATGCGTTTGTGTAATAATGATGTACTTCATATCAGAAAGGTATGCCTTTTCATGTTTTGGTAAATTAAATGCAGCTAAAGAAATCTTGATTAAATTGAAGTAAATCAGATTTAATAAAAACTGTCGTTTCCTCATTAATAGATGTTACACAGTTGAACTATTTTTTCATGTGTGTGTGTATGTGAGTTCTAAATATATTTATGATATAATTTTCTTCTGAGAAAAGTAAGTGATATAAAACATATCAAAATTCAAAAAGATAAAATGATTGCACGTTTTGACAATTAATAAATATATATGTTTCACTTGGGCAGAGAGGTGATACAGAGAGATTAAATTATCTCAAAAAGCCCGAAGAACAATATTTAAATTCGCATATGTGTTATTTTATGCTTTATACATCGTTCTTTTTAGGCAGACTTAATCTTCTTCACTGGTTTAAAGGGCTTTGTTCTTCCAATGTTTTCTAAATAACAAGTTTAAAAATATTTGTTAGATATTTTAGGTGATAAATGCCAACTTTAATAATCTGGTTCATCATGATTGCATTTAACATAATTTTCTTCAGAAGAGAATTTGAATTCAGGGATTTGAGATATATAAAATTTAAGAATTCAGGGTATAAAAAAATTCACGCTTTTTAATTATGTGCTTATTAAACCAAATTCTCTTGTACCGGGCAAAATTTAATTTTTTATCCTCCTGAAGCATTTTATTTGCACAAATATTCCTTTTAAATCTTTCGACATTATTCATATCGCAGGATACTGAATATCAACAAATTAAAAATCTACAAAATATATTATTACATTAATGAAATAATGCATTTCTATTTTATAGCATTCTCGTGCCGTGTGATTCAACAGTTAACAATACTGTGATTCAAGAGTTAAAAATATTAAAAATTATTTTTTCGATCTAACTAATAAATTCAGAGGTATGATAACTGCACTAACATTTCAATACACTCAGAACTTTTTTTTAGTTACTCAGTTCATTCAACCCCTTATGCACTTACTGCGGAAGTAGGTTCCGTCACTGGGTCTATGACTGAACTGAAAAGTTTGCTTACATGCTGGAAAACTATTGAAGTTGAAAATAGTTACGATAATTGAAAATAGTGAAGTTTACTAAATGTTAAGTAAATATCTTGAATAAAACATCTATGATCATTTTGTACACATATACTAATAAATGTGTAAATGAATTTTTTTCATTATTTTTTTAGTGTTAATTCAAGAATAAAAATATAATTATTTAACCATTTATTTTTGTAGTAATTTTAATGCATATTTTTATAAGAGCATAAATTAATATTCTCTTTTCATTTATGTCTATCTAAAAAAAAGTAAATAAATAAAAATTAAGATGTAGAAACATAGGATCAAAATGTAAATAATTTGATATGGATAAAATAGTGCATAGTCTAAAAAATAATTTATTGATTTAAATTTATAAAATGTCTCGATTATAGTGTAGACGATAATCTGAATTAATATTATAAATAAAAGATAGAAAAAAACCAGGAATCTTTCAAACATAAATATATAATTTTTTTTTTCCTTTTATTAATCAAGATGTAAAATGTATAGTAATTATATGGTTACAAATATACATTTTCTGTTGTACTGAGAAAGAATTCTTATGAATTATGTGCAATGCTCTATTTTCACTAGTTTTTTAATAAAAACATTCATCTGACAGAGCTCATAGTATCTTCAGAACAGGATATCTACTTTGATAATGACCAACCTTAATATTCAACGAATATCTGACAAGAACATGCTCAAGGTTATTCATTCAAAAATTTAAAGGTTTTGCTATTACAAAATTTGCAATATATTTCTAGATATTTTAATAATAGGAGTTCAAACTTTTCTCAGCATTGACATTACTTTCCATTTTTTTAAAAATCTTAACAACATTCTTATCACAAAGTAATAATACTGACCTGTAAAAAAAGCAGGAATAAAATTTATTAAAATTTATAAAATTTATTAAATTTTTTTAATTTTATCATTAATTAAAAATTTGTTTTATTTCTACTTTTCACTATTGACTTCACGTATTATTTGCTGATTTTTTGGTAGTTTAAAATTATTAAGTATTTTTTTTTTTCGGTATGAGTAATAAAGTCTCGCACGCAATATCTGTAGGAAGAAACTTTTTGCACTCCTTCGTAATATCCAAGATAAAGGTGAATAAATAAATAAATATATATATATATAAGATATGTAAACAGTGTTGCTGTTATCCATAAATTTAGCGAAAATTTTAAACCTATAGTAATTTCTACAGTGAAACATTTTGTTTTAAAAACAATAATCACCGTTAGCTTTCCTTTTCATTTATTTAAGGAAACATTGTACCCTTTGAACTATTTATTCAATTGATTTTTTTCTAATATCTTATTGCCATAGAATTAAATGTTTTTGGAAAAAATACTATTTAATCAAGAAACAAAAGTAATCATTTATCGAGCATAGCTTATGAAATACTTTCCAACACATTCAGAATAATGTAACTAAAATTCACCTTTTAATTAAGGTAAAATATGATGCCTAAATAAATAAGTTCAAACTTCGTGTAGGCGTGAAGGCCTACCAAATGGCTTGAGCATAACAAGCTCTGCCCAGTTAAGTATATCTTTTAATGCCTCTGATTAATGAAAATTGTGAAAAAGTTTGTACAATTTTATTACTGCTGTCAGCCCAATCGGGTCTGGATGTGAAATTAAACAATGCAAGGTATGAAGTATATGGAGACATCAACGATTTTAAGTGAACCGCTAGTTTGATAGAAATGCACATTCCAATTATCCATATAAAATTGGAAATGTTAAACAATATAGGTTGAAATCCGTGATATTTTTCAATACGGTGGATGCCAATGAACAATGTATAACTAAATTTTAAAAAATTACAACTTGGAAAACGTGTAACACATTTGACAACTCAATTTCAACAAAAATCAAATATATTGGGAAAATTTTCCAATTTTTATTTTATTTATTTATTTATTTATTTTGTTTATCACTGTATATGATCTATAAATTTGTATATATACAAAATACTACGAAACATTTAATTAAGTTAAAAAGCGCATAATACGGTTTAAATTTTCCCTTTAGCATTCTTCGTCAATAAGCGGAAATTTCCTCAAATTCTACTGTGTGGCCCTGTAATGATCTATAGAATTTATTCACATGAAGTAATAAGCAAAAATACTGTTTGGGTTTAAAAATCGATACCTAAAATGAAAATGCATTTCCAGCATTATTGTTCGTAGACAGCACTAAAACCGAATTGTTTTTGTGTGTCTCTCTAAATGAAAGATAAATATTATGCCCACCATAGTATATAATAAGCACATTTTAGTGCACCACAGTCATGTATATGAATTTCAGTATGTTTGAAACAATATAACATTTCCTGCAAACTATTGTTACCTCCATAGACCATAATGTAATGAGTTTGTTTTCAGTGCTCCTGTAAACGAATTATAAAAACTACATAATTCGGTTTCACTGAGAAACATGAATGATAAATCTCAATGACACATGTTAATTAAAAGGTAATCGGGAAATATTTGCGCGAGTTAGAGCACGCACAGACTGACAAATGGAATTTATAAACAATTTTCAACTGTAATAAATAATGCTAAAAATGTTATTTTTATGAAAAGAATTTTTAAAAGGAATAATAATAATAATAATAATAATAATAATAATAATAATAATAATAATAATAATAATAATAAAACATTAAAACCACACTTCTCCTGTAATTTTGAATATGCTACTTTTTTTTTTTTTTTTTTTTTTTAATGTCTTTAATTGCATTTTGTAACTGTAAGACTCCTATTTCCAAAAAATCAATTAGTTTAAGAAAAAGAAATACATATCATGAAATGTAGAAAAGCACAATAAAAGGATTGTATACTTAACATTAAATAAATATATATCTATATTACTGAAAATTTGATTCTTAATTTTTAAAAATGGACCATAAGAATCGTCCATTAAAACAGAGCCAATTAAAAAATATATGTTGAAGTTTTATCATTTTGATAATAGAATTTATATATTGAAAAAAAAAAACACAAACTGTGAAAAGTAAATTTATAGAGTGAAATTGAATCGCTTAAACGGAAACGAATGCAGTAAAGGACATTTTTAGAATGCTTTTAACTATCTAAACTTTACGATACTTGGTCAAACTATACTACTGATGTTTAAATTAATTTTAACCCATGTTTAACCAGTTATTGAAAAAAGTATTTTTTGTCTAAAGATTATGTTTTAACTTCATAATGACACAAGAAAGAACATAAAACAGAAAAACTTACCAAAATTTTATTATCTTCAAATTTACAGAATGGTCAAATTCTCGGCTATGGCATTGTTATTATTATTATTATTATTATTATTATTATTATTATTATTATTATTATTATTATTATTATTATTATTATTATTATTATTATTATTATTATTATTATTATTATTATTATTATTTTCTACTCAGACTTCTCCTTTCAAATGAAATGGTAAAAAATAGTTAAAACACAAACCAACATTCCCCCCCCCCTCCCCATTTTTTCAGATAGTTTGTTGTTTTGTTCAATTATGTAGTTGATAACAACTTGTTTTCAGCTATCCCAAAATTGGTATGTTTTAAAAATTTAATATAAATAATTTTTTAAAATTTGTATATTGAGTCGGTTTAATGAATGGTTCTTTCCCTAACATGTAGTACTAAAACTGAAGCTTCAGCACAAATATTCTATAAGTATATGACGAGAAATATATGTTCTAATGTATATGGACGATGGTCAAATATGGGTATCATTTCAATCATTTCAATCAATACCTAAATTAAAACTGATATTTTCATCTTCTTTTTTTTTTTTTTTTTTTTTTTTTTTTTTTTTTCAAAATAAAGTTACATTGTGTAATATTTAATTGTAATGCGAAACTTCCTAAACAACTTGAATAGAAATTGTACAGTAAAATGAAAGTTATTCGTCTTACATTAAAGTAATTCGAGGTCAGTATATCTAACTTACACTGTTGGATAAATTTGAAACTACCCCTCATTAGTAAGCATTAAATTTATTTCAAGTTGTGACATCAGGATTAAATGTAATGTTATCATACAATTTACACTAATTATGAATTTTTTATTTCTATATTAAAACCGTCCAAATTTTGATTACCACTATTTCTAAATAGCAAGTTTCATCGTATTTAATCCCACTTCTCTGTCATTAAATAATCAGACAGTTTTATTAGGAAATAATTATACTCAAAAATTGCAAGGTTTTGTCATATAAGCAGACATTTATAGTTTTATAAAGCATCTATGTGATCGTCCGTAATCAAACATTGTAAAATAATTTATAAATAATTTCTCGTGCAATCTGGATTTTGAATGGTATACAATTTAGGAATTATAAAGCAGAAAACTTCACATAATCAACCAATTCCTAAATTAAAATTTGTATTTTTTTAATTAAAAAATTTATTTTTTCAGTTAGTACAGCGGAATATGCATATAGCATATTTAGCTGTAAGCAAGAGAATTAAAGATAAAATTTTATAAGATTATTTCTAGATGTAGAATTTTAATCTTCTCTCTCCCCCCCCCCCCCTCCCCTAAAAAATGATGATGATGGTAAAAATGCAATAAATAATTAATGAATATTCGTCTTTATTTATTCCTCTGGCCGTAAACTTCTTTAATAATTAAGTAGACATATAGAAAAAATATTTTATATCTAAGCACAACAAATGGCTAGAAAATATATTTATCAAACATTATTATAAACTTGATGTGATATGCGATACAAAAGCAAATCAGTGGTAAATGATTTTACTCTTCGGCAATTAAAATTACAGCTAATTAAACTGCTGTTAGCAAAAGTTACACATTTCACTGAAAAATTCAAACCTGTATATTTTTTTAACATATATGTGGTATGATACTTGATGCCCACTATTTGAAGAAAAACTTTATTTTTGTCTCCATATATGTTACATATGTAATATATGTGTCTTCATACTATTTTAACTATGAAGTTTTTCGTGAACAATATATTTCTGTAAATCCGTATATTTTATTTTAAAAAAAATCTCGTGTGTAAGTACCTTTAGCTAGCACTGAACACATAAATTCTACAATGATGTAGAATATTACTGTACTTTCTGGTATATTTTGTTTGCCCTTTTTTACCATTTTTACTGTTCTAAAAGCAGAGAATGAGAAAAAACACGTGAGTTGTTATATCAAATGAATAATAAAGATTACACAAAATGCATAGCATTCAAAAGTTTGTAATAATTTTTTTCACTGGGATAATATAGTCCTATTTTATTATTATAATTTTAGTATGTGTGTGTGTTCTGGATCATTCTACAGTCAAACATGAAAAAATACCCTTTTAATCTTAAAGTGTGAATAGCATCTTCTATACGATGTATTTACCGGATTTTCTGTCACAAAATTGTATTTGCATTACATTTCTTGGTTGATACGACTGCTTACTCAAAGATATAATATTTCATTATAATTACAAATTCTTCTCCGTCTGCAGTTTAACTGTTTTTCATTCGACATCATTCAATAAATAGAAAATTTCAGTGCAAACAAATCAAAATTTGTGTGGCATAGTACTGATGACTTTCAGCTGTAAGACCATATACGCACACTTGTGTTGCAGTCGAAGAAAAGAAGTCGCAATGAGGGGGACAATAAAACGATTTTCTTTTAAATAACCAGGCTGAACTATTTGAAAATTAAAACTATAAGAATACGAGCAGTTTTATCTCACATTTTGTGTAAAAAAAATCTGAGAGTGGGTTGGGAGAGTAAATTAAGTCAGTAAATACAGTCTCTGAAAAGGTTGTGTCGTTCATAGAGGGAAAATATTGTATGCAAAGTAAATGTCAAGCACAAACCTTTTTCTTTCAAGCATATCACCTCCATCTTAGAATTGTTTTTGAAAACGAAAAAATAATGTTATTGTTATTTTAAACCGGTGCCAAAATTTATTTATAGACTTTTATGCATTCTTCTTTTTACTATTTATTGCATCAAATCTCAAATTTATGGAAAAACTTTATCCTTATTTGATTCTGTGATTATTTACGTTTTGCGTAAAAAACAAAATGCAAGCAATAATTTTATGTCTCTTTTTCTACTACAATGCAGCACCAATAATATGCTTTCTGACGTCTGAAACGTTAAGATCAATGTTTTGATTTCAGAATTATTCACAATTATAGAATTATTCAGAATTACTTCAGATATTATTTATTATTTTTTCACTTCTCATTTCTCTACATGAAATGTCGTCTGGATATTTTTAAATAAATTTAAGTGCTATATTCATAAAACAGAAGACAACTTTCAAGTGGT
Source organism: Maratus speculifer (assembly GCA_964019185.1). Classification (NCBI taxonomy): domain Eukaryota; kingdom Metazoa; phylum Arthropoda; class Arachnida; order Araneae; family Salticidae; genus Maratus; species Maratus speculifer. The sequence goes on from OZ025293.1 coordinate 227,148,824, forward strand.
GGAAAACAATCGAAAAGTGCTATTATTATTATTATTATTATTATTATTATTATTATTATTATTATTATTATTATTATTTTATGGTTTTATTCGAACATTCTTGCTTAATATATTTTGATATAATTTTGATTCAAATAGTTATTTTTTCTAAGCAAAGTATTATCTTGTAATCTACAAAAATGGAAATTTTATTTTCAATTAACCAAAATTTATCTCACTAAAAGTTACATGTGTCACTCTTTTTTACGTTTTTGTGAAAGAAAGAAAACGAAAGTGCACTCCACATATTTGAAACAAAAATAATCCAATTTTGAATGTAGTAGTTTTCGCTAGCTTTATAAGAATATACTGTAAAATGGGGTCAATAGGAACGAAACTTCCCGGTCATACAAATAAATGCAATATAAATGTGATGATATTTTTAGTGATGATATTTTTAGTGATGATATTTTTAGTTGCCAATTTTTTTATAAGGAGGTAATAACATTAAGAGTTGGGAAATTCAGTTTTGACATGTTGGCACGACTACTGGGGTTTATAAAAAAAACTTCAAGAGGATCCTCAAAAACCTCATTTTTTTCAACGTCTTCAAAACTTTGTATGTAACTTCAGTATTTTTCGTATTCTAAACCTAAGCGAGGGGATTTTTAATTAATGATAGACCTGTAAACGATATGCTGTATTAAATTCTAGTTATTTCTAAACTACATAATAAAAAAATGAAAAATGACTTGTAACATCAGAGGTTTAAGATTTATGGGGGGAATCGGAACACGTTTTCTCTCATGGTTTATTTTTCTATACAGTAGTAGTTTCATGTATTATATGAAAACATATGCATGAATATATATTGTAACAATATTTTGTTTGTTCTAATTACTTAAAGAGTTTAAAGGTGCCAAGAAATACTTGATTAAACAAAAAAAAAAAAAAAAAAAAAAAAAAAAAAAAAAAAAAAAAAAAAAAAAATCAACGCGTAATTTAACAGACATGGAACACACAATAAAATAGCAAATTAGTTAGAAAAACTGCTCAGAATTATTCTCTGACATCCACAACATTACACAAACATCTGAAAATGAAAAAATAGTTAAAAAAGAGAAGGATGCAAACAATACTAAGGGCTGGGGATGAGGACGTATTAGTAGATCGTATTAATACATGCAGCGATTGGAGCTACTCAATAAATTCACTTACCCAATGACTACTAGTAAAGGATAACACAGAACAGGGCTGAACTTGTATTAAATTCTACTTCTGGAATTCGAATATAATTTCCTAAAATAAATTTTTATTTTTCTTGATTTCAAAGTTGTTTTCTATTTTTTTAAAAAGGTATATCTTTACTTGTATATAAAATAAAGGCTTGGTTTCAAAGTTACTATGTGTTTCTATTCCTCCTTTATCATTTTTACCTGTTTTTATTAATCCTATTAGTATTTGAATCGGAATAAATTAAGATTATAACATTTGTTCCGATTTACCCCTATCTGCGGGGTGAATCGGAACACCATTAAAAAAATAAGTAATATATATATATATATATATATATATATATATAAACAGTAAACATGTTTCGTTTTTCCTTATAAAGTAAAGAATAAAACAAGACCGAAGTTTCTAGTAGAAAAATAAAAAAAATTAAAAAATCAGTTATTGTTTTTCTTTAATGTTAAAGTTGAAAAGTGTTCCGATTCATCCCATTTTACGATACATAATAAATAAGGAGGAATACGTCAAAGATAAATTTAAATTTTAGTATAATTGGTGACCATTTATCTTTTCAAAATTAAACATTTAACAGAAAAAATTACTTCAATAACTATTGTAAAATTATAATGAATGAAAAAATATATTTTCACTCTGCCCTATTTCAAATGTTTAATTGTAGTACAAATATAATCTGAAACATTTTCTTAATAATTTTTTTCTATTTACATGTGTTAACGTTATGTCAGTATTTTAATTCTCCAAAGATAAGTTAAAAAAGCATTTATGACATATTTCAATTTATTGTTTTTTAAATTAATATTTAAAAAAAATTATGTTTATTTAAGGTGATAATCTAATGTTTAAAAAAGCAAATTATTGTTTCTGTTATTATTATTAGCTACAATAGCAAGTTACAGTAGTTATACCTTAATTTTTACTCTGTGCTTGATATTCCTTAATAGATTAATATTTTTATTTTTCTCCAGAGAAATAAATATAAAAAAGAGATTTAAAAAAAAAAAAAAAAAAAAAAAAAAAAAAAAAAACATTTCTTTAAGTATAATGTTGAGGAGTTCTCTTTTTCTGAAACACATCTTTATATACATTAAATCCGCTTTCTAGTTATAATTTTTTTTTTTTAATAAATCAGAAAACTCATATGAGATTCGTGAAAACTTACCTGTATAATAAATTTGGATTTATAAATTTAAGCATGGAGATGCTTCTATTTTATCATCGTCTTCATTATTATTGTTATTATTATTATTATGACTTAGATTAAAGTTTCGTGTATCTTCGTTACTTTTAGCTTTTGAATTCACGCTTGGTAATATATGGTATTATATGAACAATCTTCAACCTAGGTACATTTATTAATTTGTTTGTTGAATTTCTAAAAAATCTGGATAATTGTGCTGCATTAAATTTCATTTTAATACTGATATATATTTTAAACTAAGTTAAAATTATTATTTTTCAAAGTTTTATGCGTCGCAACATTGGTTTCCGAATTTACCCCCCACCCACTTTTTTTTTTTTTTTTTTTTTTTTTTTTTTTTTTTTTTTTAAGTTGGGGAGTTCCGAATTCATATTGGAATTTCTAAAAACTGAATTTTTACTTCAAAAACTGAAGATTTATCTTGCTTTAAATAAATTAAAAATTACTGTTCGGAATTTCTGTTTGAAATCGGAATTTCTATATTAAAAAACTCATAACGCCAAACTCACAACCTACTATAATATAACTATTATTTCTATAAATATTAAAATTTTGAAACACGGTAAATAATTTTATCACTGTAATATACCGCAAAAATTTCTAAAAATAAAATTAATTCACATTTTTTTTTCACATAAACTTATTGTATTATTAATGAAATACACATTTTTGGTGATTTATTTATTAATTAATTTATTATTATTATTATTATTTAATTAAGCTTTCTGAATCTGTATCATTATGCTTATAATAAATGTAATGTGAAATATCATATGGCAGTAAAATGCGTCATTTTATTTTTTTAAAGCAAATGAAAAGTTGAATTATTAGTTCCAGACAATTTTGCTGCGATATACTTTGCGAAATTAATTTGAATTACATTCGAATTCAAGTAGTCATTTGCAGTAATGATTTTTTTTTTTTTCGTAGAATTCTATACAAACCACATGAAAAAAAACCTTATTAACTGCAACCATCTGGAAATAATTTTCCATTTCACAAAATAATTTTCCATCACAAGAATTTTTGTTGTTTTTCGTTTTTGTGTTCAATATAAATACTACTCAAACGTGCAAGCAAGAAATTGCGAAAGATTAAAAAATAGAAGAAAATGAATTGAAAAGTAATGACATAATGTATGTGTTGCTATGAATTTTTGTCTAATTAAATGAATTGATTTGTAGATATAACGCTGAAGGTTTTTCAAAAGCATTGAAAGTTTTTAATTGAAAAATTAATTTCGAAATATTTTGAAATAGGTATTACTTGAAATTCATAATATTTTTTTAAAATTTTTACTTAACTAAACATTTGCTTAAACTTTCCAAATCGTTTTATTTTTCAACATTTTATTTGGAAATAAATAAATTAATTAGATTTTTCTACATTTATTTTATGACATTATGTACATTTATAATTTATTGAGTCAAATCTTCCTTCTATATTTCTCTCTCTCTCTCTCTCTATATACATATATATATATATATATATGTATATTAATATATATATATTTATTTATAGTTATTAATCAGATTCCATTTAAAATACCGCAGAATTCTAAATAATGTTGCATACGTTAGAAAAAACTTTTTTTGAAAAATCTTTGTTTAAATGTTTTTATTATTTTAAAATATATGTTGAAAAGAGTCGGCTGTTAAAGTAACAGTAAAATTTTAATCAACAAAGTAGTAAAATATATTGCTTCATGTAAAAAAAAAAAAAAAAAAAAAAAAAAAAAAAAAAAAAAAAAAAAAAAGTAGTTATTTATTTATTTACTTTTTTTTTTTTTTTTTTTTTTTTTTTTTTTTTTTTTTTTTTTTTGCATGTAATTTAATAAATATTCTATACATTAGAACATCCAATTAATTTCGTTTGTTTCTTGTAATAACGTTTTCTTCTAAAACTATTTAAAAATTTTGTGCAAGGTACACAATTTTAATTTTAATATATTTATTTCTATTTTTGGAATGCTGAATAAGCAGGTAAAACTTTAATTAATTTAAAAAATGATTAATACATTAGACTAACATTAAACTGAATGCATGATACATATATTTTTTAAATTACACTATGAAAAATGCAAGATGTAAATTAAAAAAATTCAGCAACATGTTGGGTATTATTTCGCTTGCCCTTAAAACACACCAATTCAGAATATTTACGAATTTACGAATATTTAACATCTTTCAAAAATCAAAAGTGCGAAAAAATAATTTAAGATCGGGATAACTAGAAGTGTCAATAATTCAAAATTAGCCATAAAATAACAGAAACACCACACACAAATAATTTAAGGGATACGAAAATATCAACATATAATAACATCCGCACATAATGCAAATATTTAAAAACCAAAACTGCATTCGTATAACAGACATTTTTCTCCATTCTTCGGAAAGCGCATCGCTTCCGATTGAGGAAATACCTATTAATATGTACTTTGCTGATCATTAGAAATCGTGCAATTCTTAAATTAGCGAAGCAAAACCCTGTCGAAGAGATCCCACTTTACGGCTTCTTATAGCTGTGGAGCGCACGATTTGAAGAGGTGTGAAGTGTGAACTGGTGATAAATTGATTTAGTTATTAAATGCGCTGCTGTATTCAGCTTTATTATTTGAGTGTTGTAGCTGAAAATAGTCATTTAAATAATGTTTTCAATTTAGAGTTGTAAATATTTTCAGTAAAGCAAAAGATATTTGTCTATTAATTTTAACAAATTGAAGATCAACTGGTAAGACGATGAGGAATTAGTGAATAGAACTAATATCGTAAACGTCGCTTTGAATTGGAGGAATAGTTGAGTCGGAAAAAAGTTTCCGTAATGATATTGCGTTCAGCAAGAATATTAATTTTATTAATTTTATTATTATCATTTTGTTATTTCTTTCTTCTTATTCATTATTATTTTATTAATGCATTCTTTTATTTTTTATTTTTTATTTATTATTCCTTATTATTTATTATTTATTATATTTTTTGTTGTTTATTAATAAAATTTTTATTATTATATTCTGTTATTTATTATTATTATTTTATTTTGTTTTTTATTATTATTGTTGTACTTATTATTTTATTATTGTTTGTTTTTATTAGTTATTATAATTATTTTATTTTAATTTTGAAAACAACTATTTTTACTTCAATAGAATGAAGATTCTTACTCTTCAGAACCTTCTTCCTCTCTTCTTATTCTAATCATCTCATTCTTCTTTTTTCCTTTCATAAATAATGAACACGTGCATAAATATGTTTGGTTAAAAATTGTCGTCTGGAATCATTACGTTAGAACCATGTTCACTGAAAAAAAAAAAAAAAAAAAAAAAAAAAAAAAAAATTAAAAATCGCAAAGTTACTAAAATTTTTCTTGGAAACTGGGATTCCTAGAACTTTAAATGTTACGGTAACAGCAAAAATTCGTGTAACCGATTCTACTACATGAATTTTTGCTGTTACAATTGCATAAAAAGTTCTAGGAATCCCACTTTCCTAGAAAAACTTTATTAACTTTACAGATTTTTTTTTTTCAGTGTATTAATCATAATGCATACTACAGGCTCCTTCTTGATAAAAACTGCTGTTTCAATTATAAACTTCGCTTTTTACTTTTATAGCATCTAATGGCCTACTTTAGTTATGAGAAAATACCCATTCGCTAATGTTAATCCTATGGAAGAGACTTATAAGATATCTCAGTTGAATTTCAATATTTTTTTCAACCATTGGATAGCTGAAATCGATCTGTACAAAGGCCGTTTTCTACTTTTTCGATTTCCTTTGCAGGTTTGAATTGTGATGATCCTTTCACTTTCGAAAGCGGTTCCGGAAATAAGAGTATCCTCATTAAAAATATTTGTAAAAAAAAATCGAAAAGGTTAAAAACAATCTTTACACAGATCGATCTCAGCTATCTAGTGCAAAATAAATAAATATATGTATATATATAAAATCATTTTAAAATATTGAATTGCAACCGCGATATCTTTATAAATTTCTTCCATAGGATTACCATTAGTAAACGCGTTTTTTCCCTTGATTGAAGCGAGCATAAAAAAAAAATATTTAATAAATTTGAATTTTCTTATATGTTTGTTGAAGCTGAAAATAATCAAATTAGTTTTATATTATATATATAATTTATTTAGTGTTGTAATTATTTTCAGTGAAACATATTTGTTTATTTATGATGATAAAAAAGTAATGATTTATGAGAAATTAGCGAATAGAGTTAATATCGTATCGTAATGTCTCCGGATTTGGATAGTGGAATGCTGAAAATTCTTCCGTGGTGACCTTGGTTGGGAAAATATTGCGTACATCAATATTGAATTCCATTATTCTTCTTATTCTTTGATGTGTATATATATATATATATATATATATATATATATATATATATATATATATATAATTTAAGTAGGGATTTGTAGCGCTATATATATGTATATATCTCTATCTATCTATCTATATATATATTGTGCTATAAGATATTAAATTCAATGGTTCATATATTGTAATGCAATTAATGGTTATATATATATATATGTATACAAAATTACCACATTGAAACATGGAAAAAATAAATTAAAATTAATATAATCGAATTTTTTTTAACCGAAGTAGAATCTTCAGGCCCACAAATACTTTGGAACTACAAATAACGTGTGTGATTTGATCCTTCTATTAGCCATGAAAAAGCAAATTAATACGAATTTGGGGTTACCCACACACATAAAATGAAAATAAATTTGAGAAAAACATGAAAAATAAATCATAATAACACCATTAAAATGGATAGTAAAGGAAAAAACATAACAGACACTATAGTTATCCCTAAAATGTTGTTGCAAAAAATCCTTAATATGTATAAAAACAACACATATATTTGCCTGTTGGAGATACATGTGCAACGTAACTTGATCAAAATAAGGTAGGGTTTAAGATTATTTATATGAAATAGTCTGGCCATTATCTTTTAAAAGTTACATATTTTAAATTATACTGTCTGTGGATTCAATATTTATAAAATTTTCTCCATGTTTAAACAAGTAAAATATTAAAAGTTCCGCTCTTCTACAACCAAAACTCGCCGAGGAAGCACGAAGTTTTTTCTATTATTATTAATAAAATATGGTAATAGCCCCGTTTCGTAGGCATTATCTCCAATGAAATGGCAATCGTATTTATGCGGTATGCCGTTCCGGGAAATATTGCTGGCACACATGTTTGTGTGGTATGCAATTCAGCATGTAATTTTTTTTTTTTTCACTTTTTAAAATTGAAAAAAAAAATGGACATGTTCCGTGTTTAACTTTTAATATAGTTTCTTTCTATAATTAAATTTCTATAGTGGTTCCTTCGATAATTAAATTGGAGTAATACTTGCTGTATATCTATTTACAATATATTATAAATTTAACATTTAACTAAATATTTTTATTACCACTCTCAAACGAATTTTGTTTAAACGCTATATTTCGACGCAGTATAACATAACAACAAGTTTTTTTTTTTTTTTTTTTTTTTTTTTTTTTTTTTTTACTTTAATAAGAATTGATTTTCACATACATTTTTATTCTATATTATTCATTTTGTCACGTTCTATTTCATTTTTTATTGAACTTTTTTTGTGTTATTTCTAAGCTTACAACTTTTTAATTATCTACTTTAAAATGTTAATAATCTTAGCTCAAAATTCTTTACAAGTATCTCCGAAGCATCACTGAATCTGCATTCCCTTAGTGATGGAGAGAGATGATTTATAACGATTCCGAGTCACTGACTCCAGGTGAAGGAGTTGGAGCAACAGGTGATCCCTCTCGTAGTCGGAAAAAGGGGACGATTTTCTATGCACTAGGAACCCTTTGCAGTAACTCAGTTCGTTCAACTCCTTGTGCACTTACTGCGGAAGTTGGTCCCGTCACTGGGACTATGACCGAGAAGAAAAGTTAACTTCCATGCTGGAAAATTTATCTGGATGAATATAATTCCGATAGTTGAACAGAATAAAATTTACTAAGTATTAACTTTTTATGTCACAAATTATGTCTCAATACAAAATTCACCTTTCAAAGCATTTTTCCTGAATTTTGAAATGCGGTGAGATTTACGCAATTAATTAATAATTTATTTTTAAATGATTTCACATATTTAAATGACTAGCCTATGTATTTATATGGAAATGTCGCTTTTGGAATATTTTTATCTCTACTTAAATCATTTCTATAAAATATTATTAGGCATATGTTACAGAATAAAACAATGTACAATTATGGACTTACATATAAACATAGAAAATTATCGGAACTGAATTTATCCACACCATATATTTAAATATCAAGAAATTTGAATAGTTATAAAAAAGAGAAAAGAAATTGTCCATTTGAAAATATTTTTGCTTTGTACAATGATTTAAAAAACTGATGGAAAAGGGTATTTATAAAACATTCTAAATATATTACTGCAAATCTATGTCTTGAATGAATTTTACAGTACATTTTTTATTGTTATTTCAAAGTATAATCGAAAGAGAGAAAAAAAATTAATCCTTATATCTATGCATATGTTTTTTTAATTTAATATTTCTGGATAAAAATATGTTCAAGAATAAAAATTTAATTATTTAATTGCAAAATTTTTGTTAGAAGTTTGATGAAATTTTCATTTATTAAAATAAACTAATAATCTCTCATCGTTTATGTTTATATAGATAATAAATAAAAAATAAAATAAAAATTAAGACAGAAAAATAGTGGCAAAGTATAAATAATTTGATTTTCATAAAATACAGCATAATTTAAATAATAGTTTATTGTTTCAAACGCATAAAAATATTTATATATATATATATATATATATATATATATATATATATATATATATATATATATAGACAAGATTCACCAATTTATATATATATATATATAATCAAATAAAACAACAGTTCTTAAGCTAAATAAAAGAAAAACAGAGCAATGTAAAAAAAATAGAGAAAGGTGTAAATCAATATTTTTTCTTATTTATTTATTTATATTATCTATTTATTTTTATTTATTTATTTTTATCAACTATTTTATTTTTTATTTTATTTATTTATTTATTTATTATGTTTATGCATAAATATTTTTTTTTACTTTATTATTTAATTAATTAATTTATTTATTGTTAGTTCTTTCTTTCTTTTTTTAATTTTCTTTCAAAGAAAAAAAAATGGTCATTTTATTGAAAGTATGATTTTTCACTGATAACTGAACAGGATTATTTCAGTAATCTCTTCAAGCCCAGCTAGCTTTTTTTCAAGTACTGGCGCATCCGTATGTCTGTAATGTAAAGTCTGGGATTAAAGGAGTTAATATGAACTATCCCAACATTTTTTTTTTTTTTCATTTTAAATTGTTTGCTTTATTTGCTTTTTACACTAAAAATTCTTTATTAATACAAATACTCTTTGTCAGTCATTCAGAAAAGAAAAAAGAAAAAAGAAAAAGCTTTTATTAGAAAGCTACACAGTCTTACATCAGTTACACTGAAAAAAAAAATTATGATACTGACAGTTTGGGCGCTACTTTAAAATCGTGATATTAACAGTAATAAACTGTAAAATTAGCAAGTAATATATCGTTTTGTGGTAATATACACTTTAATTCATTCAAGGATTTGATAATAGGAGTTGATTACCAGGGTTTTTCTTTTGTATATCGCCAGTTACTCTTTTTAGTTGCAGCTAATTTCAAACAATAATGGTAAAATAGCATAAAATTTACAACAAAATTCTTCAACAAAGACTATTGTTTGGAAATGGTGGTAGTGTTACCTAATAAATCTGATAACATGAAAAGACAGAGTTTTTGTTAGCTTGTATCTTTTTTTTTTTTTTTTTTTTTTTTTTTTTTTTTTTTTTTTAATAAGGATCATTTTTTAAAATTTAACATAAAAGCTATAAAATGTATTTTTTTACACAAAAATTAATTGCATACGTTTTTGAAAATTGCAGTATTTTTCATTATTGGATTTGTAAGTTTTAATTTAAAGGCGAAATATAATTTATAAAATATGTATTTTCAACCCGTTATAGCTTGAATTCTAACAACAGATGGAAGAATGCAAATAAATAAGAGATTAAAAAATAATAATAATAAAAGACAACATAAAACGGGTTAAAAATAAATGAATAAATAAATCACCTTGATGTCAAAAGCATGTAAATATTTACACATTTTAATTCATTTAAATAAATAATATGATTTCTTTTTCTTATTCGAACAAACATTTTTTTTTAATTTTTGGAACATTTTAAAAATGTATTGTTTAAATATTCTTAAGGCTTTAAATATAATAGTGAACGAAAATTTTAATTTTGAACTCCTTTTTAAATACCGATATTAGTAAACAAAAATTTTCTCGGTAGATCTCTATCAAAAATATTGTATAAATATAGCACGACGAATATTATTTAAACACAGTAAGAAAATTTTATCAGTGGGACCTTCGATCATACTGCATTTCATGAATTTCAACAATAAAAATTAATTTTATATGTATATATATATATGTGTGTGCAGTCGTGGAAAAAAAAGCAAACACTTCATGCTAATTCCTTAAAAAATTAGTGTAGAAGAATGTTACTGGCACCGAATGATAGGAAATAAAGTCTACTTTTAAATAACGTATATGAAATTTGCTTAGGCGGCCATTTATATTTTAAAACGAACTTAAAGTTAATTTTTTTTTTTTTTTTTTTTTTTTTTTAGATAATGCCCAATTTTAACAAGATATTTCAAATCTTCGGTTCCAACTATGCCTAGACACCAAACATCAAGTCATTTGAATTGATAAGCATTTGGATTATAAACATTCAAAATTTAGTGCTTCTAATGTTAAATTACATTTTCATATTTTTATTAATATCTCCTGAAATCATACTCCTAACGTGCTAATTTTTTATGTAACAATAATACTAAAATATCCAAACATAAATACGTTGAATTTGTAATTTTTGTGATTTTATAATATGAATTATAAAATTAATATTCGAAAAAATTATGAATTACAACCTACAATTTTTTGATGGATTTAGATTTATTAAGTCCTACTTTATAGAAATACAAAATTTCAAATTTTTCTCCCAAGTAGTTTTCAAATTATGCTGAAAAAAATTGCAAAATGATAATTTAAGGGACCGTCTACGGTAGAAGTGACTAGATATCTTGAAACTTCTTATGCTATCCTGTAATTTAGTAGTCTTTAATCACTGCTTAAATGGTTCCTAATATGTCTGGATGAATAAAAAGGCTCTCTTGATCAATAACCGAGTTTAATTAGTAGTACCTTCAATTAGAATACAGCCCCCAAAATATGCTCATTTTAAAATAATTAATTTATCGGAAATTTATCGTACGAATTGCTTGAAAGTTTTTTTAGGGTAATTAAAGAGTATAGAGTTCATTTGAGGAGCCCAGAAGCCAAGGGGTATAAGTGACAAAATTGAAAAAGTTTAGTTAAGTGCACAGGCTATCTGGAAATATGTCTATTTATTTGTAGGTAAAGAGTTAAGAGTGATTTTTTATTATGAACTGGGTTATAGGGGGTCAGTTACTTAACCTCTTTCCCAAAACTGTGAAACGTGTGGAGGCCAAGGGGTATAAGTACAGTTGTGTCCGTTGACGTCTATATAGCAGAAGCGCGACTAACGACATACAAAGCAATTTGCTTTTTTATGCATTAAGTAAATGCATTTTAACTGTTATCAAGTAAGAAAAATCATGCGTTAAGCATGGATTATGAAACACTTTCCAACACTCCCTGAAATCTTAAAAATTTTTGCTATTTAGGGTAATAAAGCATTACTATCCATTTCCAAATATGTATTCTGTTGTTTTGAGCAGCCCTATGTTTTATTGGTCCATTGATATATACTGTATAACGGGAAAAAATAGTTTAGCAAGAAATTACATAATAGTTTGAAATTTACCTTTCAACAGTTTATAATAATAGATGGAATCATACTTGTATGCTTTTGTTTATTCTGTAGTTTATCTTGAACCTTTATTATACGCCAGTATTTAGCTGAAATTTACTTCAAACTAAAACACAATTAAAACTTCTGAAATCACATTTTCAGAAATTATCATCCAGATGACCATGTATAAAATTTTGTGTGTGATCCTATATATCATTTTATCTATATTTTACAAACATTTCTTGATAAAGTGAATGCAGTTCAGCATAGAAATACATGACTTATTTAAAAGCAATCTTTAAGTAAAGTACGCTCATATTCTGTAACCTTTACGCGTATTTTTGTGTAACCATGTATATGAACTATAGCATTTATACATGTCATATAACATGTATAAATTTAGTGAAACTTAAAAGTGCAATTCATAATTAAAATGGCATTTCGTCCATCCATCAATCATCATTGATAATAAATACAGTAATTCGGATAGAATATACTATTTAAAATCTTTTTTGTGTCCCTGTAAATACTGTGTACTTCGTATTATGCGCAAAATAACATATATTAAGCCTCAGCGATATATATGAATTTTATTATACATGAAAATTGTAATATAATGAAAATAAGTCGCAAACAATTCTCCCTTTATCATTAGGTAATGTAAATCTTTTGTACGGTCCTGTAAATAAATAATAATTATTCTTTTCACCTCAGATTTATAGAATGTTTCTTGTAGTGCAATTCGTAAATGCATATAAATTTTAATATGTGACAAGGTGTAACATCTTTCAAATTCATTTAAAACGATTTTTCCCATAAACTGTAATGTAATGGAAAACTTTTGATTGTCCCTGTAAATAAACTAATCGTGTTAGAAACTTCATTTGCAATAGGTTTGTATTGAGGTAATCATGAATAATTCCCAAAAATTTAAGGGCAACCCGAATATATTTACGAGAGATAGGGCACGGACAGACGGACAGAAAAATTAAAATCATATTCACTTTTCAACTTTGTTGGAAAGTGTTAAAAAATATAAAATTTCAATGTTTCAGAATTTAAAATAAAATTTTAAAACTAACATAAGAACAAAAATTTTTCTTTCATTCATTTTTTTTTCGTAAATTTATTTCTTATTTCATAATTTTTCCTTCTTTAGAATTTATATTAAAACAAAATTTTGTCCTTTCATTTATTTGTATAAATATTGTTCTTAATTTTTTTTCATAAATACAATTTTTTCTTTCATAATCTTTCATTTCTTGTGCTCATTCGGCACTTGTACCTTTTAGTTTCCAAGCACTTTTCATTTCTGCTTGGAAGCCAAGGGGTACAAGTGCCGAATGACGATAAACGTTGCTTAGTTATAAGTAAAAAGAAATATTGTATTCCACTTTTTTTAAACAGTTATTGAAATAAGAGTTCAAAGATCACTAAGAAGTAAGCAAAAGTTTCATAGCTCAATTCGTTGAATTACAATTGATGTTTAACTTTGAACTCAATTTACTCGAAATCTAAATTTTGTCACTTGTATCCCTTGGCTTCTGGGCTCCTCATTTATATTGTCGAAATTGGGTACAGCTTTAGAAAAAAATAAAGTTAGGGTTCGTTTTAATGCGTAGATGTCCCCCTAAATAAAATTTTATATACGTCATTTAAAAGTAGTCCCTTTATTTCCTATCATTCGGTACTAGTAACTTTCTTTTATAATAATTTGCTCAGGAGTTAGTAGGGCGTGCTTACATTTTTTCTCCGTTACTGTACGTATGTACATTTTTACAGAATGAGGGGATGAGAATTCCTTCTTGAGGGAAAGAAATTCCTTCAAACCCAATCCATCTAAAAAGTTTACAAAATTTTCATTTTCTCCCAATATTACTGCTCCTCATTAGCTAAAATGCAAGCTTGAAGACACATTTATGCGTGTGTAATTCATACGCAAACAATATTCCAAGAATTTTCGTACATAGCTAAAATATTTAAGTGTATTTGCTTCACAGCTAAATTAAGCTGTAATACCAAAAAACAACATTAAGCTGCAATATAAATTTTTAAAGTATTTTGAAATAAATGTATCAGTTTTAAATTGTGTAAGAAAAAAAATCATACTCATAGGCCAAAATTTATACGTTTCTTCGTTAAATGAGGTGGGAAGGGGGACTGTACGCTTCAGATGTTCACACGAAGCAAAATCAGTTAAGAGCATAATATCAAAAATATTATAGAATTAATTCTCTTGTGCTACCTTATACATTGACTATTAATTTCTTTCGAATAAATGGGATTATAAATTAACGTAAAACATCTCTTTTTCGTTGATACTAAATTGTTTACAGTCTGCAGTAATTAATATATTAATATTAAAAAGTAAATTGTAAGGAAAGGAACTCATAATAACAATTAAATTTTTAAGATACTTACTTACGCAAAAATAAAATTTTACGTGAAATTGTAAACTGTATTAACTATTAATTATTTCTCAGCAATAATACATGGCAATTTTGTTTATCTATGCTACCGCTAGAAATCTGAATCGTGTACAAACATTAATTTAAAATATAATGCACCATACTTATAAAATAAGCCTTTCGCAACTGTGAATTGAAAGAAAAATAAAAAATATAAATAAATTTCATTAGAGGACGTTTTTATCATTTCCCGACTATTTTCTGCTGGCTCATAATATTTACCCTCTTCCGCCTCAAACTTGCTTCAAAATGCGTACAAAGTATACTCATAATCTAATAAAAGTGGTTTCGGTTGCTGATAATGTAAAACATGGCAGTTCTTTTTGGAAAAAAAAAATTTGAAATAACAAATCGAAATAGGAAAGCTACATATTTAATGTCTTTATTCAAAACTACTAAATTATTAAAACTTGAAATCGACAATAATTATTGATGAGGCTGTTGGAACGTTTCTTCTTTTTCTCTTCCCTTCTGTTCTTTCCCCTTTTCTGGAATGGCCTAATATAAAAATCGAAATTTGCTTCGTCGCAGAAAAGGCAAATTAACAAAATCATCGCCTTTTTTTCTTACAACTTACTGCATTGAGGAAAAAACTGAAAGTAACGGCGGAAATTATTAATAATTAGGATCGACGCTGTTTAATCTTTTTAAGTATGTCTTGTGCGCTTTAACTCAGGATATGCATCAGGACTTCTATTTAATGAATCAGGCAAGATCGATTACTTTGTTCTTTAAATCTAGATTATTTTTTTAATACTGTGTTATATTATAACCAATACATGCGTGTGTGCATATAAGTATAAAATTTTTCAACGCTGTGAAGATTAAAAAGATAAAATTCTATTGTAAGAAAAGATAAATACAAATTTTTATTTAACATAAGAAATTAAATCATGTCAAATTAATTAACAAAAGTCCTATAAAACATTTTCGCATTTTTAGAACATTTATACGTTGAGTATCTTTTAATTCATGTATGGATTTAAGATTACATTTTTGTTTTTCATTTGTTTTCACTATTTTTTATTCTTCTTAAAAATAATTAATCCCCAAGTTTCTCATTCTCATAGACATGTAGAATGGTAGATAAATGGTATGGGTAAAATATTGAAGGGTTATCTTAATGTACATAGTGCAAAACTTTTGGTCAGTATTTTTATTCTTTAATCTCCTATTATTGCAATTTTTCTCCTTGAGTATTACTTACTTTTGCAAGAGGCAACATAATTCTGGAAAAGCTAATTTTGTTTCCAATTTATAATCCATAGTTTCTTTTGCTTTTTAAATATATATATATATATATATATATATATATATATATATATAATTTAACTAATATGAACTTTTTCAATATCACATTGTCGATTTTATTTTGAACAAAAAATTGCAGATACTTTAAGATGAATACTAATATGTTCAAACAAAATTATTAAATTTTAGTACTAGCAATACAATCAGAATTCAAACAACATATTCAAGGATGAGGTCATTGAGCTGATATATTGAGCCTTATATACACACGCACACCACACACCTACACTGTAAAAAAAAAAAAAAAAAAGTTAAAATATGGAAATTGTACTGGCAATCGAGACGCCAGTACTATTTTCATGTTTTAACGGACATTTTTTTCTGTAAATTTCAGAAACATTCCGTTTTTTCACAAAAATTTCCCGTATTTTTTCATGACAGTAATAAAATAACATTTAAACCTCAGGCAGGGTTCAATCCAGGAAACTGTCCTATTCCAAACTAGCGATCTTATCCATTACTCCCAGGAGCACGATTATTTCATTACAACATTATTACTTATTTCAGATGCTTTTTATGAAATAACGGCAAGATGTTGAAAATATAGTGTATTTTCATAGAGATATTTTTCAATTACTTATGCAATTCTGAATGTTTTATAATTTTGAATATTTAGCTTTTTATTTCCATGCTTTATAAATTTCTAAAAATTCTATTGTAATGAAAATGCCAGTCCGTGTACTGTTCGTGTTATGGAGAACATGCTTGAAGCTTGAAGCTGAAAGAATAGAACATATGGAATGGCCAGCGTACTCTCCTGACCTGAATTCAATCGAGCAGATTTGGGACATGATCGGATGACGCATTGCTGTGATTCCAAGGCCTTCTTGTACTGTCCGAGACTTGGAGATTGCACTTCTTGAGGAGTGAAAGAGTATTCCCCAAAGTCTTACCGATAACATTACCGCACCCATGAAAAAACAGGTGTGCAGTAGTCTTAGCTGTTCAAGGAGACCACATGTCACATTAAAAATCTTGCATCATTCCTAAATTGTTCTTTTTTTTTATCATTTACATGTAACCAAATTGTTGCCCTAAATCATGTTTTCATGTTTTTTCCATCTTTTCAAAGAAAAGTTTAATTAAAAAAATTGCGTCTTTTTTACTGTATTGCGCATTGATATGCTTGTGCTATCCATTTTATACCAATACTTGGCTGTCTTGCACGGTTTTCTTAACCTTTTTTGCTTGCTCCCCTAACTTTTTTAAACATTGTATTTACGTTGATAATGATATAAGTCTGATAGTACACTCGAAGTACAACCATTTGTGGTATAGCACCTATCTGTTGATATATTGTATTATCTTGCAAGATAAAATTATTATAAATAATTAAATTTGTTAAAGTGTGAAAAAAATCTGTATCGCTATTTCTTGGTAAATTCCAATCATGATAATACTTTTAAAATAAAGAATTTTTTTAAATTAATTGTGTGTGCGTATGTACTACTTAATAAGTTTAATTTTTTTTCATAACATAATTTCCTCAATTAAACAGCACATACTCCATACGAATTACAACAAAAACTATTCCAATTATTATTAAATTGAATGTATTACGACAATATAAAATAAAACAAACTTATGTGCATATGTATGTATACACGCACACACACATATACACTATATTGCCATTGATTATGGGACACTTGCGATTTTAGACATTTTACTAAATATCTAGAAAAATACATGAGGAATCATCTCGAAACTCTTAGTGTATAAACATAATAGTATAAGTCATACATCTCCGTGAAGCTTTTTTCCCGAAACTCCTAAGGGGACCGTCAACAAATTAAAAAAGAATGAATATCTTTTGAATAACCCTGTCAAAACTAAGTAGCAAAAGCGCTCAAACTCTAGACTGTGATTGAATGCCTTATTGTAATAAGCCTTCTTCATTTTTATGCAAATAGCATGCATACTCGCAGAGTAATTAAGGTTTTTATAAAAATGATCCCAAAATTTTCCAAGTTTTTTCCTTATAATTTTCAGAGTTCTTAATATAAAATATTATTTTTTTCAGAAAATATGACAAACAACATTGCACACAGTACCCTGTAATCAGAATTAAAAAATAATGAAAATTGTATAAAAAATGAGTTGGTTTGCTAAATAATTTTTTACTGCGCATGCGTCAACGATATCAAAATTTCATTTGCATATTATGTTAGCTAAATGTATAGAGCAACTTTTGTGAAAGTCACAAAATCATAACTTGAAAATTCTGGCAATAATCGTCAATTGAATAAGTCGAAAATCCGTTATTCTCAAAATGAAGCAAAAACAAGAGGGGTTGTATCCAAATATTCATTGATTAGTGTCAATATAGAATACACAATATGGGATGTACTACTGCATTTGGATAAAATCCCTCATTTTTTTGCTTCATTTTGGAAACAACGGATTTTGTCCTTTTTCTATAGACGATTACTTTCAGAATTTTCAAGCTATGATTTTGAGACTTTTACAAAAGTTGCTCTATACATTTTGCTAACATAATATGCAAATGAAATTTTGATATCTTTGACGCATGCGCAGTAAAAAATTATATAGTAAATCTACTCATTTTTCATACAATTTTTATTATTTTTTAATTCTGATTACAGGGTGCTATGTGCAATGTTGTTTGTCATATTTTCTGAAAAAAATATTATTTTATATTAAGAACTCTGAAAATTATAATGAAAAAACTTGGAAAAATTTGGGACCATTTTTATAAAAACCTTAATTACTCTGCGAGTGTGAATGCTATTTGCATAAAAATGAACACAGCGTATTACAATAAGGCATTCAATCATAATCTAGAGTTTGAGCGCTTTTGCTACATTAGTTTTGACAGGGTTATTCAAAAGATATTCATTCTTTTTTAATTTGTTGACGGTCCACTATGGCGTTTCGGTAAAAAATCTTAACGGAAATGTATGACGTATACTATTATATTTATACACTAAGAGTTTCGAGATGATTCCTCATGTATTTTTCTAGATATTTAGTAAAATGTCTAAAATCGCAAGTGTCCCATAATCAATGGCAATATAGTGTATATGTATTATTTAATAAAGACTCAATTCTAATGTGCTCAACTCTGTTTCAAAAATCAGCGCTCGAATGAATGCTGGCAATGTATAAGGACTATGAATATTGAAATAAAGAAAAAAAAACTCTCTTTAAAGGCATCAAATAACCATATGAAAACGTGGAACAGAATACTTTAAAATAACATGTATTAAAAATAACCTAAACAGAATCTCATTTTTTATTATTTCAAACTTTTGCCAATAGACGGAGCAATTGTTGCTGAAAATGCAGTACACATTTTCAATTACGCATTAAGCAGTACAGATTATTTAAAACAAAGAATTTGAAAAAGAACAATTTTCTCAATGCATAATATATATATATATACCTATATTTACATATATATATATATATATATATATATATATATATATATAAGACCATTAATAGTAAACAATATTAACCATTTGAAATTAACCATTCAATTTAATAACTTATATCACATTGAATGTGAAAGGAAAAAAGAATAATATGAATAAATATGGAATTTGTAGAACCAAAGCAGAATTATCAGGTCCCAAATACTTTGGAACTACAAATGGAGTGTGTGGTTTCATCTTCGTATTTGCAAAACATTACAAATTTGGGACTACCAACACACACGAAACTAAAATTCATTAAAGGAATACGAAGTAATCTATAGTGGATATGGAGAAAATAAAACAGTTATGAGCTATAAAGTAGAATGAATCCCAAATGCACGACCTTAACCCTGATACCGCACGTGGTAAATTAAAAATTGAAGTATTCATATATCATATGACAGAAAAATGGAGATAATATAATAATAAAAACAAAAAACGACTTATCGTACACATCATAATATTAAATTAATAAATTCATTAAAAGCAGAATAATGTAAAAACAGAAAAATTAAACCATACACCATAGTTTACCCTATTATTATTTAAATCAATAACATTAATTTTGACTATGCTAGGCTGAACTCAATATCTTAATTAAGGAAGATTAAAGATTAAAAAATAGCTTATTAAGAAATGTAACGTATACATTTATAGTGATATAGTACACTCATTTATTAAAAGTGAAGTGCAATTTAATAATGTAAATAATTAAAATTATTAATGTAATAGATATAACTAAACAATAATCCATATATTGGTGTTATTTAAATCATGTACCAAATTAACAAATGAATTTCCCACTCTCAATTTTTTTTAATAACCTTTGCGTATTATCCAGACAACACCGCCCTCCATATATATATATATATATATATATATGAACTGTATGTAACTTTTCATGTGTTTTTTTTTTTTCTTTTCTTTCTTTTTTTCTTTCTTTGCTACGCATGTACAGCCGGACAAAGAAAAAATAGAGAGTGAGAGAGAGAGAACAGCCCCATACATGTTAATCAGCAAATTGCCACAGAAATAATGGATATAGCCATTTAACTGGAAGTTATACTATCTCCAAATTTTTATGTAAAAATATATTTGGTTAATGGTTGTCTTCATATTGAAATTGTAATATTATATTCATTTTTAACTGTTACAAAACAGACTGCAATGCATGTAGTTCTTAAAGCATAACCCCGAAACTATTAGACATATTGATTGTAAATTTGAATTTATATGATTAACGCTTTTGAAAATCGATTTCCGTAATTTAAAAAAAATATATAAATAAATATTTCGTAGGGTTTTTTTTAAAGTCCATTTTAAAATATATATATTTTCTAAATAATTTAAAAAAGGGGGGGGGGAGGACGTCTTAGGAAAAAAAAATTACAAACAAGTTCAAAATTATAGAATTTTTTTTTCCATAAAAGATTGTAATTTGTAATCCTGTTACTTTTTTACTCATCTTTTCTTAGAGTATTGTGAATTAAAATAATAAATTTGTGTTTCTAATAGCGATCGACAGAAAATTCAGTTTCGTGTTCGTTTTCATTCGAAATCACAGTTTCACCGAAAATTCGTTTTCGGCAAAATTAGGCAAAATTAGACGAAATTCGAAAATTAGGCTGAGCTGAAACTAACTATATTCTAAAAATCTCTTTAATTCTTTCGAAAATTTTCAACATTACTCACTGATTTGAGGAGACACTCTTTATTTGTTGCTATGAACTTAACTGTTTATAATTATCATTCATGAGTAACTCAAGATGTGAGAACAAATTATAAAGCAAGCAATGCATATAAGACTAAATTTGAAGGCAGTTGTCCCGAGCTCATTAAAAGTTGGAGACTGAACACTAATAGATTTTTTTTTAGTTTGAAACCGCAGTAGTGTTCTGAACACTTTTTTGAAAAAGTATAACACATAATAGTTATAAAAGGCAAATCAAGGTATGCATACCTAAAACATTTTTTAATTGGACGAAAATCGTATAATTAGAAAATTATTCCGTGTTGGTAGGAATTAACTACATTTTATTTTAATGAAAATAGAAAATTTTGGTCAGAACACAGAGAGCCAACTTGGGCCACACGTGTGTAATGATTAATAATTATCTATTTTTAATAAACACGTATAATTAATTAAAAATTATGTATATTTATGTATATATTAACTGCTTGAATTTTTTTTTTTTTTTTTTTTTTTTGATATTTTCATTTTTGTTTTCGGCCGAAAACCGGAATGCTACTAAAATTTGGTTTCGGTTTTTCAAAACTTTTTCGGTCGAATCTTAGTTTTTAATACGGCAATTGTTTCGTATCTGGGGATTTGTTTCCATTCTGAATTTAGTTTTTTATTTATTTTCTAACCATTATTTTTATTGTTTTTTTTATTTTTTGTATTTTTAAATATTTTTCACTCATTTATACATTTTTTTAAATATTTCTGTCTCTCTAGCTATCCATCAATCTGTTTATTCCGCCCTATTTTCAAAGTTATTTGTAAAGCTGCCAATCTTTCGATTTTTTTAAACTCAGAAAACACATATGGAAACATATACTATAAAATTTAGTTAATAAATTTATTTGATAATTTGACTTGTTTCTGTGCGGTAATTACATATCATTCTTTCAAGAAAAAATACTGGAAATTTTTGCATTTCTAAAATTAGATTTTTTTTTTTTTTAATTAAAGAAAGGGATATTTCAAAAGATATAGTGAAAAAACGTGCTAAATTGTGTTTCAGGTTTAGCGGAATTATTTAAAGGAAACCATGGAGAAATAAAGTAATTCACTTGGAAATTTTTACTACGTCACATTTTAGTTTAAAAATTGAACAACATTTTTCTCTTAACATACGTTATTATGATGCAGATTTTGTAAACTCTGTAACAATTAAATCAAGAAAGCATTAAGAAAATGAATAAGATAAAACGTTAACTGTATTTTAACTTGTAATCCACTAACTTCTTTAATAAAAATCTGAATTGTTTGAAAAGATGTTCGTAAGGAAGTTTGGGTGACCACATATGAGAAAATGACATGAAGGAAAAAGGTTTATGGTGAAATGTTTAACATTTTAATCACACAATCGCCATAATAAGAGTTTTTTAATTCTTGCACTTTTGCTTGGTATCAAACATAAATAATCCATTTAACTTATTTTTACTGAGCTGTTTTAAGGATAGTACATCTGATGATACATTCTATATTATTAGTATTCATTAAAAAGCTCTGATCTTATACCTGCAGTAATTTCAGACAAGTCTCTTATAGAAATTTCTTTATAGATTTATCACATTATTATAAAATATCGCAGTACTACAAAAGAATTATTGTAAAAAAAATCCTGCGATTTATTCCTGATAAAGACTTATGAAGATACTTTTTATTATACTTTTTAAGCGTAATTTCGATTCAAAAGTGCACGATGAGTATAAATCTGCTACGTCTTAAGGTTCTAACAATTGGAGTACTTCTGTTGAAAAATGAATCGCGCCATACAAAAAGGGCCTCTGTCACCAAATAGGTGACAGAAGGTTAACCACGGATTTTTCTTCTTATATGGTAGATCCATGTTTCAATACAAGAAACTCTTCGGTTTCACTGCCATACACAATTTAAACAGAGCTCAATTTTTAATATTCTATGCAGAAAGTGCTTTAAATAGCAACATTTTTTTCCAATTTTCTCAAAAACTAGTTTTAGTTGACTGAAACCATTTCTGCGTGGAACCATTCAAATATGAAAGTTTTATTAAACACATGTGTTTTAAGTTAAAACAAGGAATAAAAGTAGGAATATAAATAATTTTTAATGGAATTTTAATTAACTTTTCAAATTTAGACTATGTTTAGTCAAGTTTTAACAAAGAATTACGTTTATGCCAAAACTTCTACAACGAAATCTATCCAATATATTTAATTTTTTCTTTCAACCGTATATTAAAAAAGTACTTACCAGTGTTATGAAAAAAAAATATTCGCAATACCTCTTAAATTATAATACTAACATATATCAAATTTTGTATACAAAACATGATTTTTTATGTGTATTTTTCAACAAAAAGAGCTCTTAAGTAATTATATACATGTTTAAAAGCTGCATTTTGCTTCATAACATACCAATAGATGAACAGAACCTTGTGACTAAATTTTATTTCAATATCTTAAAAACTTTTTAAGAAATGAGGTTTCTTATAAACATAAACAATGAAAAACGCAAATTAAGATTTTAATGTAGCATAAAAACTTATGTGTAAAGGTTTATATTTTGGGCTATAACTTTTCTTGTAATTATTGTTGAACCAAAAGTAAGGAATTTTTGGTATCCTAAATGTTTGAACTTTAATTTAAAACAATAAAAACGAAAAAGAAAATATTTACAAAAACGGCGATTTAAGAGTAGGAACTTAGCTTAACTAAAGACATTAAATGATAACAGCAACATTTTTTTTTTTTTTTTTTAAGTTTTTTATCTTCTCTAAAATCTTGTAATATCATTTTTCTATTTCTAGTGCATCATTTTTTAAGTCATCAAAATTAAAATTAAAATTAAATGATAAAAATATTAATAATAATAATGAGCATATTAAACGAGTGAATCAAGCTGTGTATAATAGTTTCCCGCTGAAATATATTTATGTTTAAGTACTATAAACATATTAGTGGCAAAAGAAAAAAAAGTGTACAGGATTTACTCTTCCAGTTAATAATTATTTGGTATGAAATGTAATTTTTTATCTCCAATCTATCTAAAAAATAAAATTCGCCATTGTTGCCTCATTTTTATTTTAAGCATATGTGAAAAAAGTGAGGAGAAAAAAG
This sequence comes from Maratus speculifer, assembly GCA_964019185.1. NCBI lineage: Eukaryota > Metazoa > Arthropoda > Arachnida > Araneae > Salticidae > Maratus > Maratus speculifer. The sequence goes on from OZ025293.1 coordinate 227,173,258, forward strand.
GGAAAAAGAAGAATATTTGTCGAAAGCACAGCGAAGAACTTGCATATCTACCAGTCTACGTTGAACGGTATCTGTGCAGCAAGCAATATTTTGTATATAATCAATTGAAAGAAAACAATGAAATAATTAATAAAATAATAATTAGGCCTACCAACTTTTATTTATGCATTTGGAACTTTAAAAGGAAAATCGAAACAACCAAAATAAAAAAATTATTTAAACTACATTCGAGTAACACTAGATCCCAAAAGCAATCTTATTTCTTTTTCTTTTATTTTCATTTTTTTAAACTAAATTAATCACTGTTCTTTTTATTTATTATTTAGTTCATGTATTGTAGTACCTTTTTCAATTCATTACGTGTGAAAATTTCAACATATCTATTTTTTTTTTTTTTCATAAATACTAGTCTAGGTTAGTAAAATCAACAGATGAAATATGAGCGTTAAAACTTGAATGATAAAAACTTTGGAATGCTTTTAAGAAATATTAAATGTGAGTCTTCGGTGTACATGTGCATAAAGTTGTACAGTGTATACATAATGTACAGCTTATGTGGTCGATTCTATCTTCCTTTCCCTTTCCGTCAGCAAAAATTTTTAAATATTATTTCTTTTTTCAGCAAGTAATTTTAGTCCTACTCCAAAGATTAAAGAAATCTTTTTTTTGTTTCATTCGATATATACAAATAAAAGTACTTATTTCGTACTGTTTTTTTTTTCTCACAGTAATAATAATAAAAAAAAATTAGGAAAATATTTTTTAGGATTTCCTAGGTTTTCTGCACACAAGAAAAACCATTTCAAAACATTCTTATGAATAGTTGAAATGCAATCACTATAATTTTATTATTACATGTGTTTTTAAAACTAGTCAATGTACTCATTAATAATAAATGTGGCTCCCTTGCAAACAGTTGCAATAGCAAGGCATTTATTATTTGTAATTATTAATTCCTGTGTTTAATGTGTTTTTTTCGCACCAATGTTTTTATTTTAATGAAATTAGACAAGTTATTTTAGTTTTTGAAAACCTTCTTATTTTTAATAAAATGTATAACGTGTAATGACTGATAAGCTCTGAAATATCAAATTGCTTGGAGTGGTAACTCTCCCACCCCCTGGCCCTCCTTAAATGGCGCCCCTCTCTGCACGTCCAAAATCCTCCATAGTAGGGTGGAGCGAAAAAAAAATTTTTTTTAAATAAAAAACGTGTAGGTGCCAAAAGTTGCCTTTATACTAGTACATCAAATGTGTGAAATTTTATCAGTGAAAAAAAAAATGGCTTGACCCAGCGCTTTTGCTCCAAAAATCAAAATTTTGGGTAAAATTTGTCATTTTTTGACATTTTTTCAAAAAAATTTAAAAATTCCTACAGAGCTGGTTATTATTTAAAAGTGTTACTTAAACTTTTATATTTATCTGCTTAACATATTTAAATTATAAAACAATATCTTTATTCTGTATAGTTGGTGAAAAACAGATAAGTTTTTGTAAGAAAATGGCATTACCAATCTATTGGGACATACAATGAATTGTTGTCTTTAATTAAGCTCTTCTTTTCAAAACTACTTTGGACATACGTCGTTGAGGTGGCTATATTTCATATACCTCCCGTCCCAACTTTTCGATCATCTTAGTGCAGTGTTTTATTTATATATTGATTTGTGATTTTCTTTATCAAAATTTGGCATGTTTTCGATGCATCCACCTAGTTTATCTGTTCTTTGTATCCACATGCTGCTGTGACTATCTTAATGTATATTTTTACAGCTTGTACAAAAAAAATGACAAGCAGAGTAATGACAGTAATGTACGGGAATATTATTAAAGGTATCTATTCGACCATCTATTATATTTATCAAACTTACATCCAGTTGATGAAAGTGATTGGAAGTTCTGTTGCCACAACATTTTTTCAGTCAATTATATTTTTTTACCTAATGACCTACTTCAAAGATGATTTCAGGTATTTCAACTATATGCCATCATTTATTCTGCTTTTGCATTTTTTATATGTAAAGAAGCGAGCTGTTTAATGTGATTTCTGGTGATCGTCAGAGAGAATTGCTATGGGAATTTGTTCTGCACGTGCAGAGCAACCGTTGTTGTAAATAACTTTTTTTTTTGCATTAGTTTTATGCCGTTTTCCAAGTGTTTTCGTAGTCAGGTAATTTCTCAATAACTTTTAGATCCCCATTTTATAAGTGAACAATATTTGATGGTGAACTGTCCTGGGCATAAACTTATAATGCACAGTACTTTTTGAGAGAATGTACAGACTCTAATCGACTATAAGTACTCATTTAAATTTAGAAGAATTCTATTTGTCGCTGTGAACCATTTTGCTTTGGGTAAGCTTAGAATTGTGTATAATAATGGATCATATACTACTTCAACTCAGTGAATTTCCTCTGCGTCAATTATTTGAGAAGTCGATGTTTCACTGGATTAATAAGAAAATCTTTGTCTACGTACTATTCACTTCCTATTGCAATTTTTTTATAAAATAGATAATAATTTTGAAAAAATATTTTCTCAAATTAAGTAAAAGATACTCAGAGCAGACTAGAAATTTCTGTTGGAGATTGCAAAGCTAATTTATAAGGAAAGCTGTTTCTTAGAAGAAATGGGGAATATGAATTTAGAATACATCTCGCACAAAAAACAGTTCATAAAGCGAATAAAATTTTCCGCTTATATAAGCACAGATTGGCAATCAGAGTCTATAGATTCACCCACAAAATATATAATCAAAGTTTATACCGCGGGCTATTTTATACCAAATGTAATACACACCTAAAGAATAGATCTAAAAATTTATTAGAAATTATTCGACTACGAAACAACAGAGAAAACGACGTAAAACAAATACTAAAACTTCTTTCGAAATATTGTTGCTTTACACGCAAATTTTGTTTGCAATCCTCTGTGACGATCGTCATAATATTAAACAGCTATCTTCTCAAAATATATTCAATGTAATAGGTACAGTAAATGATGACGTATTAGATATTGAATCCATACAATCAATTTTTAGGCATATCATTATATATATAATGTAATTGATTGAAAAAATTTTGTGATAACATAACTCCCAATCATAATGCATTAATTGTATGAAAATTTAATGAAGATAATAGACTGCTGAATAGGTTCAACTAACAGCATACCTAATACATTACTCAGCTTCCTCTTTTGTTATACAAGGTATAAAAATATATGTGCAGCAGGTTACACCAGTAGCATCCAATGTCAGTGAAAACAAAGAAGAGGTAAACTACTTTGATACATAGAAAACTTATACCCTTCTTCGGGAAAAAAATAACAATTCAATACATACTGGGTATCCCAAAAATGACTGATGGATTTTAAAATTCAATAACTTGCCAACGGTGACAGCTGTTTAAAAAATTTTTGCAGGATGGTGTTGTATAATGTCCGAAGTTTTTTACCGTAATTTTTTATTTTAGTTCGCATCTCAAACAATAGGTGGTGCTGACGGTGATTGAAGGCCACGTGATCTGTGCTGAGTGAAGCGTCGACCTGGCCTTCAATCGCCGTCAGCGCCACCTATTGTTTGAGATGCGAAATCAAATAAAAAATTACGGTAAAAAACTCCTGACATTATACATAACCCTCCTGCGAAAATTTTTTAAATAGCTGTCACCGTTTGCAAGTTATTGAATTTCAAAATCCTTCAGTCATTTTTGGGACACCCGGTAAATAAAACACTGGGCCTAGATTGTTGGGTATGACTGAGACGGTTGGGATATGAAATGCAGCCACATCTACGAGTTATATACAGAATAGTTTTGAAACCAGATAGGTAAGAAATGCATTCAAAACAACATTTCGATGCAGGCTCCAATAGAGAGGTAACGCTGGTTTTTACCAAAAGTTTTCAGATTTGCTCCAACTTTACGGAATAAAGATTTGTTTTATAGTTTAAATAAGTTAAGCAGATAAATATAAAGGATTACGTAACACTTTTAAATGATAACCAGTTCTGTAGGAATTTTTTAATTTTTTTGAAAAAATATCAAATTTTACCGAAAATTTCGATTTTTGGAGCAAAAGCGCAGACTCAAGCCATTTTTTTTCAGCGGTAAAATTTCACGCAGTTGATGTACTAGTATAAAGACAACTTTTGGCACCTACCCGTTTTTGATTTTCAAAAAATAATTTTTTTCGCTCCACCCTACTCCATAGTATATATTTTTGGTTATTGGAATATATACGCAATAAGTGGAGCACAGATAAATACTGAATAATAGTACATGAAAGTATAGAAAGTTCGGAAATGGCGTACTTTAACGTCCTTTTAAAAAGTAACTTATTTGAGAATTCAGGAGTTTTTATATGTGACAAAAAATTAACCAATTTATAATTAGGTAATTCTCACTATTACATATTTTATATCAACTCAAAAAACATCTTTTGTTCAGTTTAAATCCTAATAGATTTTTTTATAATATATTTTAGACGTTTCACTAACAACGACAGAAAGCATTTTTATATGAAAGTATGGATAATGTATTCAAATAATATTTTGAAATTTATTAAAATCGATGCTATATGGTTAGTTCTGTATCTGAAGTTAATAGACAATGAAGTAACCAAGGATTTTACTATTTAATGCAATGTTTTTAATTCTGGTTATTTAAGTACTTTAAGCATGTAATTCATTACATGTCTATAAAATTTATGTTTTATTTATTTTATTTTATTTATTTATTTATGGGGTTTTAATTTCTCTAGCGATAGATGCTGAAAAATAAATCTATAAATCAGTCACTTTTCACAAGTATATGCGTAAATTTGTAAAATTACACATTTTTCATAAAATTTGCTCTCTTGCCATAAACATTTTATTTACGTGTGTTTATTGTCTTAATAGAAAGGTGTAATTTGTTATGCCTACAAATACTTAAACAAGTGTGTAAACATAGAAAAATGTATGGATTTGCTTGAATTAGTACGTTAATGTAAATTTACAAATTTTGCATAGGATACAAACAAGTGTATTTTGCATATTGCATCGATATATATCCAAGAATATTGCGCAGATATATGCGTAAGAACAGAACGTTGTACAGAAATATGTGTACGCATTTTACACAGTTATATGTTTAAGAACAGAATATCACTCTAGATCATGTATAAGAATGTTACAAAGAAATATGTGTAAGACTATAATATTACACAGAATATATGTACTTATATGTACTTAATAAATATCGGTACTTTCAAACTGGGCGTATAATAGTAGTTCAATGGCCAGGGTGGTGCTTTGGAAAATTGTAGTACTTTAGTTCGTATCCCGTTTCGGTAAGTATTGCTTGTTTACTGTAGAGTGAGTTCAATAGACAATTTTTCTTCTTGATGTTCATATATCTTTGGAAAGTTTTGGCAGAAATTTATAGAAAAAAAAATTCCGGAAATTGTATTGGCATACATTTACAAAACGATACCTTAAAATTTTTTTTTTAGTATTTTGAAATTGATCCAGCAATTGTGTATTTACCAATTTACATGTCATTTTGCACAGATAGACAAATCGTTTTTGTATGAAGCGTACATGCATAATGTAGTTTAAATATACGCATTTATTTTTTAAATAGCATTAACCAGGAACATGTGCTGAACTATTTATATTCTGTTAAGACAAACGAAACGGGTTAATTTTTGGAAATCGGGCTGCACGCAATAAAGATAGATTTAAAAGAAATTTCTTTTGAAAGTAATTTTTAAAACCATACATTAAATCAGTAAACTAAGGTACAGTTTTCCTACAAATTTCATTTTGAAAGAACATTGTTTTCCTATTCGACGCTGTAAAAAATTTAATTATTTTTCTTTTCACATATTCATTAAATTATGATACAGAAGACTTCTTTGAATAATTTATTTTTGTATAACTGTAATAATAGAAATCGTAAAAGCTAATTTGATTTCATAAGTATCCGAATAAGAGCGCTTATACTAATTTTATCAGTCTAATATTAAAAATTATTCTGTTAAAATGTCTGATGTGAGCCAGTTTCGATTTGAGTACAAAATTTTAAAAATGTAATGAATTATAACGTAAAATTTCAATCATCTATGCTCCAACTTACTACAAACAAAAGCTCCCCACATACATTACACTGTAATAGGAGCCACATTTTATATCCATAAAGAAAACCATATAAATATAAATATCATTCACATACAGCGAATTATTTAATAAAATGTTAACATCAATTAAAAATAAAAATCTTGAATTCAATACTTTTTAGTGTAATTGATGTAATATTTTCTTAATTTCAATTCTAATTAACACTCACTTATAACATTGATTTTAGTCTACACAATTAGCATAAAAGTTACCTTTTATTAGACGCAGTATAGAAATAATACTTAGTTTCTAAAAAATGAAGATGATAAACGTAAAATTAATGTAAACAAAAAAAAAAAAAAAAGCCTGTAATGAAGTTTAAAATAAGTGTTTTCGAGTGAAATGATATGTTCTTGAGTAAATTAAAATGAATTTCCCTTAAGATTTTCCAGGCAACATTTGTGGTTTTGGGTTCCAGTCTTAAAACAAAATATATATTGGAATCCAATTACTTAAATATATGTGATATTCCTTCAAAAATTCAAAAGTATAACTTAAAAAAAATTAAGAATTTCCCACACAACTTTTGTATTTTTCCCGGCCTTGAATCCGTAAAATATTCTTTAAAAAATTCAGAAGTTATAGGTTAAATGAATATTGACTAATTTAACTCATAATAAATGAGAATAGATTTTATATGCTGTTAAATTTGATTGCCACATATACTACCTTTAACGATCTTTATCGTGTTTATTTACTCATTCCTCAAATTTTGAGCAAATCTTTGACTAAAGAGTATTCTGCAATTTCTTCAAACAGGGAATTCGTAAGTTATTTTCCTTATCAAGAAAATAATTCATGGAACTGTTGGCCTTCTAAGGAATATTTTTCAGCTTTTATGAAAATCCAATAATTATTTCCGGCATATTTCATTCAGAAAGTTCATTAGTTTGGGATATTTTCCCAAGAATAATACAGTGTGATATTATATTGATGAACCAATATTTATGTGACTTTTTTTTCGTTTAGTTAATGAAACAGAAGGGTGAGAAATGTAAATCTATCACTGACTCGAAAATTATTTTTATTTATTTATTTATTTAATTCTATTGTAATTTTACTAGAATAAAAATCATACAAAAATGTTATCAGTAAGTAATTAAATTTATGACTGTTGTTTTTCTATATTTTAAGAAGCCATTTACAAGAATTTAAGGCAATATTTTAATGGTTAATTTTTGCGTTTTAAAAGCAAAAAAAAAAAAAAAAGTACTGAAGGAATAATTTTTCTAGCGTTCCAGTTATACGAGAATTAAAAGTATTTTGATGGCGTTTAAATTGAATTTGTATAAGGAAAATCGAATTCAAAAACTACATTAAATAATGTTTAAACAAATCTTATCTGTATTGAAAGGTTTTAAAGAAGACATATATCTTTATAAAATCTTTTTGTATGTTTAAAAAATTTTGTATAAATGGGGGAGAAGGAGGCACGTTTGAACTGGGGGCACCTTTGAACATTCGAAATATTTTACTTCAAATAATTTTTTTTTTTAAATGTACATTGCTACTGCTTCAGTGCAATAACTATACAAAGATGTACCATTTAATTTGCACAATACTGTCTAAGCAAGATATGTATTTTTCTCCCTGTTGAATCTAAACTTAAGAAAATAAAGTTGTAAAATTTTTGTCGACAACTTTGTGTCCCTAAAATTTTGATTTATTGTTCAACACTTAACTAAAGATGTAATCTTTAGTTTATAAGCTTTGGTTTATTCAAATTCTTCAGCCGAATTGAGTAAACAGTTGTAATGTAGAACTCCATGTGATGGGACACCATTGAACAAAAAAAGCTGAGGCACAATTGAACATCTAAAACTATAAAGTGAAGATTTATTCATGCACCTAAATATTATTATTTTGGAACATTTTCTAAGAGGTTACTTAAGAATAAAGAACATGGACATATACTGTTAACAATCTCTTTTTATTGCACACATGCATTACAATCTTTGAATGTATCAGCGATGAGAAGTTTCAAATCTAAATTAATGATGGCATTGATTTATTTGATAATTGCAAATCCCGGATACATAATAATGATTCATGATTTAGCAGGTTTGTGTAACAAAATATATACTCTTTCATTTACTCTTCCCTGTATGTTATTTTTGGTTTTCGTACTAGATAAAACGGAATTTAAGTCAGGTTTTTTCATAAAAAGAGTGATTCAGAAAAGAGTGATTAAAAATTTTAATTTTCTAGAGGTATTATAATATTTCAAGGATATTGTAAAAAAGTTTTCACAGCCAAACATAACTGGAGGGACACTCTGTGTTCTTTCAACAATGATTTTTAGCAATCAACTTTGATGAATTTAAGTTTGGTTAAACAACAGAAAAATTATTAATTTCAATAAAATATAGTTATTTAATTTTATTCATATTACTTTATATTTCTGATACGTATGCAGATTTTTATGAAAACCCTCAATATTTTCATAGTTTATTCTTTTGTCCAAAGGTGCCCCTTACTTGTTCAAAGGTACCCCTACATGGGCAAGGTTTGAACAAAAATCTTTCATATATCGTAATATTAATAATATATATTCCACAACGAAAAAGTAAGAATTTATATTATAAATAAATATTTTGCTTATAAGACATTGTTGCATTAATAAAAACGTTTAAAATACATTAAAAAATTTTCTATTTACATTTTTCAACTCTTTTTAATCGAGTCATCTTCAGAATGTAAATAGAAAATAATATTTATTTATAAAATAAATTCTTACTTTTTCGTTATGGAATACATATTATTGATATTACGATATAGTTATTAATGGACGTAATCAAAGCTTACTAGTGTTATTTTTCACATAGAAATCTTTCAGCTTTTTAAATCCTCACAACTTTTTTAATTTACATGGAAAACTTTTAATTTCTGGTTCATATGATAAAGAAATGTATTTTTTTATTATGTAATACTTAAAACGCAAAAAATATAATTCAAATAAGATATATATTGATAAAAAAAATGTTCAAGCGTGCCGCCCCTCCCCTTCTAGTACACAGATTATATGAACTTTATTAATATTTGTAATTCAGCCGTAGTTTTTCTCCTCTTTCTTTCTTCTTTTTAGCGTTTTCCAACAAAGGTGAAGGGTTTTTATGCATTCGGTTTGTCTATCCGTCTGCTCGAGCTCAACTCTCTTAAATATACTGGGATTGCCCTGATTTTATTGTATGTTATTCATGTTTACTATACCACGTACGATCAGTGTTGGGTATGAACGCGCTCACTGAACGAACACTCACGAGTTTCGCTCACTATTTGTGAACTTTGAACTGAACTTCGCTCACTATTTTATAAACGAGTTTGAACTGAACTGAAGGGAAACTCAAACAATAGACGAGTTTGAACGAAATTTACGTTCAATTTTTTCATAATTTATTTAAAATTTTTCCAGACCTTAGTACACATTTCCCTCCTTCAAATGCCATTTAGAGGCCTACATGAGCCTCAGGACGGGTTAAGTCTGGATATCACTTCTCTGGGTAGTATCCTAGTCTTCTTTTGGAGACTTGGGTCGCGCCGAACCGGATCTGGGCTGTATACAATTTCGCCGAAAATAGATATATACAGTAAACTCTCTGTACAAGGTGGAATGTGTAAGGCGGAAATATGTCGAAATCGGAAAGATTTTAAAAGAAAGCATAAACATCGCAGCCTATGGCACTTCTGCATAAATGGAGATTATAAACAGACTAAGGTAAGTTTTTTTTGGCCAGAACTCTTCCGTCCTCTTCCTGTCCCATCAATGTCCTGTAGAAATGTACTCGGGGTAGGACCTGGTTCGGTGCGAAATTTCAACTTTTTTTCCGGGCCGGGCCAAGCTCGGGCCTTGTTTTTAGCTATTATATCGGGCCGGGTCGGGCCGCTAAATTTTCTCTACGAGCCGGGCTGGGCTCGGGCCGAAATTTTTATTTTAATATCGGGCCGGACATTTTTTTTCTATGGAAATGGCCTGGAAATTTTCGTCCGTGCATACCTCTATCTTACGTATCGAATAATCAAATGATTAGTTCACAAAATTTTGTAAATTTGGACAATAATATACAAACATAAAAAAGTGAACTTTTTAGTGAGCTTCGTTCACTTTTACAAATGAGTTTGATTTGAACGAGTTCGTTTGAAAATTTTTGAATTTGAACGTGAACTTAAATCACTTTTCAGAAATTGAACGTGAATTTGAGTTAGTTCGTTTATTTTGTGAACGTGCCCAACATTGCGTACGATCGTTATTGAAAATTAAGTGTGTAGCTGTTTTAGTTCATTTACTGGGACGCTCAAAGTTTTCCATTACATTATGCTGTATAGGAAAAAAATCGTTCCAAGCTCATTTTAATGATGTTCGACAATTTGAAACATAATGAAATTTATAAACATTTATGTATCTCACTGAATCACGTATTCTTAATAATATAGATGGAAAACCATTTATTGTTTATTTACATGGCCATACAAAAGAATTCCGTTTTGATAATGGTTTGAGCGCATTTTAGTTCTATTACACTATTTCAAATACAATGAAAATTATGTCTATTACTCATGCTTACTACAAGATACCTCTTGTATAACATGATGGGCATAGCATTTACCGTCCATTTACAGGGACACACAAAATATTTGGATTAAGTACTGTACCTGAAGTACACTGACTTTTAGCTATGAATGCTGGAAATGCGATTTATTTTATGGTATGGGCATTTAATTAAATTTTTGCTTAGTACATGGCGCGTATAACTGCTATAGACCATTACGCAGCACTTCACAAAAGAATTCGAAACATTGCGAATTATCAGCGTGAATGGGTTAAAGGTAGCCTTTAAATGAGTTATTCACTTCCAGGTTGAATTATATTAAATATACTAAGAAATGTGTGTGTAATATAAATAAAATCATATACAGCATCATGTAACATCAGAGCCATGGAAAGAATTAGATACATGATCTACTAAGAATTATTATATTTGGAAGTGAAATTTGAGTACTTTTAATTATGTTTCAACCTAAAATAAATTTCGGCTTAATATGTAGTGCATATAAAAGTCTGTTGGTAATTATAGGGCTATATAAAAGAAGTCAAGTGTGTTTCCGTAAATTGACAGAAGCTTGTGAAAGCGACTAACCTAGTGTTATTCATTTTAATTTTAATAAGGTTAAAACTATGAATTTTAACCTATTATGCATTTTCTTACTAAACTAAGTTTTACTATATTTTGTAGAATATGTATAAATTGTAGATTAAATCCATCAGAGCTGCACAAAATAATTGGATTATTTTTCCACTATGAGAGGTAATTGCTGAAATTTGTTTTTCAAGTGTGTTATGAGTTTTTTAAATACTTACATAGATTTTTCTTTTACGTTATCACACAGGGAAGTATAAGTAAATAATACAGGAAGTGTTAGAAAGTGTATCATAATCTACTTTTGAGGCATTTTTTTCTAGTTTTATATAATGACGGTCTTAATTAGACAGAATTCTATTTTTTATTTTTAGCCTACAACGCGAACTTGGATATGCAGCGATAAAAATACTAGCACCGGTCATATTTATTAGCAACAATTTTCGAACAAATGGATGATAAAATTAATCCGCATATTATTAATTTTCTTTCAGATATCAGAAAAGCATTTCAGATAGTGGAAACTCTCTGGAAAATATAGTTATTCGGTAATTTTATAATATGTATCGCACTATATTTCAAAGACATTCTATGCAGTGGATTTCTATATTCCATTAAAAATGTCACTAACAAATCTATAAAAAGGGGAAGTAGTCTCTTTTCTTAGATTACATAATGGAAATGGTTTGAAAAAGTATCAATTGTTTGATAAAAAAGGTTTTGTAGAGAAACAATATTGATAATATATATATTAATAATATTTGGAATACCCTTTTTTTTGACAGCCAATCATAACTTGCAAATATCGGTAGTTAAACGCAACTTCAAAAAGCTATTTTTAACAAAAATTTAAACATAAATGTTTAAATGTTTGTTATATTTAATTCTACATGTTTGAACAAATTCTTTACATTTTTTAACATACATATGAATTCATTTTCATACCTTTCAGCGCTAAAAATATTATACCACAAGTACTTTCAGCATACCATACCTCCCAATCTCCGACTGTTCTTCCGTAAAATGTGGATTAACTTGATCCAGAATAAACATGCTTTTCGATAGATTATTATTTTATTTATTTATTTATTTAGAAATGAAATGAAGTATGTTCCCCATAGAAACATGAAATTAAACAGGTAATGATATGCCAAATAAATTTTCTAGACGAAAACACGCTTAACCGAGATGAAATTAAACCACACCTTATGAAAGAATAGTGAGAGGTTGGAAAGTACGGCAGACCCATAGAAAACTAAAATGATATTTTAAAGATCGAAATTAGATTTTTGCAATTTAGAACCGATTTCTGTGAGAAACAAAGCAAGATTTTATTAATAGGTGAAAGCGTTTATGTTTTTAAATGAGTGGGGTGCTATTTTAAAAACTGTCTCAAAAATATGTCAGTTTAATGTTTAATAACAAGAAATGAAATTAAACCGCTTACTGTAATAATATTTTTTTTTAAATACAGATTCAAAGAGATAATAATTATCAATTGTGACACTTTTATATAAAAATCGTTTATTTACGAAAGCATTTTTAATCATTAATGTACTTTTCTACTAATAAATACGTTAACATTAATATTTTACGTTTAACTCAAAAATATATAAATATTATCTGAACTTTTAGTCTATTACTCTTTCTCTTTTATACTGTTACACAGTTTGAACAACTTAGCCAAATACTTTTTATCATATTTGTAACTGATCCATCACGATTCACGAATTTATTTTTAAATGCATTTTAAGGTGGTCATTTCATTTGGTACTCTGCACTTCTTCCCTCAATCCTCTATTTTAAAATAGGGCGTGTGCAATTTATTCGCCTAAAATCCACTCTTGAAAACTTAATTTTTGTGTCCTTTTGAATCTTTATTAGCTTGCTTGATATTCTGTTATTAGTTTTCTTTGACCATAAAACTGACTGAAGGATGCCCGTCGAACCAACTTGTTACGCCCACAAGGATGGTACTGAAAAGTTTGTATGAAACTTTTTCCTGCTTTCGTGTACCAACATTATTTACATTAATTGAGTTGCTGGATATTGAAGCATTTCATAACATTTTGTTATATTGTATTATGTCTAAAAAGATAAGAAGGTTTGCAAAGTTATTTAACTTTATACTAACGTATATCATTACTTATTTTAAATTCAAGACATTTTTCATCGTGATAATCGAAATATTTTTGCGATTATGTTGTGTTTAAATTACTTCAGAAATGTATGTTTTCAAAAACAATATTGCTAGTAAAATTCTCTTTTATCAAAAAGTTTAAAATATGTTTAAAATATATTTAAATATTGTTGTATTATATTCTTTGCTGGAAGGAGAACATATACTTTTATAGTAAAAATTTTATTGCATTTTTCTCAATAATATTTCTTAAAGTAAAATGTAATTAAAATTCAGCTAAATACATGCTAAACATAAATGAAAAAAATCTTGATAGCTAGAAATTTCTTGAACTATTTCTTTAATGCATTTGTGCACCAATGAATATTGTAATATGCAGGTGTCATCAATCTCAAATACGCGAGAGTGCACACCCAGTCTTTTCAGTGCGACCATGAAATTTGCGTAATTTTGCATGTGTAAATGCATATTTTGCACTTGTGGTTAATAAGTTTTGATTTTAATTGACAGAAAGAAAGTTTTTCAAACTGAAACTATGCATAGTTTTTCTATAGCTGTTGTGTGTAAAATAGTGAAAGATGCACTTGCTGTAAAAAGAACTTGAGTGATACACATGAGTGATGATTGTGTATGTTTCTGCATGTTGGTGCACACACAAAAAGTAAATATGCCTGTTTGTGCGTCTGTGGTTGTGTGTGCGTAAGAGGGGTGTCCATGATAGTATAAAGTTTGGCAATTTATATAAAGGTTTGTTGATTTCAAAGTAATTTTTACTATTTTTGCAATATTTTTTATGCTTGTCCAAGCCATTCGTATCATACACAGTTCTTCGTACCACCAGTAACAACCTTAATTTGATGAAGTAAAATGAATCTGGTGATAGAACACTGTAAAAACTGGGTTCTCAAAAATGAGTAAAAAATACTCAATTTTGAGTATGTCACATACTCAAAATAGCTCCGATGCAAATGTACTCAAAATTGAGAAACACATGTACTCATTTTTGATCACATGGTTGTCTTCAAATATGAACCGGTATGTATTCATTTCTGATCCCATACATGTATTCAAATTTGAACTTATATGCTAATTTTGATCACATGGAAGTGATCAAATATGAATCGGTATGTACTCATTTCTGATCCCATACATGTATTCAAATTTGAGCTTATGTGCTAATTTTGATCACATGGATGTGATCAAATATGAACTGGTATGTACTCATTTCTGATCCCATACATGTATTCAAATTTGAGCTTATGTGCTAATTTTGATCACATGGATGTGATCAAATATGAACTGGTATGTACTCATTTCTGATCCCATACATGTATTCAAATTTGAGCTTATGTGCTAATTTTGATCACATGGATGTGATCAAATATGAACTGGTATGTACTCATTTCTGATCCCATACATGTATTCAAATTTGAGCTTATGTGCTAATTTTGATCACATGGATGTGATCAAATATGAACTGGTATGTACTCATTTCTGATCCCATACATGTATTCAAATTTGAGCTTATGTGCTAATTTTGATCACATGGATGTGATCAAATATGAACTGGTATGTACTCATTTCTGATCCCATACATGTATTCAAATTTGAGCTTATGTGCTAATTTTGATCACATGGATGTGATCAAATATAAACTGGTATGTACTCATTTCTGATCCCATACATGTATTCAAATTTGAACTTATGTGCTAATTTTGATCACATAGAAGTTTTCAAATATGAACCGGTATGTACTCATTTCTGATCACATACATGTTTTCAAATTTGAACTTATATGCTACTTTTGATCACATAGAAGTGCTCAAATATGTATTCATTTTTGATCCCATAAATGCATTCAAATTTAATCTTATTATGTGTTAATTTCGATCCCTCAAAAGCAGGATTGATATGGTTTAAACCAACTGGTTTTTTTCTCAAAAGGACAAATAGGTTTTTTTAGAAGAAAACTAGCGACATTTTCTCTCTTTATATATATATATATATATATATATATATATATATATATAATTTACATTTTTCAGATTACTGGATAGAAATAATTTCTACCTTTGACACATCATTTCAGCAATAAGCATTATAGATATGGTGTTTTTAAGCCATTTATATTATGTATAGGATTAATATCGGTATGTATTGGTGAACATATCTATTGCTCTAAAGAAAAAGCCTTAAACATGTGAATTGATCAACGATAAAATAGTTTTAAGATCAAAATGTGAAGTTGAGTAAAAGTATTCAAAAATTGGATGCTAGTTATTCCATTTTAATAATAACAATCTTTTTTTTTTTTTTTTTTTTTTTTTTGAATTTAATGACCAAAAATGTTGATTTCATATTATCACTCAAAAAACAAAATCCCAAGAATTATTCAAAATATATTTTTTGAATAACTATGGAATTATATTTATCAAGCTGCATCCAAATGTTTATAATTATTAATCAAGAGATTGTTTAAAAAGATTTCTAGAGTATCAATGATTCACTGTGTAGAGCAGTTTATTCATTGAACACAAGATTGTTTGCTAATACTGTTTAAATTAAAATATGAATTTTTTCAATATTGTATATAAATTCACTGGATTATTTAATTTAAATTATTGTAAAATGGAGTTACACAACTTGCATTAAAATGGGCAATTTTACATACTCGTTTTTGATGAGACGTTAATGTATCCGATACAGAATATGTTCATTACTGACTATGCATATATTTCAGATTGAAGATTTATTATTCATTTTTAAAGTTGATTTTGTGCCAAATGAGAATATGAAATAAAGCATTTAGTTAAAATATTTTTTTCCAAGTATAAGTTTGAGTAGACTGAAATTTCCCTTTCATTTCAATGAAGAGAAGATGCATATTGCATGAAAAATATTTTTCCTTTACTGACATAAATGTGCAATTTAAGCTAGTACCTGTCCAATTTGAAAAATAATATTCAGATTTTTCCAGCAATTCCTGTATCACAATTCTCAATATACTTTAAAATGAAAGTTACAAATTTTGTTAATAATGATGTGAATAATATAGCAAAAGGACATAGTTCCAGTATAAGAGGATCTCCTTCAGTCATGAATCTCATGAACTAAAGAAACAATTCCTGTTATTTTAATTTTATGAAGCATAACTTTTTTCGAAAATGTTCAACAATTCTTCATAATCAAGTTTTTAGTTTCGTAGTAGACGAATTACACTCGTAAGACAGTGTTTTGTCTTTTTTTAATACAGTAAATGCAATTTTAAATCCTTAGAAAATTTATACATTAAGACTTCACTCACACGAAACCTATTGCCTAATATTAATCTTATTGCATATATATATATATATATATATATATATTTATATATATATATATATATATTTTTTTTTTTTTCTAGGGGTAGGTCTTTTGTCTATTTTTATATTTCAGTATTTTAAAAAAAATATATATTTGAATTAAATTGGATGGGTTAGAAATGGTTTATATAAGGAATATTTGGTATTAAACTTTGTTACAAGTTAAAATTTTAATTTTCTAGTTTTTGTATCAGATTTTTCACAAGTTCTTGACCTTTTGATATAATCTCAAATTCAATGAGCAATGCATGGCTATAAATGTCTGAACTGTTTACATTCCATCATGAAGACCAAAAATGGTATTTTACTCATAAGCCTCTATCATAAAAATAACTTTGCAGCATTAGACCCCCCCCCCCCAAAAAAAAAAATAAAAAAATAAATAAAAATAAAAAAATAACACTTGTTAAGACTTGTAAGTTTATGTTAAACCAATGGCAAAAGTTTCTTTGTAATATGACTTTATATATTTTTTTCCCAATGGATAGCTGAGGTCAATCTATATATTTACCTTCTTTTCAACTTTTTTTTTTTTTTTTTTTTTTTTTTTTTTTTTTTGTTTAATCAAAGTAATTTACTTTTTTGATATTGGTTCTAAGTTATCAAAAATAAAACAAAAATCTAAAAACTAAAGAAGGAGGTGAATTGTGGGATCAACCTCAGCTATTCAGAAAAGGGTGGTGTGTGTGTGTGTGGGGGGGAGGACTGCTTAAAAAATTAAAAAAGAATCGAGATTTGTAATCATTTATAGTAAAAAAAATATAATAATAATAATGCATTATACTATATAATGGGTATAATAATGCAATGAAAATACCTTATAATGAAATCTCACATAAAATTTAAATTTTTCAGAATTAAGATCGCTTTTCATACAGAGTTATACATTAGAACATGAAATATTGTAATTACATGTATATTTATTAAAAATTTTAATATTTTCAAAGTTTTTCTTGTTAAATGTCACTTTCACCCAAAAACATGTGCTTGGCAATGTAATGATTGGCATTTTTCAAATAACTACCATAAGTCAAGGCATCCATATAAAAAACTCTGCAAAATGATAAAAAACAACAACCATATTAGAGATCAACCTTAGTATGGAAATCGTGCTGTGAAAAGATACGCACTATTTTGGTTAAAAAAAAAAAAAAAAAAAAAAAAAACAGTATCTTTATAGGCTTGAGTGGATATTTTCAAGAGTGGAATATCCCCTTTCTAAATCATGCATTACAAAAAGTCATATCACATTACAATAAAACCCATAATAGATAACTTGCTTCAAAGAGGTTCCCAGCAAAACATGACTAGGAAAATCCCTGATCAAAATCTCAACAAAATCTCTGATTTAATGAACGGACATAATTAAATTAAATTTGCTACTTATTTTTACAATCTTTTATCATAAAAGTGATTTTTTTTATGCAATTCTTGAAATTTCTCATACTTCCCTCCCAATACTTTGAAAAATTTTGCATAAAAAAAATTCCAAGATTTTTTGACTTTTTAGATAAAATTCCCTGATTTTCTACGATGTTGGGAACCGTGATTAAGTAAAATATAAGTTACAACAAATCATATCAAGAAATGTTTAAATATGTTTATTAGTTTATGTATATTTCAAAGTTTTACACATTCATATCTGAATTATAAAAAGATACATCAGGAAAAAATAGATGAATATACATCACAATATTTGACAAAACAATATTTAAAATAACATTACCATTTCATAATGACATTTTATACAATTAACAAATAATATTACACATATTATTTGTAGCCACATTGATTTAAAAAAACATTGTAAGCATTAAAATTTTTGACTAAACAATGTTTAACGTAACATTACTATTCCATAATGACATTTTGTACAATTAAAAAATAACATCACACATATTATAAATAGCCACATTGATAAAAAATAAACATTGCAAACATTACAATTCTTGACAAAACAATGAAATGAAAGATTGTTCAAAATTTGATAGTAAATAACACAGTGAAACTAGTAAAAAACCAAAAAACCCAGTAGCAGGAAGTTTTATGTCTGTGACAGTAGTAAAAAACAATATTTTATTATTTAAATACGGTTTCTCAAATTCAAATCAATTGTTGAAAACTTTTTAAAACCTTTGGTTAAAGGGGTTTTTTTCCCTGGTGAGCTTATTTTAATTATTAAACATTTTAACAGAAATAATCAATGAAAAGTATTATGTTTTTATTTACTGAAATTTTCTGAAAGAGTTCAAGAAAAATTTTATGATGGTCTGCCATGTTCTCAGCCAGTTGATAAGTTTCTGGCAAAGAAATCACTGGAGCCACTAAAGTATCAATTATTGTCAACACTACAAGGAACAACTGCCAAAATTCATTGTCATGTGGAATTTTGTCACTAATTAATAAGGGTAAGTTTCTAATTAATGACCACATTTGAGACGAGCTTTGGCCATAAGAACCCTCAAAATTGAATAATTTATCTCGTTTTATTGGAGTAGGTTTACTGCGGATATCGCATTTACCATAATTGAAATTCATTATACGATCATTTAAAATTGTAAGAGTTAGAAATTTGTCTTTAAAAATATACTGCTTCAAAATTAAAAATGTTCCCATGGCACACCAACCTTCAAATAAATCATGCATAATATCCACAACTAAATTAGTTGTAACATGTCAATAACCTAATTCATTAAGAGAGCAATGAGATTTAACACCACACATTGAGGTTGTCCCATATTTCCAACAATGACATCATTAACATGTGCATCATGGCTATCTTTGTTACACAATAGACTAATGTCTTCTTTTATCATGTTGTGCACAATATCTTTATGGACAAGACAAAACCTACAACAATTAGCTGAAAAACTTTCTACTAAGCCAAACAACTTGTTTAACCCTAAATTGTTTCCCACTATTTGCCACAGTGCAATTTTATGCATCTTTCCTTTAAACTGAACACTCCTTTCCAAAAGCACCTTCAATTCTTGAATAAGTGGATCTAAAATTGGTTGATAACCATACTTTTCGACATGAGAGCATAATGAATATTTGTAATAAAAATAGAATCTAAAGAGGATTGCAGTGACACAGGTATATCTTTAATGGTAAAATAAACAAATCCCAGTTTATGGATACCAGTATGGGATCCTAGTGGATTTACTATCTCAACATCATCTAGATATAACTCTCAATAGCTATAGTGTCCATAGAGTATAAAACTGGATTTGAATAATAATAAAATCCATTATGAATACTATTTAAAGTAGTGCCTCTTATGCTTTTGTTGCATTTGTAGTTTTCAAACATGTTTATAAATCCATCAACAGAAATAATTTGTTTTATCATCAATCCAATTGAAATGTACCGGAAAGTTTCTTTTCTGAGAATTTGGCATGGAACACCATTTTTATCTAATTTTTGTTCGTACCGTGAGCCAAGAACAATTTTAGTGGGGTTAACAAAGCAGCCAATTTATTTTAAAGTTGTTAATATTTTATATTTAGAATCAAATTTTGAATATAACTCGCCACAATAATCTAATTTTTCTATAAAAGTTTTCGTTTGTTCATCAGTATGATCGACAGACTGGTTTATAAATTTCATTGTCTCACCTTTTAAATAATTTACTGTATCCCACATCAAATTTGAAATTCTCTTTATTGATGAAATAATACTTTTCAAAGGAACCCCACTATTGCTACAAGCTTCACTGCAATACTGCACATCATAAAAAGTTCCCTAGCATTTTGTTTTTTATTTTGAAAAATTTTTGAAGGGGAGTTTACATCAGAATTAATAACAAAGCCATCATCTGACTGACTGAAAATTCTTCTACCTGTTGGCTCTGTGAGGGTGCTGATGTTTCATCTTTTGCATGGAATCGCTCTAAGTGTCTCTGATAATTATATAGCTTCCTAAATGATTGCTTACAAAATCTATCATAACACTTGTAATGTTCTAAGACTCAATGACGATTCCTAATATGCCAACAGAGATAAGAAGAACTGAAAGATCTTTTGCAAAATGTACAAAACATTTTATAAACACTAATTTAGCTAAAATTATATACATAAAAGAAATAAATAATTGCAATACTGTGAAAAATTGTTTAGCCTATAATTTTAAACAATAACTTAACAATCAGGGTTTGTGATTTTTTTTTTATTTTTTTTATAAAAATCAAAACAATCTGATTTTTTTTTTATTTAAATCTTTTTTTTTTTTGTTTTTTTTTATGACACACATTATTTCTATTTTATGACTTTTTGTTTAATTTAAATAATGTAAATTTCACATACATAGTATTATCTATTAATAATATTACACAATTTACATAAATGATTAATACTATTTCAAAATAAAATTTTAGGCTATGAAAAAAATCTTGAAACTACATATCAGTTGTCAAAAATTAATCCAACCTTCAGTATTTTAATTAAAATAAAAAATCTGCAACACATAAAAAATTTATTAAGTGCTGACTGAGAAGAATGAGTTTAGCTGCTGCCATCAAAATACTTAAGGCCAGAAGACACAAATTGAGGTGTCATCACTAATCAATTGACTTCTCAATTATGTTGAAATTTACACAGGAAAATATTGAATAGCTATTTTATTTTATTTGTGGAATATCTATCATCTTATAAAACAATAACTATTTAAACTTACTAATGAGAACTTGGAATCCCTAAATAAAAATTCAGTCAGAAGGAATACTACAGTGTTACTGTACCTGGCTGCTTTTTTATTAGGGGATTCCAAAGACTCATCAGTAAGTTTAAGAAGTAATTAATCATAAGTTAATCAGTAAGTTCAGTGTTTCATAAGATAATCGATATCCCGGAAATAAAAGTAAATTGCTATTCAAAATTTTCCAGTGAGAATTCTACCACTAATGAGAAGTCAGTCAATTAGTGAATATGTCACAATTTGTTTCCTCTGGCCTTGAGCATTTCGATGGCAGCGGTTTAACAGTTTTATCTCTTGATTTCTAATTTCCGAAAGTACCAAACCAAAGGCGGAAAACATTTATTCTACGGAAGTAGATAAATCTATTGCAGTAAAAAGCTATTTGATCATTAATTCTGTAAGTTTTTTAGTATCAGCCTTTTCAATAACTGTAACAAAAATACCTTCCACCATTCTAAAGGTCTAAGATCAATTATATTAAATTTAAATAAATAAATGACTGATTCAGATTTTGCTCAAATCTTAATATAACAGGCCTTACCAAAGTACAGCACATAAAGTCATACAATTTTATTTTACCTCGACTTGTAGAAGTTTTTTCAAAATACTAATGAGTAAATATTCAAATATTTAATATATTTCAGCTAAGATTTCTTTACTGTTGCAAGATTATTTTATAATTTGATTCAAATGAAATTTGAAAGCATTTTGTTTTTCTAAACTTTACATTTATTTTACTTTTTTACAAAGCTTAAGCTTTATTGTTCTGAAAGTTGTTTGATTATATACCAGAGTTTCCCCCAGGTTTAAAAAAGGGCAGGGCGCTACTGTTCTTAAAAGGGCACTTTTTACATTTTCAAGGGCACTTTTTCATTTTTAAGGGCACTAAATCTTGTTTAAAAAAAGAGGAAAAAATGCCATTTTGTTAAAATATCGCAAAAAACAGCAAATTTTGTTAAAAGATCGCAAAAACAGCACATTTTGTTAAAAGATCGCTAAAAATAGCACATTTTGTTAAAAGATCGCAAATAATGGCATATTTTGCTTTAAAAAAAAAAACTTCAAATTTCATGAAAATATCGCAAAAAACGACAAATCTCATGAAAATATCGCGAAAAGATGGAACTTTTCACAGAATTTTCCGTTTTATTGTGATTTTTGGACAAAATTTGCCGGGTTTTTTTTTCCGCAAATCTTTTGACAAAATCTGCCGTTTTATCGTTTTAATTAAACGAAAGTTGACCTTTTTTGCAACTCATTTTTCAAATTTTTCCGTTTTATCCCAATTTTGGAAGGAATTTGTCACTTTTCCACGATTTTTTGAGAAAATCTACTGCTTTGTGACGAAATTATCCTCTTTTCGCAAATCTTGCCGGAAATTAGTCGTTATTTCGCAATTTTTAACAAACATGTCTTTTTTTTTGACGAAATTACCCGTCCCACGGGACGCGTATGAGGCAATTTTTTGCATAATTTACGCGCTGTAGCGTGTTCAGAATCATCGCTGGAGGGCTGCGTTTTTTCAAATGTGGAGCAAGAAGGGAAGTATTTCTTTTGAATGAATGACAAGAGGGGCACTAGTTTTTGGATGAGGGACAAGAGGGGCGCTATTTTTTAAACTAAAGGGCAGGAGGGGCGGAGCGCCCTCCTGAAACCCTCTGGGGAACTCTGATATATATTATATAAAACTAAATTATATTAAAGCCCATTATCATATTTGTTTACATCTTAAATTTATTAAAAAATAACGTAAAATAAAAACTGATTTAAATGAATGATTTTTTTTAATTCAATTGATTTAAATCATGATTAAAATTAAGCTGATTTAAATCAACGAACCCTGTGAACAAAATTTTAAAACAGGACTCATACAATAAAAAAACAAGGCAAAATATAAAAAAGAAAACTATTTAAAATTTACATAGATATTATTTTTCAAGTCTTTTACACATGAAGGAACATCACTGTTCAAGTCAAATTTATAAAATGTATTTTAAAAATACCACACATTAGAACAGTAAAGTGAGAATTCTAAATTCAAAATGAAATGCAACTTGAAGCAAAGATGCATCTTTTGAAGCACCTCTATGCTATGACCTTCAAAAATGAGAAAAATTTGTTGAGGCTTGCACCTCTCTCCGATGGCAAGAATGAATCAATGGTTGCTTCCTTTGGCCGTCCAACAGACTATCTTCTTTCATAAATTTTTCTAGCCCTTCTCTAACCTGTAAGTAATGAATCAGTTACTTAAATGAAAAGAATAAATTATTTTTGTCCCCCCTTCCCCTGCTTAAAATTTGCTGGTTCATAAATTCAATAAATGCATAGAGCAAACAAACTGATATTTAACATTAATTCTTAGGAAGTGGTAATTTCCTTATCAGATACAGTAACTTTTTTAATGTCTTATCAATTTTATGATTTTTTTTTCTATAAAAAAAAAAAAACCCATCAGTTTTGTTGATGTGTGAAAAAATTACAAACTTTGTTTGACTGCAGAAATATCCCATATTTTGCCTGTTTATTGTGCGACTGTAATTGATCGGGTGCAGAACAATAGAAAATATTGTCATTCGAACAAGGAAAAATCACAAGTTGCGTTGATCAAGTTCCGAAAAATGGCGAATTTTATTGATCAGACATGAAAAATATAACACCAATTTTGATGATCACGAAAAAAATTGCTAATTTTTTCAATGGTGCAAATAAAAATTGATTGGCTATGGAACAATTGTGAGTTTCACCAGTTTCTCGTTTGAAAAATAGAAATCTCATAAATTTGCTACGGGAAAACAATACAGAATTTCGTCAATTAAGACATAGCACAAGACAATAAAAACCTATCATGAAAAAGGTAATTTTATTGATATTACCTGTTGATCATTATTTTTACGGGGAGGATTTTAATGCCGAACAGTGTTATCCTGTAAAAATATTTAAAAAAGGGTTGGATTTTTTTTTTTTTTTTTTTTTTTTTGGCCTATAGTTACCATAGAATCATTAGCCAATAAATTTTGAGGGATTCTATCTAGCATATATTTTGAACTTTAGCTCAACTTGAAAATATCTTTATTTTTAGAAAATAAATAATGCAATACCAAATACCGAGACAACTGGATGAAGTGATCAAGAGACTGAGCACTTGTCGGTCCAATTTGACTTTTTGGAGCCAATTTTCTTAAAATCGGCTTGAGGCAATATCAAAGGCAACACTACAAGACCACAACAAATTTCTGAAAAGAAAAAAATGCAAATAATAATAATAATGTAAATAATAATGCAAGTAATATACATTGAGAAAACAAATTTGATCTCCCACAAAAAATTAAAATTACCATTAAAAAATTATTAAAAGATAAATGATTGTAACAGTTCTACATTTAGTTTTTTTTTCTTTGAAAATATTAATATGATTCTTAGAGCTTCCTCTTTTTTTCCAGAGTTTTTTATACTTGTAAAAAAAGCTTGATTTCTTTTCTTTAAAAAAAAAAAACAATGGAGTAAATTCCGGTGAAATTTGCAATATTGTATTTCCCCACAATCATAATAGGAAATGTTTTTCTATCTCAATTTTTTGCCGAAATCTGCACTTTTTTAACTGTGAATATTTGACAAAATTCACATTTTCTTTCTACAGAATCACTAACGAAAAATGTTGCATGGACTAAATTTTGCAACTTGAAAAAAATGAGTTTTGCAAAAACTTAGTTTAAGAAAGATTTTTGTAGCATTTTATTTTATTGGTTTTACATTTAAATTTTACATTTAAATCTTCAAATTGGACACGAATGGAAAGCAAAATAAATAAAATTACTAGCCTATCAAATTTTTAGGCATTTTCCTAATATTTATACGATATTTAATATGCAGTAGCCAATTTATCTGTTATTATATACAACCAGAAATAATTTAACAAAAATATTTTTTTATAAATCAATACTATATTCTTACTTTCAGCAGGATTATAAAATTTGATGCATTTCCAAATTCAAGGCACAAGCTATCCCTCTTTTTCTCGTCATACAGTAACTTGTATTCTGCATCAATCTTAAAGAAATTTAAAACATATAAAAGTACAGTTCAGCAAAAGGCAACATATATAAACATTCTTCCAGTAACTTTATTGTACACCACACTAAATTATTACTATCAATGTGAACATTATATTCAATTCTTTATTATTTTTAATTCTTATAGACTAAGTACAAAAGTAATATTTATCCGGGATCTGTCCGACCTGACCGGTTAAAAGATATAAAATTTTCCTAAACATAGCCCTACTTAATTTGACAAAATTTAACAGAAAATAATAAACTTTAGTAGAAAATACAACGGTATTTAGGTAATTTCAGAATAATATGTACTGTATCTACTAGTGCATAAATAATTGTGCAGCTAGCATGCTTCCCTCCCCCCCCCCCTGTTTCGATGGGACCAAAATTTATCTTCTATAATTTTACATGCAAATATTTTTTAATACATAAAGTATTTTGTTTGAAATTTACAAAATTATTCTTAATTGGTCGCAAAAAAGAATAAGTAGAAAGAAAATATCTTGAAAATTAACTATCGG
The DNA here is from genome assembly GCA_964019185.1 of Maratus speculifer. Classification (NCBI taxonomy): domain Eukaryota; kingdom Metazoa; phylum Arthropoda; class Arachnida; order Araneae; family Salticidae; genus Maratus; species Maratus speculifer. The sequence goes on from OZ025293.1 coordinate 227,199,322, forward strand.
TTGTGGATAAAAACATGAAAATGATTGATTAACCCCAGAAAAGTTTTTCCAATGAGTCACAAGTAAAAGTAGCAGGATGTGCCAATCAACAAGGAAAAAAAAAATCATATTTCCCCATGATTTTTCTACAAAATTCAAGTATTTTCCACAGTCTTTCGATAAAATTTCAGTATTTTTTTGCAACTTGTTCACGAAAATTGCGTTATCTCCCGCAATCCTCTGAAGAAAATAGTATTTTTTTCACGACCGTTTGATGAATTTAGTTTTTATTTTGAGATCCTATGGGGAAATGTGCGCATTTCCCTACAAGCATTCGAAGAAATTTGCTTAATTTAGCGCGGTTTGTACTCATGTTTTTGTTTATTTCATCTGTTACCCCCCCCCCCCCCCCCAGATAAAAATGTCAACAAATTATAATGCATATTTGCATAGATCCCAGGAGCCAGGAATAAAATTCACCGCCGAAAAAGCAGAATTCTGAATTTCCTTCGAAAAGTAGCATGTCTTAAGCACACAGAAGTCACTTTTTTTTTTTACTCAGAACTTTGATGAAATTTGCATTTTCTTGCCACCTTTTGAGGAATTTTGCAATTTTTCAGCAGACATTTAACAAAATTTGTGTTTTATCCTCAGTGCTTTGTAGAAATTTGCATTTTCTAGCCACCTTTTGATGAGTTTTGAAATTTTTCAGCAGACATTTAACAAAATTTGCATTTTATCCCGAGTGTTTTGTAGAAATTTGGTTTTTTTTCACAATTTTTTTACAAACTTGCAAATCATGGTACGGGTCCCCAGGTGCCTGTGGGATAGTTAGGACGTGGCTCTGGTCATTAGTGTTGGTTCTAGATAAAAAGGGTCACCGGGCAGGAATTTTTCAAAAAGGATACAGTGTACCCTTGTCCCCCAAAAATATCCTGAACTGGTTTGTTTAATCCCTTATAATTTGCAATATTTTCCAGGGATAAATTGAATTGTCACAAGGGCGAATAGGAAATGTAGCCTGACAAGGAAAAGGGGGGGGGGGGGAGATTCATCCCAAAAATATTAATATTTTGTGTTTTTAATAGTAAAAAAAAAAAAAAATGCAATTTTTGCTTCGGAACTCTATATCCCCCCCACGGGAGAAGAGTGCCTGAATTCAACACAGTTTAAAACAAGTTTCAACTTTGTATTTCGCACATGTTATGAATGCATGTAAGCATGCACATTTAGCAAATAATTCTGTATTCAAAAATGAAATATTAATTATAATTAATGGCGCTATTAGAAAAGAGTACTCAGGGTTCATACAGACTTGGGAAGAAAAAATCCAAGGAATCCAAAAAAGAGATTTACCCCCAGATTTAAAAAGGGGCAGGGCGCTACTGTTCTGAAAAGAGCATTTTTTACATTCTTCAGGGTACTTTTTGGTTTTTAAGGCCACTTTTATAGAGTTGAATCTAGAATCTAGCGGTTCAAAAAATTGTAGAAAAACAGAGATTTCGTTAAAGAATCGAAAAAAAAAAATCTAAAAATTTCGCTAAAAAATTGATTAAAGGAAAAAAAAGGTAAATTTTATTAAAAAATCGCAAAAAAACGGCCTATTTTGTTAAAAGATCGCAAAAAACAGCAGATTCTGTTAAATTATCGTGAAAAAACGGCAGATTTTGCTAAAAAAAATCTCGAAAAAACGGCAAATTTTCTTAAGAAATCACAAAAAATGGAAAATTTTGTCAAAAGATAGCGAAAAACCGCTAATTTTGTCACATTTAAACACGAAAAAATGCAAATTTCGAAAAAGCGCAAAAAAAAGCACATAGTTCATAACGGGAGTGGAATCGCCCCCTCTTTTCTCCCATTTCCATTGTAACCTTTTAAAAAATTTGCTGTGTTTTTTTTTTTGTTTTTTTTTGCTTAGGATCATCTCTGTGATTCTGTCAAATTTCTTTCCAAAATTTAGAAAAATTAAGGTAGTCATTTCCGAAAATAAAGAAAGAAAGATCGGTCGTTACTCTAAAAATCAGGGCCGTAACTACCGCCGGGGCACTGCCCCAGGGCCTCCAAGCCTGAGGGGCCCTAAACTGATGGTTAAAAAAACTATTGATTTTAGTTTCTAGTCTAACTTCCTATAAAATGTCCAGCACCTAGTTAAATGTTAATAATTAAAAAATAATAATAAATAAATAAAATAACATGTTAGAATAAATGTTTTTGCATGTCCGTCGATATACTTCATACGTTTTGCATGCAAAAGCAACTCTATATAGTATAAAGAAGAAAATATGGACTTCTGATCGGTTGAATAATATAAAAAGAATCTAAAAAAAATCTAGAAAATCTTTCTTCTTTTCTATTAATAAATACATAAAATCGGAAAAAAATAATCAAAATCCATCGTTCAAATGGTTTTTAAACAGAAACATATGATTAAATTACATAAACTCAAAAATGAACCAAAACAAAACGCTCTTTAAAGTATTCCACCAATAAGAAGTCCGTATTTTCACCTCTATGCTAGCTTCAGTGGGATCGGCAAAAATTCCGTCGTCGCCAGGTGCCTGCCGAGTAGGGTTGTCCAATTCTGCTTTTTTTTTTTTAGTCATTTTTGGACTTATCATACTGTGTATGTTTAAACAACAGCGTGCAAAAGAAAAAAACTGCGTCCGGGGCAAAGTGTTAATTTGCTCCGGGTGCGAGGGGCCTCACTAGTTTGCCCCAGGGCCCCCAAGATTATACTTACGGCTCTGCTAAAAATCTTACATAAAATGTATCACAATTTTTGACAAATAATCGAAAAAATATCATTTTCTTAAATTAGTGAAAAGAATCGTCAATTTTGTTTTTGGATTGTGAGAAAAATGCGAGTTTTGCCAGAGGATGGTGAAAAGATGCAAATTTCGTTCAGGAATCACAAAATAAAACAAACAAAAAAGAATTTTGACAAAAAATTTTGAAAAAAAAAGGGACATTTCATCAAGAAATAGGAACAAATTTCGTCAAAAGGTCGCGGGAAAAAAACTGCGTTTTTTCCTGTGGCACTTTGATAAAATTCGCGCTTTTTGTCTGTTGCATTTTGATGAAATTTGCACTTTTTCAGCGGCCCTTTGGGAAAAAAAAAAAAAATCGCATTTTTTTCTGTTTTCAGATGACAATATTCACTTTTTGTCGACGATCATTTAACGAAATTCGAGTTTTTTCCACGGTCCTTTGACAAAATCCTTTGGTCCTTTCGCCTAATCTTTGCGTAATTTACGCGCTATAGCGCGTCCGCAACATCGCTGCATTTTTTCTAATGCGGGGCAAGAAGGGTGCTATTTTTTAATCAGCGACAACAGGGGCGCTAGTTTTTGGATGAGGGGCAAGAGCAGGCGCGGATCCATGGGGGGGGGGGGGATCGCCCCCCTCAAACCAGTGTTGAATTCAGACTTTTTTCCGGAAGGGATTTCTGCGCGGGTGTCGCGGAAAAAGAGTGAATTTCGATAAAAGATCACGGAAAAAGCACGAATTTTGTCAAACGTTTGCAAAAAAAACGTTAATTTTGTCAAAGTATCGCGGAAAAAGAGAGCAAATTTCGTTAAAAGGTCGTGGAAAAAGCGCTAATTTTGTCAAAGGGTTGCAAAAAGGTAAGGTAAGATATCGCGGGAAAAGTACTCATTTCGACACAGGATCGCTGAAAAAGTGCGAACTTCGACATAAGATTGCTGAAAAATTGCTAATTTTGTCAAAGTATCACGAATTTCATCAAATTATTACGGGAAAAGCACGAATTTCATCATAGGGTCGAGGAAAAATGTGAATTTCGACAGAGATTCGCGTAAAAAACGCAAACTCAGACATAGGATCGCTGAATAAGCACTAATTTGGTCAAAGTAGCGTGAAAAAGCGCGAATTTTGTCAAATTATCACTGGAGAAGCGCAAATTTCATCACAGGGTCGGAGGAAAAATGTGAATTTTGACAGTGGATGGCGTAAAAAATGTGAACTTCGACATAGGATCGCTGAAAAGGCACTATTTTTGTCAAAGTGTTGAGCAAAGAGTTTGAATTTCGTCAAAAGTTCGAGGAAAGAACGCTACTTTTTTCAAAGGGTTGCAAAAAAACTGCTAATTTTGTCAAAGTACCGCGAAAAAGTGTGAATTTCGTCAAAGGATCGCGGAAAAAACGCGAATTTTGAAGAGGATTGACGTAGGGTCTCGCTGAAAAAACGAGATTTTTGTCAGTGTCATGCAAAAATCTCGAATTTCGTCTAAAGTTAGCTATTTTTTTCAAAGGGTTGCAAAAAAAGTGCTAATTTTGTCAAAGTATTGCAGAAAAGGGCGAATTTCATCAAGAGGTCGCGGAAAAATCGCTAATTTTGTCAAAGAGTTGGAAGAAAGGTAGGCAAAGAATCATGGAAAAAGTTTGAATTTCGACATAGCATCGCTGAAAAAGCGCGAACTTCGACATAAGATTGCTGAAAAAGCAGTAATTTTGTAAAAGTACTGCAAAAAAGTGCGAATTTCGTCAAAGGGTCGCGGAAAAAACGGGAGTTTTGACAGAGAATCGTGTAAAAAACGCGAACTCTGGCATTGGATCGCTAAAAAGCGCATATTTCGACATAGGATCGCTGGAAAAGCGCGAATTTTGTCAAAGTGTCATGGAAAAATGGCCTACTTTTCTCAAAGGGCTGCAGAAAATTGCTAATTTTGTCAAAGTATCGCAGAAAAGAACCAATTTCGTTAAAGGATCGTGGGAAAAACCCGAATTTTGACAGAGTATTGCAGAAAAAAAGTTGAAATTCGTCAAAAATGCCAAAAAATGCGAATTCCGTCAAAGAGTCGCGAAAAGAGAGCAAATTTAGTCAGAAGATCGCGGAAAGCATTTCATTTGATTATTCATTTAATAATTAACTGTACAAAAAATGATTTCATGAACAGAAATTATGATTACGTTGATTCTATGTTTCTTAGTATCGCCCCTCCCAAAACGATCCGCCACTGGGAAAGAGGGGTGATATTTTTTAAACTAAAGGGCAGGAAGGGCGGCACGCACCCCTGAAACCCTCTGGGGGAAACTCTGCAAAAAATTTTAAGGACTTGCCACTTTTGTTGTTATTTATGTGGCATGCGCTTGCACACCCCAATTTTTAATGCCCCATTTGGAGAAAAGAACATTTCAAACAAATTTTTCTCTATTAGAACCTAATTATTGGTGCTGAAAATGCAAAGAATTCACAACCTTGGCGATTTTGTATGTTTAAATAAACAAGTAAACAATCAACTTTCCTATGCAATGACCAATGGTCACACACACAGAGATCAGTGAAATTCGTAACACTTATTACATATATCGCATACAACTATAAAAGAATTTTTAAATGTAAAAAAAAAAAAAAAAAAAAAAAAATGCTAATGCGACGTACGCGAAAAAATATAACTTTTGAATTTATTCTTTTAGAGCAGCGATAAGTTAAAGTGTCCTAAAGCTGACATCTAACAAATATTTAAAGCATTACTTATTTTCTAAAACAATTTAGAATGAGTTTTTCTTTCTTCTTAAATCAAAGATATCTTGGATTTGGAAAATTGATAATGCTTTAAATATTTGTTTTACTTAAAGATGTCAGTTTTAGAGCACTTTACCTTAATCACTTTCTTTGAAGGTGAATGTTGTCCATGACATACATAGAAAACTGAAAAAAGCACCATTATTAACATCCTTGTAAGATACTAGTCACCATTATATGCTATTGAATTTGTTAATTAAATTATGTACACATACATTTAAATAAAATATAGATCAAACTATTTACAACAATAAAATCTACTTTGGGTTCCATAAAAAATTGGAATACAAATGATTAATCACAACAGTATTAAAAGCAAAAAATATTGATAAAAAAATTTATCGAAAAACTTTATGTAGTAAAAAATGTATGGAAAGAAATTTGGGCTAAATAATAAACAAAATAATAATATTAAAATCAATTTCTTATGAATTTATTTGCAATTTTTGTTATCTAATTTGTCTAATTTCTGCAATTCTTTTTTGTTTGTTTGCAGACATAATGTTTTCATTTCTAAGTAGTGCCTAATGAATCTGTACGAATCCTGGCACTGCACAACTATTTAGTCAAGTTTTGGCACCATCCCCGGCGAATTGCAGTTTGAAATAAAATTAAAATGACATCAAAGATGGCAGAGTATGTGCGAAAGCAGAATGAAATAAAAATATGTGACATTGAATAAACACTTTCAAATAATAATAATTAATAGTAATTCTAAAATAAATCTTGTGAATTGATTATTGTTATTATGATGCCAAATGATGTTGGTACACGTGATAACATGACATGCATTTCCGGCTCAAAAATTAATAAGAGCATTTTTTTAGCAATTATTAAATTACTTTAAAATATTCTGCGCAGTTTAATTTTTACATTAATATTAACAACATCAAAAAACAGTTGATTACATCAACAATAAAATAATATTGAATAATGAACAGAGAGTACTTACTTTCGAAGTTTTCAGAGAATGAATAGAGCTGTTCTTCTAATTTCTTCTTAAATTAATCCATAATTCGTTAAAAATCACTTAATAAACAAAATAACTTAAATAACTTAATTAATAATACACAAAAATAATTTAATTTTCCAAAAACAATAACAAACTTGAACAACATACCGCTAACGCGGCTGAATACGAATGTAGACGAAGCACTCACAACAGAATGTAGCCTTACGCGTTATAGCGAAAGCTCGATAATATAGTTCCTTCCAAAAAAGAAAAATGTAATATTATTCTTTTATTTCCAGGATATGTTGCATTGTTTTTCTCTTAATGAATAACTTTTATGCTGTTATGAATGAAGTAAATCTTAACAAAGTACAAACTTATCATTTCGTTTGGTTTTGATAACATCCGATGTTTCAAAACTGAGGAAGCATAAGGTTCATTTTTGATCCACATATACTCAAATCGATATGAGTACATCAATATACTCATTTTTGAGTACTTCATTTTTTTCAGTGAATACTTTGTTTACCATGAATAATAAAATATAGTTGAAAGAAATTAAAACACTAATGGATTCAAAGTGGATAATTTGAAGAAGTATATATTTCTTTAGTTAACTTGTTTACTTCAAAAATTTGCGTTATATGTTTATTTGAAAGTCTGTGTTATTTTATTAAATTATATAACTCTTATATTTAATAGTATTATCAAATTATATTTGATAATCTTTACTAGTACAATCAATAAGTATGTTTTCGGTTTATCTATATATATATATTTGATTGTCGATTCGTCCATGTTTTAAATTTAGCAAAATAGAACATATGTTTCACCAACAGGAAATCTAGACGTTGTTTATTAAAAATGTGTATTGCATTTACGACAGAGCTCCTTAAAGTCTGAAAATTTAATGTAACTGATTTTAATTTTTTGCTTGTGTGGCTAGTGCAATGAGTATCCAAATCTATTCTGCATTAAAAGAATTAAAAATTTTTATTTTTAGACGAGAAAGGAAATTAATTATTCCTTTTACTTTGCATATATGTATACCAAAGAATCATGAGAAATTTTCAAGGAACCATTGGGGACAAGCAATAGATAGAGAAATCAGTTTGAAACAAAATTGTAAAAGACTGTAAATAAATACACATCCAGTTTCACTATCAGAAGCTTGCTAAAGTTAATAAAAGATACATAAAACCTTTTTATCAATTTTCCCTATTTCATTTTCTTGTACATAAGAGAAAAATTATTTTACTTTTCAATGATTTTAAGTTTCTAAAATATAGTATTTAGTACCTCAATGTCTGAGCATTGTGTACCTATCTTTTACGAAAGAGTTTTGTGAGATTAGAGCATTGTGTTGCGCTAATGTCACAGACATAAAAATTTGCATTTATTCCATGTATATTTTAGATTATACTTCTTGGAATCATAAAATTATCAAGTAATGTATTACATTTAATCTCTACTGAAATAAATTTATTTAAGATGTTTCATTCAAATTGTAATTTTTTTTGGCGTAAGAAATAAACCTTTTTTATATGTGTGTGTTTGTGTGTATGTGTTTATGTAACAATCTCAATTGCAATTAATGTGTTTTCATTTTTTATTTTATGTTCTTTGATTATCAATATTTTAATCATTATATTATATCAAGGTATTATGTTGGAAATAATGCTTAAAATTTTATTCAAAGAACAATTTCATAAGTGTAAAATCAGTCTATAAACTGCATTTTTTAAAGATTCGAAAAGTTTCCGCAATATTTCACATAAGTTAACCCTTTTTTAAGAAATTATTCAATAATAATATAATTTCGAATAAAACTGGAACATTAGCAATATTAAATGTAGAGCAATCAGCATCATTTTAGACGTTTACATGTACAACATGATAAACATTTTCTATTATGATAATGTATCAATCTAGTTTATTAAATTGAGGTAATGTGTATACTAACATAGGTATCATTTAAACGAGTTCGATTCCAAAACATTCGTAAGATTTAAAAGCTTTTCAATGATCTTCAGACATCCATTTCCCCAAAGGATGTGTCAAATCGAAAACTTTATTTGAATTTCTTCGAACAACATTTAATGGCCATTAAAAAACTCTATCAATCTTAAGTACTTCAAATTCTCTTAGGTGGATTTCGTTTTAAAGAGATAACTGTAGACTAGAAACAAATATAAACCAGAAAACTTACATTAGGATATTTTGTTTATCATACATTGACACATATTAAAGTACGAACTTTTAAAATTTCTTCTAAACAATCAAAACTTCTTTTGATTTTACGATTGTCTAACTTAAAGATGTACCTACATTACTTTGAAATGTCTTTGTTTAGATTCGAGTATTTAGCTCTTGTGGCCATTTTCTTCTGTAAACAGGTAAACTATGCAGTAAGTAATAACTTTAAAATAAAATATCTATTTATTTTTTCCTTTATAGTTTATGCTAGTTTTTACAGAAATATTGATACCAGAAAATATATTTGTACTTCACACGTGGTGATTGTACAAGGTTTATTTTTATTTAGTTAGTTTTTGGTCTGACTTGCATTTTCTCCGTCATATTCTAATTCTGAGATAAAATGTATAATAATCATGCATCCATACAAGGACACGACAAATTCAAATCAGAAATAATAAAAACTAATTAAAACTTTTTTTTAATTTTTTTTTTACATTCTTGGCTCGGAAAAACTTAGACAGTATTTTGACCACACTTACGAAATAATTTTTACCGAGATTTTTTTCTCGATTAATTTGGTCCCTTACCAGTCACTTCGGTTACTTCCGCTGAATGACATGTAGTGTATCGGTTAGCAGCTCTGAACACTTTCGTAACTAACTGATCTTACCTATAAAATTAAAATTTTGAGATGATTTTAAATAAAATCTATAATTTTTAATAACAATATGCACATAAGTAAAAATTGTAGTAATTTTGTCATATTTTTAAAGAAAATCTAATTTAAAAATATTTCCCCGATACTACTTTATGAGAGAAATCTATATTTTGTCAAAAAAATTCCATGGAAATTCTTTGTCATTGTATTCCTTAGCAGAATGCTGGTTTTAATGTATCAAATGTTGGAGATAGCAATCCGTACAAATCCGTACAGTTTGCAGTCAGATCAGTAATATGGTTTTGAAAATATAGGCTGAGATAGAAATAGATTTTTCGCTGCTTGCGAAACAGGATTGACGAATCAGAAGCCTGCATTTTTGCGAAATTTTCGCTGTTTGCTAACATACAGGTACATATGGTAAATTAATTATGTGAAACATTATAATTAATAAATAATCCATGTCACATTTTACATATTATTATTATCTAATAAATCATTTAAATATTTTTATTACGTTATTCATTTATTACAATACATTTATTTTTTATTTATAAATCTATAGAATGCGTATGTTTTGAGGAATCGTCTAATCTTAATTATAAACATATTTAATATATAGCTTTTTGGTCTAAGACTTTGGTCTAAGTAATTTATTGGACAGTAGGGTAGAGTTCAATTTTGGTTGCACTATAGAGGACGCTGTTCTCATTATTGTAGTATATGTCTTACTATAATGTACAAGGCTCCTTGGTTTTTTAAAAAGCTCTTTTTAATTTGTTTTTTCTGTGCCAACCGTTGCATGTGATCATGCACAAGTGTTTTTCATGCATCATTGCTGTAAAGAGGTCTCTTAGTGATAGTATGTTTTTCTTTTGCTATCCATTTACATCATTGTTTTTATTTTAATGTGTTTATTTTTCCAAATTTTTGCATCTTTTATTGTGTGTTGGTTGCCCTAAATTCGTATTATTTTGCTTTTTTATGGCTAATACGAAGATGAAACCGCACATTTTACCTGTAAAGCCAAGGTATTTAGGTGTGATGACATACAAATTTTCATAATATTTATTTTACTTTTCAATGTGGTAATATGTATTCTTTTTAATGGTATTATATATATATATATATATATATATATATATATATATATATATATATATATATATTGTATACATATAATAAAACTTTGCAAATATAACAAATATTAAATTACAGGTACAAAATCAACCCTATAGAAATCTATTAATTATCAGAATATGTAATAAAAGAACATCAATACAACATTTCTAAATCAAGATTAATAAAAATGGAGGACAACGGAAGGTAAAAGTTTTACAGTTTTAAAAAAAATTACATCGTGAGACACTCTATCTTTATCAAGGATAATGTTCCACAATATAAGAAAGTCGAAAATGAATTCTGTAAACTAACCAAAAATAAAATAGATCAAATTAAATGACAAGCATCAAATTATATTTTTAAAGACGATTTACATAATCAAACTCAAACAAGGCGAACAAAATGAAAAAAAGCACAGAAAATTTAAGAAAGTCATCTTTAAGGAAATTCAAATGAAGTGAAATAATTTGTAAACCGATACAGTGTGTGTGCGTAAATCTCTACGTTAAAAAAGTATAGGTTAGAATGTAGTGGTAACATCAAAGATTCCAACCACATATATTGAAAAAAAAAGTTTTGCCTTTTCGTTAAAGAAAACTAAAAGGCAAAACCAAGTTTAATTTCTTTAATATTTTTTCCGTAGACTTTTGTAAAACATGCAATTGTGCAATTTCTAATTTACATTAAAGTATAAGTAATGTAAAAGTTAATATTTAATTAATAATCTTCACTGAAAAAAATAGAATATAAATCGCTTGAAAGCTTATCTTAGCTTAAATCTTATTTCAGTTAATTTTGAAAATTCCATTCATTAAATCTAATTATTAAAATGTATAACAAATACAAATTTGTCTATTCAAAATTTGCTTCTTTAATACATTTTCTTATGAATTTAATATTCTTACAACAGAGATATTTTGATAACGAGAATAATGGTCTTAACAAAAGCCTATGAAGTAAAACCAACATCAAGGTTTCGTGTATTTTAGTAGATACCATCGTTTGCTTTTATTTAAAGAATTTATCCTTAAACTCTTTATAACTTTATTTGAAAAAATGACGAAAACATCAATGACTTAGCAAAACTTAATTCTGTAATAAATCATTATTTTTCAATAACTTTCCTCCTTTTCGGAAGTGCGAACTGATAAGAAGTATAAAGAAGTAAGCTTGTTACATTTTAAGGATTTCAAAAAGTGTTTTTAATGCCAAAAATAATTTAAATCGATTTTTAGAGTACACCATGGAGTTTTCAATCGATTTTTCTGTGAATATTCTGATTTCTTTGTAGTAAGAAATTCTTTTGAAGTATTCGTTTTGTTTTGCCGGAATTTTGAAATCTCTTTGACAAATCTCTTTAAGGAGGCGTTGAAGATGTTGTGACCTTTCTTCAAACAGTTTTTTTACCCTCATAAAAATATAAAATGAAGTTTATTATATATATATATATATACACGAATATATAAAACAAAAGGTATAAATTTTCTTAAATTTTTAGCAAGACAGATGTGTTATTCGTACAGGTATTGTCAACTTTCTCAATATTATGAACAAATTTGAATATTTCATCGAATATTGAGGTGCAATTACCCCTCCCCCCACACACACGCGCGCACACACACAGATGCATTCATATGTGCAAGCACATACTTTTTATGTGTCGTAATTTCCAATTTTTTTTTTTTTTCAAATTTAATAAACTCAAATAAATTGCTGCTATTTTAATCAAACAACGACGCATTCAAAACTTTTTTAAAAGATAAATAACAATTTATAAATGAAATAAAATAAATCCTACATGAAAACAAGAAACATTCTATTAAATAAATTTTCCAGTTCAAAACATATTTATTTTACTTCAAAAAGCATGTAAAGGCCATGTGTAACTGGAATGTATTATTTCAGTTCACTTTATAATTTTAATATTTTTTATTACCATTGCATATTACATTGCTGCGAGTTCTCTGATAATCAGCACATAACTTTTTCATTATCTTACAAGAAAAGTTAGCAATACCAGCTTACTGAAAGCATCGACAAAGCGTTCATTGAACTTCACTAAAGAAATAAATGTGAATAAATAAACTTGGAAGCTTCACTCAGGAGATTAGTATTAAATTAGATTTCTTGTTATTGTTATTGTTTTTAGAAAATTTGATCTCAGTGGTTCAAATAAATTTGGTGTTCATGTAAACAATCAAAACGAAATCGTTAACCTAAAAAGAAATGAGATACAGATTCAACACTGCCCAAAAGTAACAATTTTCGGGACTTGCAATGCTTGCTGAAGGACTACGTGCTTTCATGAAATAATTCAAAAAATCTGTATTTGTAGAAATAAGATACCTTATAGTATCCGAAATCTTTTGTGTATCCCTGTAAATACTATCTGTTCCTATTATACCGAAAGTAACTTCTACTGAACCTCAGAAACGTATATCATTTTCATAAAATGAGAAATAGTTTAAAATAATTAAAACTCGCTCCAAACAATGTTTCCCCCTATACCATTATGTAAGGAAATACTTTTATGATGTCCTGTAAATAAATAAAAAATGTTCTTTGCATCACAGATTGTAGAGAATGTATATTTTAGAATATATTTCATAGATGCTTATCGATTTTATTACTATTTTCGAAAGAGTGTAACATCATTAAAATGCATTTGAAACCATTTTTTCTTATTGGTCGTCATGTAACGGAATACTTTTGATTCGAATTGAACTATGCATCCCATTTTCATAAAATTTTAAATGACTCGACAAAATTATGCAACTATTATGCATTTTAAATTTCAAACCATTCGGTTGGATAGTTTTTACGTTGTTATATGAGGACGGACAGATGGACGGACGAACTGACGAACGAACTGTACGACAACTATAGATGCTACGTATTTATATAATTACGAACGCACCTAAAAAAGAAGAATAAAAACTCGATTAGGATTCGTTATCTGTAGAGTAAATCTCTCTCTCTCTCTCTCTCTCTCTCTCTCTCTCTCTCAATTTGAGCTGTTTGCCATATCATTTCATCTTTACAAATGCATTTCAAGATACACCCTGCCTGCCGCACCTACTATTAGATTAAAAAAGAAAAAAAAATGTCATACAGCTTGGACACATTTATGAAGGCATTGATCTCATATCAGGAAGGTGTGGAGAAAGCAAATGGTGTGGGAAAGTGAATTGAATGTGGTCAGAAGGGGGAAAAAAAGATTCAAGGTGCTGCAGGAAGCATCTAGAGGCAGATATTAGACATTTGTCTTTTTACGACTTTTACGCGCATTGATTATTACGATGAATAGTATAATAAACATCTTTCCTATCAGTTTTGAATTATTTATGACTTCAATAAAAAGTAAAGATTTGAAATTTGTACTGCTGCAGTAATAAGAATACATGTATTTTAAATTATTATATCTATTGACTAAATGTTAAAACCCTTGAAAATGGAATCATGATTTTCATCTTGGCAGGTATAATTGCCTGATATTACATTAGCTGGCATTATGTGCTTATTCCATATAAAACAATTTTCTGCTATAAGCAGATTTCACGTTTTCATTGGTACTACAAAACATAAATTTAAACAATATGTTTTCTCTAATTATGAGTAGTGTTTTGTACTTTTAAAAGGAACCTTTATTAATTGATATTAACGTGATCGTTCTAATTATGTTTAATAATATGCAATAAGCTAAAAATATTTTTATGTAAAATACATGCCTACCTATTTAATTCAACGAATACCGAGCTTAGAACTTTTACAAAAATAATTAATAATGACTGTAGAAACATTTCTTTGTGCATATCTCCAAAACAACTTTATTTTCAGCTGTATTTATACTATATTGCAATTTTCTTTAGATGCAGATGAAAATTATCATTTTATTTTATTATTTTTTGTTCCTTCTGATTCATCAATTAAAAATTACTACTAGAATTTTTACATAAATTTATTTCATCTTTTTATATTTATTATAATATATTTAGCGTTTCAAAATAATTAGTCTTCCAGTTCTTATTATTTTAATTTGGCAAACTTCACAGACAATTTTTTTGTGTGTGCAGGTTTTTTTTTTTTTTTTTTTTTTTTTTACTTTATTTTAAGATATATGAAGTTTAAGTTTTTACATGTATAAATGTCTTGTTTATTCCTATGCAAAAATTTTACCCAATGATGTTATAACTGCAATTTTTGGACGTGAGAAAAAAGCATATGGAAATTATATGAAGCAAACCAGATATGTATTTTCAGTTTATACAAAGCTGCACTGTAAAAAAAAAAAAAAAAAAAAAAAAAAAAAAAAAAAAAAAAAAAGGTTAAACTTATGGCAAAAATTGCTGACAGCAATGTTGCCAGAAGTTTTTGCCGTAAAAATTGCAGTGAAATTAGATATAATTTTTTTATTACATCTAATTTTACTGCAGTTCTTGCCGTAAATTTACAGTTTTTTTTTAACACAGTATCATTAAACCACAATGAAATTTTAACTCAGTTAGATTGTAATTATAGAATTAGATATTTGTCCACATAATAAATTTATGCATCAAAAATTGAATTTCTCATATTTATCAAAACAACGAAAAAAAATAGTTTTTAATTTTTATATTCGTACAAATAGGAAAGATGTTGTAAAACCAGCAGTAACTTCACAATATTCTATAATGAGAGATTCAGAGAGAGCAACCATTTTCAAAATACAAAAATTTTGAATAATTTCTAAAAAATATTTTTTTTTCACCCAAATTCGCCCCTTAATCCGTTCTTTACTTTGCATTACTGCCCTTATTCCTATTTCTCTTTCTCTCATTAGCACAAAAATTCATTCAATTTAATTTTAAAAAGTTTTTTTTTCCTTATCCATCTTTGTCGACTACATAAGTAATAAAAATGTTTAAAACTCTCTTAAAGAAATAAGAGAAGCAATATTTCATTTTTTATTGCAACAATCAGTAAAATCACCGAGCAAAATGAAAAACAAACTTTAGAAACATTTATAATTGGGGAAAAGAAAACGAACAATTTTAAGAAAACGAAAAAAGAAAAAAAAGATTCCACTATCCTGCACTCATAATTCATAGTTTATTCCTTTTTGTTGGAACAAACTTGTTGTCGAATTATTTCAGGAAGATGAAATAAATAAATTTAACTTATGATTCTAGGAAGTAGACTAAAATGTTGGAAAAGAATTTGCGCTAGACCCGTTTTTCTTCAGAGGCTATTAAACACGATCCGGTTACTTTAATCTATTATGTCAATGAATACCCCTACATATTTTAGCGTTTCCTCCCACAGAATGGAAATGGCTCTCATTAAAGCAGTGGACGGAAATTTCGAGCTGTAACTGAATGCCACAATTCTGAACCACTTTTCTATTTTCATATTATTTTTCGAGAAGATGGGAGGTATACTTCACCTTTTTGGGGTTTACTTTCAATGAAAATATTTTCTTACTTCAAAACTGTAACACGATAGGTTGACAGTAAATAGGTAAATAACTTATATATTTTTTAACTTTAAGTATTCCAGCTATTTTAATGGTGAATGAAGCATTTCTTTGAGTACTGTACGTTGTTCAGATTTTATGACTAGAATTGTTACATAGTTTTTCTTCTTTTCATCTTATTATTTTGAAGAAGCGCTCAGTCGTTTTTTATTCGTCACACATTTAGTATAAGTTTAGGAAATGGGATAAAAAGAAAAGAAAAATTATTTAAAAAATGAATTTTTCTTCATTATTTTTTATAAACATAAATTAAAAGATCGATTCAAGATTCTAATTCAAATATATGAGGGAAGAGTAAAATAAAAGGTTCACTTTTTTCCCCCTTAACATTAAGTGTTCCAGATATTTTAATGTTAAATGAAGCATTTCTTTAAGGATTTGCCAGAGAGTGTTTAGATTTTCTGGATAGAATTATTACTTTTTTTTCTACGTTTCATCTTATTATTAATATTTTAAAGAGAAACTCAGTCATTTTCTATTCTTCATGAAGCAAAATAAAATGAATAATCACAAAATATTTATATTTTTTTCCTCCCTTCTTTTATAAACATAAATTGAAAGATTGTATCTTAATCATATTTAAAGCAATCTATGTTAAGTTAAATGAAAGGTTTTAAATAAAAGGCAATTTACTTTCATTATTTCTCCTTTTTAATGGAAACTAAGTTTTCAGTATTTCGAATTATTTTTCGCTTATCAAGAATCAAATTTCTTCGGTATGGTTGTAGGTATATTCCACCATTTTGGTGTTTGATTTTTGTATAATTTGCTTTACTGTTGCTTTTAAAACTTACTTCAAAATTATAAAACATGATAGATATTAAATAGACAAATGCTTGTAAATTTTTAACTTTAAATGTCCCAACAATTCTAATGTTAAATAAAATATTTCTTCGGACTGTGCCTCGTACAGATTTAGAATTTTTACATATAGTTTTTCTTTTTTATTAACTTTATTTTTTTACTATTACTTTAAAAATGTGCTGTGTTCAATCACTTTTTGTTTACCACACAGTCATTAGACAGCCAGTTTATAAAATGTGATAAAAAACTAAAAGAAAATTAAGCATTTGCTGCAATAAAATTAAATTTACATAACTGAATAAACACAGACGCAATTAAATATGCTTAAAATTATTTCTTCTTCTGTTTTATAAACTGAAAGATCAATGTATGTGCCCTGTTGAAAGAAATTGGGGGAGGGTGGAAATAAGAAATCTAACTTTTTTTTTCATTCTTTATTTCTTTCTCTTTAAAAAAAAATTATGATTTCAGTGAGATGCTTCAGATAGAAGTTAAAGTTGAACGAATTTTTCCCAATAGAGGAAAAAATAATCAGGCCATGAATTGAACCTGAACCTTGGCCCAACTCGTTAATGACCTGCTGAGTTACCCAGACAATCCTGACCTGAAACGTTCAATTTATTTGATGGAAACATTAAAAATTAGTCGGAAAAATCTTATATAGTTTTCTTGTTGTTTCTCTTGTTTCATCATGATTAGGGTGGGACTAAAATTGCTAAATTTTTCTTATCAACTTCTAACAGTGCGGACAAATTGTCTTTTGTAATTAGAAAAAAAAATGCAATTTTTTTTTTTTTTTTTTTTTTTTTTTTTTTTTTAATTGAGATCAGTTAATATCTTTAGGTCGTTCATCGCACTTGAATTTTGGAAAATATAATGAAAAATGATGATTTTTGATAGCAATGATGAAAATTTTCAAACATTCAGACCTACATCTACACTGTAAAAAAAAATCTGCAAAAGTACTAAACCTTTTCTAGGAAACTGGGATTCCAAGAACTTTTCCTGTAACGGTAACAGCAGAAATTCAAGTTTTAGAATCGATTACATGAATTTTTCCGGTTATCGTTACATGAAAAGTTCTTGGAATCCTAGTTTCCTAGAAAATGTTTAGTACCTTCACAGATTTTTTTTTACAGTGTAATAGTAGGTAAATGTCATAAGAACAGCATAAGAAATATATAAAATCATTGAATAACTTTAGGTTGCGTTATGCACTTGTATATCGGAAAATATGACCAAAATTGGAAATTTTTGATACTAAATGATGAAAATAGAAAAAAAGAATACTCAGACCTCTTTTAATAGTGCGTAAAATTCACTTTTGTAATTAGTAGAATAGCACAAATATTATTTAAAATCGATTAATTTTTTAAAGTCGCTCTTGGCATTTGAAATTCAGAAAATATTGCCAAAAAGAGCACATTTCTGTAATTTAGCTGTCAGCTTCAAAATATATTGGTTATATTAATAATACAACTAGAACCGAAGAGGCAGTTTAGAAGTGCTGTTTTATATATATATCCAAGCAGAACACCTCCTTAGATGATGTCCTTGTGGTTGGATATAACGGCACTTTTATCAATACAGGCGAAAAAAGTGGTTATTCAAAATTTACACTTTTAAAGAATTTCAGCAAACTCTAAAGTCATTCAAACGTTTTTACACAGCGTTTCATTCTAAATTCAAGGTACAAACTTTAAAGGTTGGTACAAGACACTAACAATCATGTAACTTAATGTATGAGCGCAAGTGACGCATTGAGGTTACAAACACAAGGGGGTCAGTTTAACCCTTTTTTAATTTCAAATTTACTCATTCATACCAGAAATTTCTTATACTATGAATATATACTATATGAATATATTTCGGTATTTTTGTTCAAATCAGAAATTTTATCATTCAAAAAATTTAAAAGATACAAAGAAAAGAAGCGTTAAATATAAAATTTAAACTATTTTAAATCAGAATTCTGGCGTGAAATATTTTTATAAAACTTGACTAAAACTTCACTTTTTGGTCTTTTAGGGGCTGATCTAGACCTATCTGAAAGCACGTGGCACGGACCATGGCGATGCTGCAAATTAGCCACATACTTTCGAAGCGCCCTTAGCACAATCCCAAGTTTAAACATGAAACAAGAGTTTTATTTTAGATACATTATAAAAACAAAAGATTATTATTACGTTGGATTTAGTTTTATGAAATTCTAAATAAAGTTTAAACATGCACTACTTTTATGGTCAGTACCAAAAAAATGTCCATAAAAATTTAAAAAAAAAAACAACTGAAAACACTCTTTTTTCCGTTGTTTTTAAAATAAGATTTAAAAATAGTTATTCGGAACAGCAATAGCTGATATTATTTAGGCTTCATATCCCTTTGAATTTTTTTTATATATAGACTTTTATACTTTTCTAGTATATACACCTATGCCCAACCATACGTTGTATATTTTTTTTACGAAGTCTTATTATTCTTTTAGCAAGGATTTTTTTAATAACATAATACAGTTAATAATTCATATATTTATTATACGAAACCCTCTGAGTGTGAGTAATACTCTCACTTGGCCTTTTATTATTTATTATCTGAAATTACATTTGTCAGTAATCGCGAATAACATTTTACATTACATATTATTATATAACATAATTATATATAATATATAATATATACAGGGTGTCCACTCTCAACGGCGGCCAATGGCTAATTTCTAAACCATTAGTCAGAGACATATAGTTCCAATTGCAAAAATGTTTTATAAAAGGTAAAGAAATGTTTTTCACGCAATTTAGGGCAAAACATTTTTTTATTCAGAAATTACGAAAATTAACTTTTTATACGGTCCCCCGGTCCTATTAGTGATATTTAGTAAAAGTTTTCCACCACCCTATCAAGCAAAACAAAAAAGTTCCCAGTCATCTAACATTAAAATTGAACGAGTTATGAAACTTTAAATTTCATGACTTAAACGACTTTGCTGTAGCTGAAAACGAATGAGTTGGACTTAGTTTTCAGGGAACGTACACTAAGTGCTTAAATTATTATAAAGGGCATTCCTTTCCAACGCTGTCCAATAGCTAATTCCTAAACCATTTGTCACAGACGTTTAGTTCCAATTACAAAAATGTTTTAAACAAGATAAAGAAATATTTTTAAAGCAATTTAACTGAAGGTGCTACCACGGTATAAATTTTACGGTAGTGTTAATTTTTATTAATTAACTTCTACATTGGTTGAAATAGCTGAAGACGTGAGTTTTAAAAGTCTCTTTATGAAGAAAATAAAATTGTGGTAAATCGCGATTTTATTTTAAAAAAGGATGTTATTTTGATAGGCTTATTTTCTGCTTAAAACGTTCGCGTGTAAGTTGCCCTAGTTCAAAATTTCTATTCAAATTTTAACTCACTTCCAAATATCCGATCGAGGTTCAATTTGCACACTTATTTATATCCAATGACATTATAATATTAATACAATTTTATGTGCATACCATTTATTTATTTTATAGAACTATACTAAAATCTGTTAGGTTAAGTAATCTAATAGAACTTTAAATATATGTCATTTTGTAACAATTGTAACTGCTGCTTTTCATAATTTAAATTAACAAACTTTCTGTTATTTTTTACTTATATTTTTAGTACAAATTTTGCTTTACTATGTAATCATCAACATAAATTTAAAAATAATATTGTAAAAATTATTTTAATCCCAATGTTTAATGTTAAATTTTATATCTTGCGTTTCTTTTTATTTCCAGTAAATTTGTGACTGAACATTAATTTGCAGCAAAAAATATTCTCCAACTTTAAACAGCTATTACTCAGTGCGTTTTAATCGCAGAGGAATGGTACTTTTTTTGTCGAACTTGTTAGAGTAGTGGTAAAAATTTACTAAATATCACTTATAGGACCGGGAGACCGTATAAAAATTTAATTTTCGTAATTTTTTAATAAAAAGTTTTTTTGACCTAAATCGCTCGAAAAACAATTCTTTACCTTTTTTAAAGCACTTTTGCAACTGGAACTATATGTTATGACTAACGGTTTAGAAATTAGCTATTGGCCTCCGTTGAGAGTGGACACCCTGTATACATTATTATATAACATAAATATATGTTAGTATAAAGAAATTCAGTTCGCATTTTTATTCATTATGTAAATATATAAAATTTCTTTTTACCATGAGATAAATTAATATTTAGTTAAGAATTAGGTGATAAATCGGTTTAATTTACGCAAGAATGGCGTTATAATAAAGGTTTTAATCGATCGTTAAATCAAAGTTAACACTTTTTTTTTTTTTTTTTCAAAGTAATAATTGTGAATATAAAGAAATAACGTTTAGCAGACAAAAAAAAAGTCATAAAAATATTTGATTTATCATTATGACAGATACAATACAATAAAAAAAACCCTGCCTCTGCTCTTAGGCACACTCTTTAGTCACCTGTTGCTAATAAATACAACCTCAATTATATATTGAAAAAAAAATAACAATTTTCAGCTTAGATATAAAATTCTTAAACTTCGCAGCGTCACATTAAACAGGTATCCACGTATGGAGGGGGGGGGGGATAAACTCAAGTAAAACACTTTTATACAGAAATACATGCACACACACAGAGGTGTATAACACATAATTAATATATATGTGGGTGTGTAGCATAATGATATCTTTCTGTCTCCATGGAATGTTCAAATCTTTGTATGTTCATTTTATTGAGATCAAAAGAATGAAAATTATGATAAATTTCCAGAAAAAACTTTGATCTGGCGAAAAACAGTGCATTGGAAACTTTATAAATTGTTACGCATTTTGCATGAATAACTTTTTGTATGAATTAGAATAAAATGTTTCATTTTAAATATTACGGTCATGAAGGGGAAGATCAAGTTCCCATACAATTTTACGCCTGTTATTTTATTTCAGTTTTTCGTTTATGCAATCAGGTTTACCGTTTTATTTAAGACATAATAAAAATAGATTTTTAAAGCTGGGTATTATACTTCATTCCATCAATAATCGATGTAAAAGTTCCTTTTTTTTTTCTTTAAAAGTATGTAATACTCAAGAAAATGCATTATTTGACAGTAATTTTGGAAGATACATGAAGAAAAAGTGCCTAATTTCAATTGATATATGAGGAGTTTCTCTTTAGTAAAAGAGATAATAGACTTTTTTATGAAATTCTGTATCATATTTAAGTCATTTTAATGCGTTCATTCTCTTTAAGCATAGATAAATATTTGAAGTAATATTTTGTCTTTTAAATTTGTTATCAAAATTTGAATTTACGATTTTATTACAACAGAAGCCTTAATGCGTTAGTGGTGAATAAACATAGAAGTATATTTAATACTTAAAGCAAATTTTAAGTTTGGGTATAAAAATAACTTTCATCTCTAGGTAACGATCTTTTCCGTTTTTCTAGAGTAACAATCTGTTCTCATTTAAAAAAGACATTCGTCATTTTTATTTTAAACAGTGAACTTTAAGCATTTTCATAAATATAGTAGAGTTTGATGTAGCTTATTCTACATTAAAAACAGTAATAAATAATTATACATTAATAATTATACATTTTTCTGTTATGCTTGGTTACTTTTATGGCATACTTTCTCTATATTTCCACATATGGCATTTTCAATGAACAAGAGAAGTTTTTTAATCAAAATTTAATAATCAGCTGCCTTAAAACGCTGATGTTGGAAATGGCACCATACCGCTAATCACGTAGGTGGGTTGCGCGTTCGATTCCCGTTGGCTCCGTCACACACTCCTTGTGAAGCTCCCGGTTGTATTTCTCTAGTGTTGTAAATTTTCTTGTGCTATCTCGCCCTTATATATTGACGATGATTTATAAACGAGCACATTATGTCAACACACACAAGTCAGATATATGTGTTTAATAAATAAATTAAAAAACTGATGTCGCTCAATCAAAGCATAAATATAGACTATATTAACTTATAAAAGTACAGAAATTTTCGTCGTAAAATAGTATAATGAACAGTTACATTAAAAAAATACTATTTCCATATTGGCCATTATAAAATTACAAATCTGTGAAAATGTAAGATTTTTTTTTTTTTTTTTTTTTTTTTTTTTTTTGTGAAATATTTCAATCTATACATAAATATTGAGTTCACACTATGGAAATATTGTCAAATATTGGCTTTCTGTTGCAAATGTGTTTCATGAAACCAGAAACACAAATTTTATCTTTAAAATAGAAACATTTCAATGAAATTCCAATATTGGTCAAATGTGGCTTTCTATTGAAAATATTTCTAACATAATATTGGCTAACTGTTGTTTTAGATTCAAATATTTACAGTAAAGCCAGTTACATTAATAGTGCCATTTATAGCAAAACTATACTGTTAAACTATATAAACTATATCTAAAACTTCATAATTATTCTCAGTTGGAAAAAACATTTTCTTGTACAGGTGGGACTTTTTATATTTTTTCACTCCTTGCGTGTACTACATAAAAGGAATCTAAAATGGACAATGATATTTGAAATAATGTTTGTGTAATCATATTTGTTTACTATAGATTGACTTACATGGAAAATTTCTCCCCTATAATGTTTATGATATCTTTGAACAACACAAGTTTGAAATTCATAATGCTGTAAATTTGTCTGTGAAAAATTATATTTAGCCCACAAAGGTGTCATTTTTTAAACAAGGACGTATGTTAAAATAAAGAATACTTTTGTGAAAAAAACGGAAAACATAGAAATTGTACTGATGTCCCTATAGCCAATACAATATCCATATTTTAACGGATTTTTTTTTTTTTTTTTTTTTTTTTTTTTTTTTTTTTACTTTGTACGTTGTAAAAATTTTTAATAAATATAAAAGGTATTTTGTGGATCTTTAATTATTTGAGGGATCACTGTTCTGTTTTCTTTCAAACTTGAAAATAGAGGTTGCAATAGTACCTCATAACACGAATTTTGGTTATTTTTATGAATTTTACTCATCATTCTATTGAAATTTTAAAACACTGATTAATAAATATTTTTAAATATAGCCTATTTATTTCATTCAGTTCTTTTCCCTTTTCTTACAAATTCGCAGAATTTTGAGTTTAAATATGTTTATCCTCATTAAATTTTATGCATGAAAATAATTTTTTTCAAAGAACTGACAGGTATGCTTCAAAATAAATTCTAAGAAAAAATAATTACTTACTTACCTTTTGTTTTACACTTAGTTGAACACATTTTTTTTTTTATTATTTATATAACTTTCTAAAAATTTTTCGAAAAAAGGTATTTTCTAGAATATAAGGAAGTCGCATTTTCATGTTAAGAAATAGCAAAAAGAAATTTTATCATATGAAATTTTCTGTGGGAGAAAATATGGTCTCTAATTATTTAAAGAATATTAAACTAAAGATTTTTTTTTTTTTTTTTTTTTTTTTTTTTTTTTTTTTTTTTTTTTTTGCAAGGCAGCAAAACAAAAAAATACATAAATAAATCTTTCTTTAATAGATAAAAATAAAAAATCTCTGGGATTATTAAGTATAAAGTAGTTTATTTTAAACTAATTTCATTCCAACTTTTAGGTTATTTTACAATTTAATTTCAATATGAGAACATGGTATTAAGAAGTACACAAGAAAAATATCTTATATTTTCCAAAAGTTATTACTACAGGAATACTCAGAACTTTTTAAAAACTTATTTTTAGTTACCAATTATTTAAATACATTTTAACTAAAGATTTTTTTCTTTTATCTCTGCACACACAGTAGCAAATTTTAAGGTTATATATGATACATACCATACACCAACTAACGTAGTAGTTTTATTTGAATCAGTTATTTAAAATCAACACAAGTTAAACATTCAAAAAACTCTATGATATATTAAAAGGAACGAAAAATAATGCGTCCAACATAAATTATGAAACGCTTCATCAATAATTGGAAAAACATCAGAATTATTTTGTTCTTCCTTGTATATGATCTGTAGATTTTTTTATTTATACTACGCCGCATGCTAAAAGTTAGTTCAGCTAAATGCATAACACTATTTAAAATTCCATTAAGCGATTTCCTTATATAATCAGAAATATTATTGTATATCATTTCTATATCCCTGCATATGATCTATAAAATTTATACACACCAAATAATATGGGGGAAAATGGTTACATTTTAAAAAACTTAATACAACTAAAAAGCACAACCAGAACTTATTCTTCATAGGCAGTTCTGTAATTTTCAGTCTTTCCTGTAAATGAACGTTAATTTATATCTAAATTAGGTTTTAATTTTCAATATGTTTAAAATAATGCAATATCTCTAAAATACACAGCAAACGATTTTTCCACTGACCCATAATATAATGGAATTCTTTTGAGTGTTTCTGTAAATGAACCTTAAATGCTAGACACTTCATTTTCAATACCATAGTAAACCCCAGTAACACACATCAATTTCATAGTAATCAAAACATATTTACTCGAGTTAGAGCATGCGCAGATGTATAGACAAACCCAATTCATAAACACTTTTCAATTTTGTTGGAAAGTGTTAAAAACTGTCCAACACACAAACACATTTTTTTTTTCTTTCGTTCCTATTATTATTATAATTATTTATGTTTTTAAATGTGTAAGTGTGATATTGATTATTATTTTTTTAATAAAATACTATTAAAAACTTATCGGTATTTTTCTGGCTACATTACTGAAGGGAGGGGGGGGGGGAAGCTTGACTTGCATACTTTTTGAAATGACGTTTCAAATTACCCTAAAGCTTGTAACTTTTGAAATTATGTTTTTGTTGTTGGTGATGATAATTTTTTCCCTATTATAATCTTTTTCTTTCTTTGTTTAAAACTCATTACCTTTCTAAGGATTAAATATGTAAAACATTGGGAAATTTATTCTATAAATATATCCGCGGTTAATTCATCATATCTAATTACAGCTATACATTCATTAAAAATAATCTTAACATAATTTTAATTGAGTGCAAATTTATACTTTAACATTACGTATATTATAATTCCCTATATTATATTTTACATACAAGCTGTTGTGTTTGATGGAGACTACTGGGTGTTTGAGAATCAAATAAAATTTATTCATTTCAATTTGATTAAATCATCCCCAAAATACTTTAGGCGCGTATAATATGCGAATGACTGGGAGAAATACTTGACTGAAAATTAAGCCAGGATTGAACGAATTTCCAGTTCGCTACGATTTCTTCAACCTTTCACACCAAATCGTGAAGAAACCACGTTTTGATCGTGATAAACGTATTCCTTTCTTCCTTCATTCGCTCAATCACTTAAGATCGTCAGGTTCGTCAGGTTACCCGATCACTTCCTCGCGGGACTTGAGGAGGTAAAATTGCGGATGTTTGAGAGGGCAAAGGTAAATTGCGGAACAGAAGGGGAAATTTATTCTCCTCTGTAAACTTTTCTTGGGATTGAAATGTACGCGACACCCCGGGAAAAATCTCTTCGTCGATGTGTATAGAGAAAGAGCAATTTTCGGCATAGTATACATTTAGAAAAAAAAAAAGAACATTAGAGAATGAATCAAATTATTATTATTATTATTATCATTTAAAAATAGTGATGAAGCACGAAATTCAATATTATTATCAATATATTTATTATAAAATTAAAGGTTGGAATTAGATAACTTACATTATTTTAAAATTTTTAAAACATAACAACTTACAGGATATACATTACCGCGTGTACATTTTCTTTGCGAAAAATTAATGTAAAAGTGAAAAAAGAAGGAAAGAAAGATTTTAAAGAAAAGAAAAAAGAAATTGCACGGTATATATTTAATGTGAATATCTGAAAACGCACTAGAGTGTTTCAATTAAATTTATATATTTATTTCTTCCGAGTTGTATTCAGATTATTCTACGTAATCTCATTTTTTGTTTTGCATAATGAATGATCTATCATTTATTATTATTATTACTTTTTTAAAAAATATTCTCATTAGTTATAAAAAGTTTTGAAAAACCTTTTGAAACTCTGCTAATTGCATTTAATTTGTCGTATTTTAAAATAAATATTGTTTAAAATAATTACATTTATTTCATGCAAAACTGCAAGTGTCTAGGAGCGCAAGGGTAAATTGTTTAATAGGGGGTGAGGAAAATTTATCATCTGTAAACTTTTCTTGATACGCAACACTCCGGTAAAAACCGCTTTACGGGATATGATTGCCGATGTATGAAGAGAAAAATGATTTTCGACATAGTAAAACATTAGAAATGCATTTATATATGTTTATATATTGCGTAAAAGAAATTTGATGTAGTGTACGAGATTTCAGAATTAGTCTTTTCCGCAGGCATGATATCAGTTGTCATTTGTATTCGCCATGAATGTCGATTTGTAGTATTATATAATGTATGTATATATATATATATATATATATATATATATATATATATATATATACACACATGTGTGTGTGTGTGCGTGTGTGTGCGCATATGCGTATTTGTGTGTTTGTGTATATATGCATATTAAGGAAAGTTTGTTAACATGAAATTCAAAATTAAAATGGAGAGAATTTAGATATCCGGAAGCCTATTCAAATTCTAATCGCGCATTTTTATATTTAACTCAATTTTGTTTTTATATGTAAAGAAGGAATTTTGTGATAGATTATTTACTCTCTACTTGATATGCTAGAATCACAAAAATGATACGCACATGTATGTTTGCGATAACTACACAACAGTTTTATCACTTTTTAACGTAATAATAAATTAAGGCTGTCCTTAATTAAAAAAGGACAACTTTATGACAGAAGCTTTATTTAATTTTGTTCGAAAAAGCATAAAACTGCCTGGTGATGTTGTTCAGAAACTACATAATCGCACTCATTTTCCCGTTTATTATTATTATTATTATTATTATTATTATTATTATTATTATTATTATTATTATTATTATTGTGAAACTCAGAAAATAGTGAAGTGGGCTTTTGAACCGAATTTCTCCGCGAAAGAATAAAACCCACTCAAACATCGCTTATTGAAGAAGCAGTTGAAAACAGTCTATTTTAAGACAATTGTCCATCATCCGGCCACGGTTAATAAATCGTGAAATATTATTTACAATAACAACTGTATATGAATTAAAAACAATGGATTTAATTATACGACAAACAACGAACGCAAAAGATGCCAACTGGCTGTCAAACTCCAACAACAAAATATTTGAAAAGTATAATATAGAAAATGGAAATAAAAAATAAAGAATATAATCTATTTATATATATGCCCCACCAGTGGCCGAGAGCTTCTGATCCTGAAGTTGGTAGATATCAGGTGCTGATTTTGAACCCAATCGCGGACGTCGGCCTAATAGCTCGGAGTTTTCGATGGTTTTCTTCGAACCTTTGATTTCAATTCTTAATTGCCACCAAAAGTAGAGCTTCTTTTTCTTTATTTCTTTATTTTCAATTCTTTATTTTCAGGCGACTTTAAAATACTCATTTAAAATTATTTTCTTACAGGCATTTCTTAAACCTTTCAAGGGCGGGTCACACGGCGTGACCACCTAACATTAATTCCAAAATTGACAAACGGTCCCAAGAATATTTTAATAAAATTTTACTTTTATAATGAAAGTGTGGAGAACTAAGTTGTTATTTTCTAAAAAATTCGTGTATGAATTTTGGTGTCAGTCAATTTTTTCATCCTTTTATAAACGTTAAGTTTTCTGCCCCTCAAGGGGTTAGAAATTTCATAATTTATTCCATGCTTCAACATAAACACTTAGTAATACAATTGATGTTGAAACGAAAAAGTTCTGAAACTCCATCCATACCTTATGACTTGGCACTATATCAATTTGTACAATCCGTACAAAAAGCACAATCAACAGGGAACCTTCTACGATGATACGTTAGGGCCACAATAGTATACATGGATCAGTTAAAGAAACTTTTGAAAACTGTAATTGAGCTTGGGGGAAAAAAAAAGAAAAAAAGAAAGAGAAAATATCTGCATCAGAATCTAACTACGTTGGATTATTTCTTGAAATGAAAGTAGATAATCTCAATATGGCTAAGTGAATTATATACTTCTTTTCTTTTTGAAGTAATTGTATGCTTTAAACTACTGTGTAACAATAATGATTATTTTTTCTATTAATATTTTTAAACAAAAAATTTCATGTTGGATTTTTCTTGCACATGTTATACAAGAAAGATTTATTTTACATAGTGGTGGCAAAAACAGCTTCCAGTGGCACCCCTGTAAGCTTTATAAATAAATAAGACAGTTAATACATTAATTAAAATGTGTTTTCGAAATCGTGAATTTTTAATATCCCGAGTTTTTTTCTATTGCGCCCTTCAAAGCTTAGATATTGAAGTTTGAGTGTAGAGTAAAACAATAAACGAGTTGGTCTATCTGAAATGAAATTTTTTCAAAAAAAATAAAAAAAAAACATTAAGAAAACGTGCGTATTATTTGAAAATTATCACCATGATTTTAATTGCTTTATCACTAAATTCACGGGCATCATGTCAATTGCAATATGTTTGTAATAAGCTCTGCCTCATGATTTTTTAGTTTGCAATATTTTTATTTTTCATAACTCATAAATAATAACGTGTGTTAGAAGTGTATAACTCAAAAAGATTTCAAAATTTTGTAAGTGCTCTAACGTTCTTTGTTTTACTAAAGTAAATGATGCGATTATAAATTAGACACTTTATAGTAAATGCGTAAGAGGAAACCAAATTATTAAAGAAAAGAAAATAAATAATGAAAATGTAATCTCATTTCTCATCGGCATTTTTGCGGTTCTTACACATATTTTTGCTCTTGAATCAATCTCGAGTATCTTGGCATAGTCTTGCGTGTGAACATTTCTGATGCAGTCATCTCACGTCCATGAATCCCAACTGTAGTAACGCAAAAAGAATGGAATTGTTTCCGACGCCTGTCTTTGTAATGACTTAGAAACGTGAGATAATATTAAAACTAGGATAGACTTTCTATTCTTCAGTCCAGTAACTTATTCTTTTCGATTAGATATATATATTTTTTTCTTCTTTTGTGGTTGCTTATGTGTTTTGCAATCATCTAACTGAAAAGCTAAGATTAATAATTGAAAAGTACAAATTTTCAAAGTATTATTGAAAATTTAATTTATTTCAGACATTCAATTTCATGACACTGAATGGAAGATGTGATTTACATCAACTGAATGTCAACATGGGATTTTCCACTTTTTTCTTTGTTTTTTCCTTTTGTTGAGAAATGAATCAGAAGTACTTTTTTAAATGATTTGTGTTTGAATTAAGTTTGTTAAATTTTGAAATATTATATGGATCAAAATACACAGTTCAACTATGACTTTTTTAATTGCAAGAATAAATTTCCTTTTAAGATTTCTTTGCGCTGAACACGAAAATAACTATGCAAATCCTTTCTTATCTGTAATTTTGATTTAATTTAATCATTTATATTTAACATGTATATATTACATAGTTTAAAGCATTTCTAATTTGCTGTGAGTGTTGAAATATTGAAAAGTATGTGAGTGCTGAAATTATAAAATATCATTGGAATAAATATGAAACATGATTGGTTATGTCACTCAAAACTTATTCCTAGAAGGATATATCTGGTTTGTATATCGAGTGACAAAACACAATCTAGAAAGAAAGTTTAATTTTATTTTTGACGGGGAAAAAATCAGGCATGCACTGGTTCCGGAACTCGCTGGAATTGCGTTTCGGTATTGCTCTTCGGGAAAAAAATCCTTATATATGAAATTAGTTTTAATTCGTTGTTTAGCATTAAATATTAACTGTTAACGCAAAAATGATTCCTTAAATCGGTTAATGTATTTATGTTGCGCATAGCATTTGAATTTTGGAAAATATAATGAAAAATGACGATTTTTGATAGTAACGATGAAAATTAAAAAATAATCAGATCTACATTTAATTGTGCATAAATGTCACAATAATAGCGTAAAAAATATTTAAAATCATTTAACAACTTTAGGTCGCGTATTGCTCTTGTATTTGGGGAAATATGATCAAGATAGGCGATTTTTGACAATAAATAAT
Source organism: Maratus speculifer (assembly GCA_964019185.1). Taxonomy (NCBI): domain Eukaryota; kingdom Metazoa; phylum Arthropoda; class Arachnida; order Araneae; family Salticidae; genus Maratus; species Maratus speculifer. The sequence continues at coordinate 227,230,200 of OZ025293.1, forward strand.
GAAAATAGAAAAAAAATATCAGACCTACTTCTAATAGTGCCTAAAAGTCACTTTTGTAATTGGTAGAATAGCACAAACATTATTTAAAATCGATTAATATCTTTAATAGTCGTTCATAGTATATATTCTGTATACCAGGGCTGTCCAACGGGCCGCCCGCTGGCACCTTGGCGCCCTTTACAGGTTTTCATGGTGCCTTTTTAAAGGTTTCCGTGACGTTTATATATATATATATATATATATATATATAAACGTCATAAAACAGTACAAAACTGTTAATCTACAATTTGAATATATAAATAAAAATGACGTTTTATTTTTATATACTTTATAATATTATTTAAGCATGTAATCCAAAAGAGACAAGGAATTGAAAATGATTATTGAAATATTATTGCTTACTATCAATGATTTCTTACATATTTTTAATATATAACATTATTGTTAGTTAAATGTTTAGCATTACGAACTTATTTATATAAATATATATAAATGTATATGTATAAAATGATTGGCTTTTCCAAATATTTTAAGAAATTCATTTATCTTTTTCGTATTTCTCTGTTGAAGGTTCCGGACAGCAGTTACAGAAAATATGAGATATTTAATATTATATTTTTTAAGAAAATCATTGTGTCTGTATGAAATTTTCAAATAAAGCTAAAACTACTTTTCTATAATAGTTTTATAAGCTAATGTTAAATGTATTTCAAAGTTTATTGATATTAAAAACGTGAAAATTTTCAAATTGCTAAAATTGTTTCATAATAAAACTAGATAATTTAATAGACATTTTTCAATATTTGGATTTCATAAGATATTCATTAATAGAAGTAAATTTTTAGGGAATGTGCATTCATCTTTACATAGATGAATTCTAAACAACTGCATGCATATACGTGTATCTTTCGTATTCATCTCTGATCGAAAGTTAAATCAGAATTAGGAAAATAAAAAACATAAAAATCTCACTTTTTTTTCCTCTGGCACTCACCAAACGTTCTAATAACTGTAAATCCTGGCAACTCTTCCTCCTAATTTCGTCCCTATAACCTCTAAAAAGATATACGGAAACAATTACCCAGAATCCAACGAAAATTACCATTTCAGGCGTTATATCTTTATCCCCTTGCGATATGTTAGACAGCGGCTAGGATCTAATCACAGACTTCTTATATGAGAAGTCTGTGGATCTAACGAACAGTGTCACAAACCACTTATTTAGTCACAAATACAGGTTTTTCCATCCTAGCTGAACCCGTTAATAATTTCGAAAAAGGTAAAAAAACATTAAAATGAAAATGCGATTTTTTAGCGTAAAATGTGGTAATATCAAGGACATACTAGGATAAACTTGGTGTTCAAGCAACTAATGATACCGTATGAACTGATAATCACCGTCAAAAATGTGGGAAGTCAAGTGTTTACTGCTAGAGCGTATTATGCAAACTTCTCAATAAGATATGTTCAGTGGAGCCAACTTATATGGGCTCGTGGGGCCACCCAATAATTTTTTATCATAGCTTACCCAATTTTAATTATTCTAGTAATTTATTTCATTACTTATTTATTATTCATTTTTTTCCTTAGAATAAAATTTATTTTGCCAATGGCCATGTGTTCCAGAATTGTTTTGCTCCATGTTTAACTTTCTACTAATTTAATTTGTAGTCATGTTCATGATGTCATGATATTACAATAAATATAAGTGTCTTTGTAAGGAGAAACGCATGAGAATATAATTTAAGAAAATTGCAGTTTTATTAAAACATGATTGCTTGTCGTAAAATTCTCATTTTTCACCATCTACCAATTCTTCAAAGTAAAACAAACTGGTCATGCTATTTTACAAAAATATTTTTGAGCCCACCCAATATTTTTGAGACAACCCAATATTTTTCAAAAGTTGGCGCCACTGGATATGTCAATAAGATCTTATGAAATATTCAGATGTGCAGAATAGTTCAAAGTGTATCGGATTCCCTTGATTTATAAATGAAATACAGGAGAATGGCTCATCTATGTGAATTCGAAACACATAACGCATGTAATTCTTTTTGTGTGTACGTTTAGCGGATAAAAAGTCTAAATAAAATTCAATCTATTTTTATTTTTCTTCTTCTAATTACAACTGTCAGGAATTTTTAACCCGTTTACATTTAAAACAATATTCGGCATTTGTTTCAGACGAATAATTTGTAACGAAATTAAAAATTCGTCGATAAAAAATGTGAATAAATAAATAAATAATTTATGTAATCATTTATACATTATTCGGACTGAAAAGGAAATATGTTAAAGTTACATGCAAGTGCATACAGTATTTTTAAATTAATTTTGTATGTCTTTAAGTACGTAAATTGCGTATGTAAAAGCCAAAGTTAAAATAAATTTTTTCTCAGTGTTTTCTTACATACAGTCGAACCTCTATATAACGAAACTCCATACATCGAATTTCTCCATATAACGAATTTTTAGTAAGAACGGTCCCCTTTTCGCATGATTACATTAAAAACAGACTCTATATAGCGAAATATCTATCTCCATATAACGAATTTTTTCATAAATTGATCTTAATTTATTCAGTTTTAAAAAAGCTTCGAAATCATATGGAATCAATTTTCCATCACTTATTTTTGATTTATCGTTCAGTGGAGAGGTTTTTTTTTTTTTATAAATATTACTTCTCTCCTTATTCTTTAAATCTAACAAGTTCATCCCACCTCCCACACACCTTTCAACATCCTTCTCAAAACACAGTCAATTGAATTGTTACACATATAAGAGAGGAATCAATGCGAGCACATAAGAGAGACCTTCAAATGGAGGAAAATATCAACTACAATTTTTCATTCCTTGCTAAAATTTGAGAATTATTTTTGAGAGCGTAACAATTGTAATTTTAAAATCAAAACAACAAAAAATTATAGATTTCTTCCTCTGAAATTTATGTAAGTCTTCCTCATTTGATTTTCATTAAGCTTTCAAATAAATGTCTTTTCTCTTTTTTGAAACTGCTTAAATAAGTAAGAAATAAAATGTTAGGTTAATATATACTTTTAAACATTTCAAATTCTTAATTAAAAAGATCAAAAATAATATTTGTTCAAAATTTACACATTAAATACTATTTTTAACATCATACTCTATACATCGAATTTCTCTATATAACGAATTTTTTACTGTAACGATGGATTTCGTTATATAGAGGCTCGACTGTAATTTAAAAGAATGTTTCTTAAATTAATACAGCGAATACTAAAGTTAGATACAACGTAACTTCTTACAATTAATTTATCACTTTAAAATAATATATATATGTAATAATATATATGATTTAAAATAATATATAGTAATACATATTAAAATTTTTTCTTACATATTTTAACGATGGTTTTCTTAATTTATTGTTGACTGGTTAATATATCCTAAGCGTAATTTTAAATGGGGTCCTTTTTAAAATAACATAATTTTGTTTCTTATACAGGCATGTGTTTGCATATGCATCTTACATATATTATTTTTTTTTTTATCACGAAAATATTCCTCAGGTCAAAAGTCATCATTTTAAGGTACCTTTAGACGTAAACTTGATGATTTAACAAATAAACAAAAAATACACATCCTTCATCAAAGACAAGTAGGTTAAACAGTTCAAACAACAATCTTAACATTGATATTTTCTTGATATTTTAGCTAACATTCTTTTCTGAACAAAGGGGGGAAAAATCAATGCTATGCCTGATAAATCATGAAAAGTATATATTACAAAGCAAATTTATGTCCGTAAGTAATGCTGACGTTATTTTCATGGTGTTAAATAATTGACTAAGTTTTGTTTTTACAGCAATTGTTTTAACTTCTAAATATCGCACAATTTCTATTTTTACACTGTCGAATAGGGAGCGGGGTGTTTTGGTGTTTTTTTTTTTTTTTTTTTTTTTTCAAATGTAATTTGCTTGAAAACTGTATCTCAATTTACAAAGATTTTTAAATAAAATTTCAAGCAGGATTAAAAAAAGATGTTTACAGAAGATTAACACGCTTGCAATTAAGTAATATAAATCGTTCAGCATTTGTTTCATTATAATATTTCAAAACGAAATTATAACTATTTAAATTAATGTCTATGTATCTTCGTTATTAATCAAGTTTAAAGCAAGAAGAATTCTTAAATTTGGTAAAACTAAAATTTCACTAGAGGAAAAAAAATCTGAACAAAGTAAAAATGAACATTTAATTTGAAAATATTGGTTTAAAAAGTTAGCTGGGATCTTACGGCAAATAAACGAAATTTGGACTTTCTACAGAGGCTATCTTGGACTTACCACGCCGGAACTCAAAATTTACAGAAAGTAGTTCTTTGTTCTTGAAACATATAAACTGTAATGAATTACTGAATGAGATTCTACTTCCCTCATACGAATTGTTTTTTGTATTCAAATAAGCTATATGCATTTATCTACACTGCATCTCCACACAATCGATATAGTTAAAATACAAACCTTTTTTTCTGTCACTTTCCTAAGATTTTCGACTGCACTAGTTTTAATAATCGTTTATTATTATTATTATGAATATTAAAAGTAATTCATTGATGAGTACTTACTAGCTATTTCTTAAAATATTTCCGATTATACATTTTGTTTTAGTTTTAAAAGTGTTAATGAAATATGTTGGCAGTTGTGTTACTTTCATTGTTACAAAGAAAATGGAAATAAATATATCGTCAAACAAATCCAAATATTCCAGTGCAAAAGCCTCGCACAACTACATTGGAGCTTCGAAAGCATTAATATATTCAAGTTTTTGTTCACCTTTTAAAACTTTCCATGAGTTTTTGCATTTCGATTTTACGATATTTGTCAACAGATGTTTTAATGGTCATAAATTGATAGATTAAAATATTAAAAAACTGAATGTTCTAATTACAGGCATGGAATACAGGGAGAATATATTTTTTAGTTTTCTTTTCTTATTTGCAAAACATTATATAGTGTTATTTTATGTCTAAATACGACATAAGATCCCGTTAAAAGATTATTATCCCTAACCCGACTCTTCTTTTTCTGGGGAAATCCCTTGATGCATCAAGATGCCCCAAACCGACAGACAGTCATCTATAATGATGAAAATAAATTGAATGTTGTGTTTTAATTTGATAAAAATTAAATAAACAAAGAATTACACAAAAGAAATTTTTTATCACATGAATAATGAATCCTATCTTCATCAATCAAGTAGTACCTGAAGCCATTTAATTCTTAACACTACGATGTGATTTCTGGAATCGAAAAGAAAATATCCGGAATACAATGTGATGAACCGTTTAAGCGAAGTATAAATATACTTACGCCTTTTTGAACTTGCGTTGATGAATTGATCACCCACTTTGTTCTTCGCAATAAGGAGAACCTAAAGAATACCGCGAAAGAAGTAGTGTTTTATTGAATTGGAAAAGCTAATTGATAGAAGAATTGAAATGAATTGAAATCAAGTTGAAATAATATTTCCTGACTGATTGGCATAGAAATCAATTTAAGGCTCTTTTACGTAATCGTGCCGTAGGTTTTATTGTTTTAATAAATACAGTGATAGTACAACTGTCCTTGAAATTGAATCGATTGTTAAAGGAAAGTTACATTAAACCTTAAATTAGAAAATGTGCACACATCCATAGAAAAAGTTATATTCAATTTATATATGCATAAAAACATATGTGTGGGCATATGGCGAGCGTCTTTTCTGATCATTGATTATAATAGCTAATTCTTATAAACCATTTGCTTTAGAGGTATCTGAGAGCAAGGCAGTGCGTCAGCCAAGTTCGCACTCACCGTAAACTACCTTTTCCTGCACTCTTTCGACATAATTTTTTCTTTTATACACACGTTCGTATAATCAAACTGAACTAGGTTCTATGATTTCATGTTTCTGTATTTAGTAGTTTTCGTAATAATCATGATTTAGAAAAAGTGTCCTTTTGTCACTCACTCACACACTCAGTTGTGATCATGAAATAACTAAGGTACTTTCTAAAAGTTGTGGAATCATGAAATTTCACAAGTAAATAGGTTTCATAGAACAATTAAACCAAAAAATCTGAAAAAACAGAATTTCCGCCTGTAAACTTTTCAAACAGGAGGTGTTGATTTGGCCGTATACAGTTCCTTTGTAAATTCAATAGGGCCAACAAAAGGTACAACACCAAGTTGTATCTTTGACCATGGGTGTTTGTACCGCTGACCAGACAAATAATATCACGAAAATCTGTATATAAATTATATTTTAAGATCCAGGTTAAGTTTAAATCCAAGTTTAAATTTGAAAGGCATGTTTCCAATGCTTACTCGGCTATGGCTATGCCCTTTATTTATGAAAATAATCAAGATATTGCTGATATTCCTGGTAAACGTAATCTTTTTACCAAATATATATATTTATTTATCAAGCTTTTTTTATTATTAAGATTGGCTAAATGTAAAATGTAATGTCCTTACTTTATTATTTTGATGTGAATGAATGGGACACTTTTATTAGGAAAATTCCATTGAATAATTCAAGGAAAACATATCTCTTTTATACTATGCATATTTAATTATGCATTAATTATACAACTGATCATGATCAGAGGTGCAACACCTTTCTATTGCAAATTACAAAACACGTTACAGTTTTTGAGTTAGGATAATCATTTTCATAAGCTCGACCATGTTTATAAAAGTTTATAGATATCATATTAAATTATTTCTATCAACAAAAACTTAGCACAAAAAAAATATCATTAGGAACATTATTAAAATATAAATACTTGCATTTTTATGATGGAAATGGATTATTATTATTCGCAAGAATCCTTTCTGACTTGAATAATCTATAGAAGGTTGCATAAGCCCTTTAGTGAAAGGAACTAGTGCACTAAGTACACCAAAATTCATAAAATGTTTCTCGATGACACTACATTCTAAGTGGTCAAAGGTACAATATGGTCAGAGATACAACACCTTCCTCTTTCTCTCTCTCTCTATATATATATACTGGTAGGGAGCGGGAGCAAAATACTCTTCTCTAAATTTTTTTAGACAAAAAATAATTAGCAAAGAATTACGTCTGTTTTTTCAATTTTTTTCCAAATTTCTATTTATTTAATAAAGATTAGACAAACTTTACGAATAACGATGAAGGAAAAAAAACGACCATAGTTCATTTTTGTGAAGTTTAAGGTAATTACTGTATAGTAGACTGTGAGTTGTATTGCTATTTGTTAACTTGTACTGGAGTCTTTTTAATATTATATCGACGAATAAAATGAAGGTTTGTTAAGGAAAACAACTCAGAAAAATTAGTTTGTGACTATAATCAAATTATCTCTTTGACCCTTTAAATGTATTTTTATATTTTGGTTATTTTTCATTGTTCGTTTATTTATTTATTTATTTCAAATACTAAACTGTATCAATTACTTTCTGCCACAACTGAATAATGACACATTAGGACATCTACATAAAGTCTAGTTTTTATGAAATTGCATATGCACTTAATGTATATATGTATGGAGTTTCACCTTTCTACTAATAACGAGTATAATTACTATACATAAGTGTACACATAAAATACAATTTGCTTCATTCTAATTAAGACTTTCATTCTAATGATTTGTATTTTGTGAAGTAAACTTTCTAACTGATTTTTAGATAATTGCAGTTCCAGGGTGGCGAGTGGTCAGGGAAAATAACAGTCAAAAAAGTTATATACCAGTATTTTGTTAAAGAGAAATTCTTTAATTGCTTTATTATTATTCCAAGTATTTTTGATAAGAAAATATTGGTAGTTTGCTCTTTTTTTTTTTTTTTTTTTTTAACAGTGTTTTTTCTTACTACTCGCCATTCTGATTTTGTAATGTTATTCTGAATGCAGCAAGGCTATTGATGACCTTGGTGAAACTAAGCGATCTTGCCGAGCGGGTTCTTTTTGAAAAGAAAAAAAAAAGGTGTTAATAATGACTATTTGTAGACATAACTGCGGAAGTCGTGACACAATAATGCGTTCACAAGCAATGAAACGAATAGGAAAAATTTCATTTTACAACTGCACTTCCACAGTATATAATTTAATCATTTAAACTTTTTTTGTGATGGCATGTGAAAATTCAGTTTAATTATTATTATTATTATTTAATAATAATTTTTGGATCAAAGTACTTTTAAATGCTTCTCATAAAAACAGATTAATAATTAAACCTCTTCCAAATAAAGTAAAAATCCACTCTAAAACTTTGATAAATATATTCTTTCAGAAATTAATTTCAGTTAAAACAAGAGGAAATCTTTTATCCTATCTTTACAATGTTGATTTGCATGTTACACAATCACAAATTTAATGGGAGTTGGATATGTCACATCAATTATTGTTCAAACCACAATTACATTGAACTTCCTTATGAAAAGATAACTTACTGTATTTTATGATTTTTTTTTTTTAATTCTGATAATTCTCCTGTGAAACTATTTCCAAAGAACAATAAATAAAGAAAAAAAAAAGATTTCAACAAGAAAATATAACTCTAACTGTTGTCAATTTTAATCTTTTACAATACTGACTAACCCTTTTAGAACCCATTTTATTTAAATTAGCCATTGTTAAGTAATTCAAGTTCAACAAGTTGTTTAATAATAAATATTTAACAGAATCTGCACCGTATTTATAAATTTGTAACTTATTATTTGATTATTCTTTAAAAAATCCTTATGTGATACAGATTACTTTGTACATTTTAACAGAGCACACTTAAATAACAGTTGCATGTTAAATTATTGATGTCAGCAGAACGAAATATAGGGTGAAGAGGGCAACCATTTTTAGCGGATAATTTTTCTAATAGACCGATTAAAAAATACCTGTTCTTTCATCAGATATTCAAATACATTTTAACAGAATCTCTCTATTTCATGTAAAGCATTGATTTTCTTTGTTATCCAACATATATATCGCGTTCTCCTACTAGCGGAAAATATTAAATTCATATAGTTTTTCACAATTAATTGGCAACCAAATTCGAAAATACTAGAAATACTGTTAAAAAAATGATTTCGTACAAAAATAATTTGGTTTGAATTTATTTAAATGTAATAGAAAGTCTGTAAAGAAAAAATCCTTGACGGCTCAGCCTACAGGTGCAGGTAGATTTTGAAGTGAGATAAACTCAGTTTAAGAATCTTATCTGGCTGCTTTTTAATTTCATTTTTATATAATAGCTGGTTATATCAGAACCCTGTTAAGGTGGTATTAAAAAAGTATTTTCCCATGCTCAACAACTCGAAATTTCCCGACACATTTTTCAGATATATTTTTAAAAGTAAAAACATGAAACTTGTTGACGTGATTTTTGAAGAGATTTATAAGCAGCCTGTGTTTTAATTTTCCGTTCTGTTATTTAGAACTTGATTTATAAACAATTATTTTCTCAGTAAGATGATATTTTTCGTTTCGAACACTATCGCGTCAGAAAATTTGCTTCAAAATGCCCACTTTGACATAATTTTTTGAAATATATTCTACTTTTATAAAAAAAAATGGACCATTCGTGCATATTATATAGTTTCTGAATGAGAGAATCAATAAATTCAATATGTTTAAGAGCAAAAATAAATTTATAAATGAGTCAGAAAATAAGCAGTCTCAATTTGAGTGCATCCTTAATACGATTATTTTTTCTTTCAACTTCTGTGTAATTTTAATTTGTTTTTGCTGTAAGAATTTGTCTTATGGGTCAAAAATTTATCAATATGAAAGTTATAGCTAATATTCAGAAAATTTATAAAAAACGCACACGGGTTTGATTGGGTTACTCACCATGGGAATAAGATTGTTAAAATACTTCTATTATGACAAAATTTCTACAGTTCCTAATTGAAAATGAATTTCCGCAAATGCATGATTTATGAAATGAAATATATCTTTTTTCCTCAACGGAAAAAGTTTTTCTTTCGAGCGCAATCATTCGCGATTAAATCTTACGGGAAATTTGTAATAACAGAAAACCTTTTTAAAACTTTAAAATATTTAATACGTACCTTATTATTACCTGTAACACAGAAACATAAATCAATCAATAACATGAAAAAAGCTTCACTGTGCAATTCATAACCTAGACTAGAGAACAACAAACAAAAAAAAAGAAAGAAAGAAAAATCCTGATTGTAGAAGCAGACACCAGCTGGCCAAAACTTTGCTGATCAGATATCACGAATTTAACTCGTGCTTTACCTGAGGCATTAATTTATCCCATATGGATACTGCTGCAGCTGTGTTAAGATGAAATGTTCACTTAAAACGTGACAACTGTTCTTTCCCTGCAAACAAAGGCAATAAGAAACAATTACATATGCCTTAAAATATTTTCATTTGTTACCAGAATTATATTTACTTAAACATATTGGAATAAGCAGTTCTTAAAAATTAATATAAAATATGCCAGGTTTCAGTAAACAGGAAAGGTTATGGAAGGAGGTGAGTTCAGGCGACTGGCAGAAAATACACAAAGTACTTATTTAATGCTAAATAGTCTTCTTGTAAACTATTATTCGTAAGAGCACATACAAGATCACACCCATGACCACTAAAACCGCTTCTGTATGTACATTACATAAAAAATAAAATAAAAAATAAATAAAACGATGGTTATAATTCTAGTTTTAATAAATGCAAAAAAAAAAAAAAAAAAAAAAAAAAAAAAAAAAAAAAAAAAGCGAAAAATACCATTTTAATGTGTATATATATATATACAGGATGATTAAAAAAAAAGTGGACAATTTGATATGACAAATCATGCATACAACAAGGATAAAAAATCACATAGGAACATAGGGCCGTAAATCACTTATTGAGTCGCAAATACAGGGTGTTTCATCCTAATTCAATTTGGGTTGACGGTAATAAATTTCAGAAAACTGAAGTATATTATAATAAAACATTTAACAGACATTCTCATTTTTGTTTTAAATGTGATAACCCCAAACAAACGTGTTAGAAATTTGCATTATGCGCACCAGCAATATGCACTTGGCAACTCACATTTTGGAATCTGGTAATCAATTTATACGGTATTATCAATTGCTTGAGCAATTTGTTTTTCCAGATCTTTTCATAACGTTAATACATTTCACACAAAATAAGGTACATATCATTGCATTTTCATTACAATATTTATATTTTCCTAGAAATTATTACTTTCAAACCGGGTGTAGCTAGAATGAAACACCCTCTATTTGTGACTCAATAAATAGTTTGCGACCCTATGTTCCTATGTGACTTTTTATCCTTGTTGTATGCTTGATTTGTCATATCATTTTGTCCACGTTATTTTGAATCACCCTGTATATTTATGATTGTAAATGATTTATCCCTCAGGAGGAATCTTATATAAATTAAATATTCATCAACTTTGATTTTTCAAGTGAAACACCCGCATTGTACACCATGCTTGTTTCAAGGAGTTTCTTGGATCAAGGAAGTTCGAAGAAAGGTAACGTTACATAATGAATGTTTATAGAATTAAAAGTGGTCAGAGTTTAAGGATGTAATGTTAATTCTATGTCATAAACTTTAATTTATTGTTTCTCAGTTGAATTTTCTTTTCTTAAATAATTACAATGAATAGACCCTAACACATTTTTTTTAAAAAATCCATCAGAGAATATATATTATTGATCAATTCACATTAAAAATTTATGTTCCTGTATTAATTTTAAACCACAATCTGGAGAGAAAAAAAGGTGGGTGTGAAAATTTATAGCTCATTCCTATTATAAATTTTTTACAAGTCGAAAAATTTTTCTTTTCGACGGTCTAAAGAGTTTGTTATTAAAGCATCTGGAGAAAAAAAAATCTTGGAAAGTAAATAGAAAAAAAATTATAGCATTTTCTCATATACGAAGTAATATAATTTTATGGCTAAAAATTCCGTATATTTTTTCTGGTAACTAATTGTCTGATGCAGGTACTTTTCATTTTAAAATCTGAATTTTATTTTGCCAAATTTATGAAAAAATCCTTAACATATTTTCTTTCACTCTGTAAATTTTTAAAGGGGGGGAAAAATCCCTTTCCGATCTGCATTCGTCTAAAGGAATTCAAGAATGTTATCATTTGGAAAAACAAAGTTCATACAATTTTTAATGTGTAAATGACTCCTTATAAAAAAAGGGAAGCTGTACAAGATTATAAAGAAGTTCATTTCAATAAAAACGACACTTTTTTGCATTGATTAGAGGTGAAATTAAAATCGTAGTTCACTTTTTTATTATTTAATTTTTTTTTTTGTTATTATTTAATTTTTTTTATTATTGTTATTTTTGTTTTAACATCACACCAAAGTGCTTCGACCTATATTAACCTCTCGGCTCCGTTCAGTTTCAATAAAATATGTCAGATTCCGAATATGATGGACTTCTTTTCCCTGAAAACTTTGGAAATTTGAAAAGGGTTTCTGATCTTATTCGTTGAAAAAAAAAATGCTTTTTTTATCTAAATGAAAATAGATTAAATCTATAAAAATTAACTAAATAAGCATATTCTAAAAATATAAGCTAAAATGGATTCCGTCTTATAACTTTATATAATAAAATATATAATAAAAATATCTTATTCGGTCGGTTTAAGTACAACTATTTCTAAGTGCTTTTTTGCGAGAAGGGGAATCTGGATGCATTTAGAAACAAAAAGAGGTTGTGATCTTATTCATCAGGTAAGCTTTTTTTAGTTCATGTCTGAAGTCTCAAAGCAACAATGTTTACATTAATTTCATTCCACATCGCAGCTTGTAAAAAACTTTTGTTCCAAACTGTTTCTTTTGCCTAAATATAGTCCCATAATTCAAATAATGCAAATATCTATTATAATAAATTTTTATTCCCTCTTTTAAAAAAAACTTCACAATAAAGATTTGATTCTTAAAAATAAGAGATGTAATTTTTAAGATGCAGCAAAGATTGTTCTTTAAATTTTACAAATAAAACAAATGAGGAAATGTGAATGCACAATTAAGAAATTGCACCAAATTTTAAACAAAATTATTAAATAAACAATCACGCAGCAAAATAAATGCTAGAAAGAACTTTGGGAATATCTGAACGTGTAATATAGAGCAAATAGAATGAAATCTGTATTTTAAAATAATGTCCGATCAGATTTTTACTTTTTCTTTCTTTCTTTCGTTCTTTCCTTTAAGAAAATCAAAATTAAAAGCGTCTTGATTAAGTTAAATTATTGTAAATATAATTATTTTTGGTATAATTTCATCCTACATTATTTTAGAGTAATGTACATATTTTTCTTTTAATCCTTATTCTAGAAGTTAGATAAAATTTGATTTAATGAATCGGAAGATTATCAACAATGTAAAAAGGTAATCGGAAATAAAATAATACTTATACGATGTTTTATGATGCAAACATTTAAAAAGATTACAAAATGACATTTAAAAAATATATTCAAATACCGGTTTTGAAAATTTATTATATTCATAGAAAAATAAAAACGTTTCTAAAAATCAAAATGTTAAAATTATCAAAAAAATTTATTTAAACTAATGAATATGACAATCAATCATTTTAAAAGGATTCCATATGTATATATTTCAATTTATTTTTTATTTAATTCAGTCATATCACCTCTTTCAATCTCAGTTTAAAATTGTATTTACATTTTATTAAAAATTAATGCATTTCAGAAAAAGTATCACTTTGCATCACTTTGTCTAAAGAATAAAGCATTTATATCAACTTTAAATTTACTTTCAAATAATGAAGTTCAAGAATGAATATGAATTGGAGAGAGTATCGCGTTAAACGTTTATACTACAATACAAATGAATATTAAATACGATTGCGAGATGAATTAATATGCAAATCAACTCCATTTTCTATAATGGATTGAGAGAATGCTGTTTATTTCAAAGATTTCATTTCATCTTCTATATTTCGGTTTACTCGTTATTGAACTCAATTTATTTCAAAAGTTGATGGAATATAATTTTTTCTAATCCTAAACTGGATAAGTATTTTAATGTATTGATTTTTGTCGAAATTAAATATTTCGGAATCAATAAATTTTTGTGGTGTTATTAAAAATTGTCTTTACTTTTATTTCTCGAAAGAAGTTTTTTGTTAATTATACGAACAAAAGATGTTGGGTTCAAATGATTCAGTTTAAAAAAAATGTCAGAAACAAAATCCAATAAAACTTCATTTAAAAAAAAGTTTTTTAAAAAATAAAATCAGTTGGAATTTTTAGGTGTAATTTAAGTAATAAAAAATAATTAGAATCTTTTAGTTTGAATTATTTCGATTTAAATTCTTGATACCACAGTATTTAGATATAATGTTAAAGAGAGGAATTTATCTTTTTTTCAATGATTATCCCGCTTATTTAATGAAATGTGTGTGTGCACAAGTAAAATATTAATTTAAACTAACATCTAGTTTTGTATATGCTTTTAAAATTAAAGTCCTAGCCTGATCATCATTTTATTACACAGGTTTAGGGAAAAAATCAACCCAGTTCCAAACAAAGAATTTTCCTTTTTAAATCTACCATTTTCTGCTTTGTTGATTTCTGGGTAATCACTGTCTGAAAGCACACTAAAAATTTTTGCATACGGAAAAATCTAGTTGAGACTAGATTTTTGTCATAAACATTCCAAACTATAAGAATTTAAAAATGTTTAATCTGGTAAATACAAAAAAATACTTTAGTTCTTTTATCTTTACATTTTAAAAGCTTTTTTCTTTAATTCGGCAGAAAATATGCATTTTTAAAAAAGATCTCAACCCTCAAATAATGTAAGTTGTTCCATATGTGCCTCACAAAAGAGAATAAGACATACCGACAGAGCTTAAATTCCAATTATTTACAATAAAAGTCAATTTTCTTGGTAAATTGCAAAACTTCATCAAAAATCCACTTGTCAAATCACGACTTGTAAGCTAGACAGATTGAAAAGTTAACAGGGGAATTGGGGACATGAGGGAATGTCTATTTTGAAGTGTAGAGTAATCAATCAAATTTTGAAAAGTCTAAAACCTAAAACAAAAGGCAGTGGAAAGGTTTCATATGTTATGAATAATAAATATTTGTCATTTTTTTAGATAATTTTAAACTGTAGACTAATAAAATGCGGAGCTGTTCAGCTTATTGTTTGCTGACATGTTTTATTTTTCTCTTGTACAAAATCAGAGAGAAAAAAAAATTTAAATGAGAATTTTCTGTAGACTTAATTTTATATTTTGTAAAAAATATCAGTAAAAAAAAATCGATTTTTATGGATTACTCTTCAATTCCCTTCACCTTTATTTTATAAGACTATATTGATTACTTTTTTTATAATTAGACTCCTAGTTTTAACAGTTTAAAACAAATACACATTATTAACAATCAAAGGCAAGACTTCATATTTTCTCAATGTTCTATTTCATTAAGTTTTACGTTTAGGATTATTTTGCCTTCAAACAGCGTAAAATTTAATTAAAGTAACTTCTAGAGGCTTGAATATAAAATGAGGTCACTAAAAATATTGATGTTTTTTTTTCTTCAAATAATTCGAAAATATACATTTCTGCATACAATGCACAATCAATAATTTTTTACTATATGTCTACAACGCTATGCACATTTTTTTCTGAACACATATACGAAAAAAATTATAGACAGAAAGAAATGCAAATATAAATCTTCCGTATAAATTACTATTAAAAATTTCTGGTTCCTTGTGAAAATCTACTTTTATTAATGAAGGTGATTTTTAAAATATTTATTCCCATTTGATTCTTTAACTTTTTAAAAAGTTCTTTAACTTTCTTAGGGCTTACTTAACTTTCTTTAACCTTCTATACTATTAGCTAAAAACAAATTTGCAATGTTTTGAAGTTAGACAGTTAGTCAATTTTATATCAGTGTCATTTTTCACTTTACTCACGATAAAAACAATCGTGATTTTTCAAAAGATTAACAATAATACAATAAGAAACTAGTATTTTTAGAGATAATTTTTAAAATTATCTTTATAATAAATAGAAATTTTACTTTGTCTTACTAATATGCTTGCATGCATTTCTCATGTTCTTCTTTGCGTAACAAAAAATAGAAATTGTAAGTAAAAATCCCCTGTATGACTTATATTTTACATCATTTATATGTATATATCTAATTAATTTATACTCATTTTGTATAAAAAATCATATCTACTGTCTTTTATTGCTTCCTTATTTATTCTTACTTGCATATTTTGCATGTGATAATTTTAATTAAGACTTATTTGCAACAAATCTAAAAACGATATAAGTAACCACGATTGCTTTGAATATCACGAAAACATGATTTCGAATCTCCAAAAGACCTCCTTAAAAGCATTTCCTCCATGGACGTAGGCAGAACTAATCGTATATTCTGTTACCTAAAATGTACTTATGTATTTGAATACTGGTGGAAATTAATAAAGCTTTCTCTCTTTTACCCCCCATTTCATTAAAAAAAAAAAAAAAAAAAAAAAAAAAAAAAAAAAAAAAGGATTACAAAATTAATTTTACAATGCACTATTTTTATGGTTTTTCTATTTATTTATGGTTAAAAAAATTATTATTATCTAAAAAAATCTCACTATATGACATACCTTATTATTGCGAAAGATTATATAAACGTATAGTCTTCTGCTATTTTAGCTTTTTTAATTACAATTCACTTTTACCTCCTCCAGTCACGTGCTTGGATCGACTATTTATACTGACAGCTAAAAGCAAATTTACTTATTTCCACACTCAATCTATCACAGTTTTCATTTAGTCTCATTTTTCACTTTAATCACATTAAAAACAATGCAAGTAACCGTGATTGGCTGGAATATTGATAAGAATTCACTAAGAAATCGGCACATAATCTAGATATTTTAGAGGCATGCTATATATTGATAAGATGCACGCAAAGTTATCGATTTTGAAATCAACTTCGGCGCTCATTACAGCGCCTTATATCAAAGCCATCAAATCATTTATTTATTCTTAAAAATACACTTACAAATCACATTCTTAAGCTTTTTGTATTTATGTTTTCTTCTCTACATCTTATATCAGCATAAATTTATACACATTAAATAGTTGTAGTTGTTTCAGTAACGATGAAATATGTTTAGGGAATTAAGGAAAATCACGGATCAAACTGAATTGAAGACATTTACATGATTTTTTCTTTCTTCTTTATTTTTTATTGTTTATTTATTTTTATTTTTTTATTTATTTTTTTTTATTCCTATTTTAATTTTCCATTTTAAAATATCGGTGTCTCAAATATACTCAAAAAATTCATAGTGCTTTTATGTTAGCCGGGTACAAATATCGTCAATAGCGTTTTAACCCGCTAAGTAGCATATTTTATCTTTCGCGTGGTTAATTAAAACAGTCCTTTGATGTTGAAGTTAAATGTCATGGTTTATGGTATTATTTTTTAATAGGATATCACAAAAAGATAGTCAAAAGTTTTTAAAAAATTCTAGTAAGTTAGTAGTGGAAAGATACGATGAATACGTTGACAGAAGTATTTGTTTGCAAAACTTCCCTTTGCTTATCAACCTAAGTTATAAAATGGCTAAATAAAATTCCCCCAATTAATAGTTTTAACTTGTCTTGTTACGAAAAAAAATTGCAAGAAATAATCTCCTTTTAAAACGATAGTATAATAAGCAGCTATAATAAAATTCTAAGATTAGTTTTCTCATTATACATATATTTTTCTTTTTCTCGTGAATGTAGGTGGTATTGGAAGCAGACAGGAGAAGAAAGACTGCAATCCGTTCCTAAATGCTTGAAAATATAATGAGATTTGATCATTATAGGCAAATGTTAACCATTTGGCATCTTTTAACAAAAATCCTGATTATTCCCATCCCCCCCCCAAAAAAAAGGGGGAGGGGAGGTTAGCTTCTTCACGGAACCCTTCATTAGTCAGCCCTTGACTAAAACAACTAATATAATGCTTCAAATAATATTATATCAAATGAAATACTTTGCACACTTTTTGCGAAAACTAGGGAAAAAAGATGATTTAAATAGTAAACATAAAAATTAATAATAGATTCTCAAACTTTTTTTTTTATGTCACATCATTTACATTATCTATACTTAAAAAATATGTATTGCAAAACGATTTATTATATATACATCTTTTGAAAAGATATTTATGTTAATTATTATTGTTGTTACTATTATTCTTAACAGATAACTCAAAATAACTGGAAGTTATATGGATATCTGTATAGTTATATCTTTTCCATACACTAAAAAAAAAGAAAAAAAAGAAAAAGAAAAAAACAAAAAAAAAAACAGTAGATCAGATTATAGATTTACCCATGACAATAAAAATATTCAATACAAGTGACACTATAGATTAAATTTATCATGTTATTTATGTAATAATTTTTATTTTTACTGACAATATTAAATAACTATTATTAAATAGTTTTTACTGATAATATTAAATAATTAATGATAAAAAATATTTGTCTACAAAAATGCATATTTATATGTTCTTTAAAGTTTCATAAGCTGACATACACTTCTTACTTTTGAAATTTAAAAAAAAAAAAAAAAAAAAAAAAACTTTTACTAATTTTAAGTAGTTTTCTAGCTCCATATGTTTAAATAAAATAATTACAACTCATGATCAAGCTAAAATTTCTTTCCGATATCTTGTAATTATTTATAAATCAAATCCGCTAATATATTTCTTTCTTTAACTAAATGTATGTAAAATTAAGATGACTTTAAAAAATAAATAAATAAATAAATAAACTTTGCTTTTTTTTTTTTTTTTTTTTTTTTTTTTTTTTTTTTTAAATAAAACGGTGATTTTTTTTAAAGTTAAAACGGAGATTTTTTTTTTTTCAAAAATTGAAAGGGAGATTATTTAAAAACTAAGATTAGTAAACATAGAAAAAAATATACTTTAGGAAATTAGCAGTAAAGTGCTCATTTTAAAAGAAAGAAGTCTCTAAACATAAGAGAAATAAATAATGGAAATAATGAGTAAGCTTTTACATCAAATAGTACTTACCGATAATTTGTCATTTTTTTTTTTTCTATTAACTCAACCTATAAAAAATTCACAAAAAAATAACTAATATCAGTAGATTTTTGGAAATATCAACATTGTGTGCTTCTTAATCCACTTTTTTTCTAACATTATTGAGGAATTAAGAAGAATAGAAACATTTCCGTATCATTGCATGAAACGGAGCTAAAATATGACACCTCCTATTCGACAGATAAATCCGTCATTCATCTTTTCTGTCCCCCACACCCTCTTCTGTTTAAGATAATTAAAGAGAACGTCTCCACTCCTCAAGGTGAATTTCAGTTCATCTCAGAGATTTAGTGGGAGCAAACAACTCTAAAATGCGGTGTTGTCTGGGATGCTAGTGTTGAAATGTGAGAGGCCGTGGTTTAGGATCAACCCGTCGAGACACCTTATGTAAAGGCATGGGAGGGACCCTCACAACCCTAAACGGATCCCTTGCGGAAGAAAAGAACTTTTGTGCATAATTTTATTCCAGCTGCATGTTCAAATATTTCCTGTTTCGAGTCCGTTGAACTTTTATGCGAGAAAAGCAATATGTCTTTCAGTAAATCGCAACACGGTTTATTATCGGTCTTATTTTACTTCGATTAACCATCAGTGTGGGTTTAAGCAATTAAAACGGTCTTTTTTTTTCAGTTTCTCTCTAATTAACTGTATAGCAGGTAAATGTAATAAAACATTGATAAAACAAATCAAATAATATTCTGTTCCTTCAAGATTCTGAACCTGTATCGCTTACATTTATCCTTTCTTTTCTTTTTCTTTTTGTGAAAAAAAAGAGCACTGTAATGGAATATTTCACTAATGTAATATCTTAATATTACAGGCTGGGGATAAATACAATTATTGTTTAATCCCATTTAAATCAATTAGATCGTTAACACCCACCCCTCACCATTTTTTTTCACTTTTTTTTACAAAGAAAAATGTTCTCTTACTAAATTTTGCATTCAACAGCATTTTGTTCACGTATACAAAATATTTACTTTATTTAGATGCGTTTTATAATTAAAACTTAAATTATAAAATCACAGCTATAATTAAATATATATGACAATTGACTAATACATGTTACATGTACACAATTATCTATTAATTATGATTTGTTAGAACTTTATATCTATTATATCTATATCTTTGTATCTATTATACGCAATTTAATATATCTTTGTAATATATCTTCGCAATTTAATATATGTTTGTATGAAAATCAGAGTTAAATTTGTATAACAACTATTGATAAAATTTATCAATAAAATCTATTTATCAGACTAATATGAGATTAAGCATCATCAATAAATTGAGAGTTAAGAAAATTAGACCTTTTTTACTTATATTATTCATCAAAACTGCCGTGCTAATTTAGGAAATTTTCATCTGAGTAGCCTTCAAAATTAGTGATTTTTGCTCTGGAACTTAAGAGATGAATTTCAAAACTGCCCCCCCTTTTTTTGGGCAAATTGGGAAGGAAGGAAGAAAGTTTAATAATGTGAAAGACTACTCTGAGGGCTTTCTGATGATATGTCACATGGCAGGTCAAAAAAAAATGTTGAAATTTTTCAACTCCCACTTTGGCCCCTTAAGGGGGTAGAAATTTTAAAATCACCGAAATACTTGTTTAATTATTTTTCTATAGATTTATTTTCGATAATTTCACGCTCCTGCCTAAATCGGCTGCTGACATGTATCAAAGGTTCTAAAATTTACGCCCCAAAATTTTTAACCGCCTTAGGGAGGAATTTGTAAAATCGCTAATATATGTGTTTAATTATTTTTTAGAAGATTTGTTTTCTGGAATATCACGCTCTTACCTAAAACGGCTACTGTGATTTTCAAGACATTCTATAATTCTGGCACCCGCCGTTGACCCCCTTAGGGGAAGAATTTTTTTTAATCCTGTCTTAATGCACGCTTACGTCATAAGAAGTACTTTCTCCCCAATTTTCATGCTTCTAGCTTCAGGAGTTTTGGATGTGCGTTAATTACACTAATCGGGAAAAAGAAAAAAAAAAGTTTTTTTTTCTCCCTGGAAAAAAATAGGTGAACTTTGTTAATTTAATTTTCCTGATTCTAAATATCTCATGAAAATTTCTCCATCACCAAACGTTTTTAAACGAGGCAGTTTTTAAATAATTATATCAAATGAAAAAATAATGCATTCATTAACAATATAATTATATAAACATGAAATATATAGTTTTTATTACCCCCCAGCTAAAAAAAGCATAAAATCTATCATAAAAAAGTAATTTCGTTGATTTTTTCCGGGGGGGGGGGTATTTTGCTTTTGGTGTCTTCTGCATAAGGGTCCAGCATCAATCTGTTAACATATATTTACTTCATTTTCGATTGTGTCGCTTTTTCATTCCAGATACTCTTTGGTGGAACTTTTCTTAATGTTCATTAGAAACGGATCCAATCATTTCGACACTTTTTGTTTCCTAAAAATTTTTAGATACATTTTCGAAATATCCCATGCTATTTTCGTTAAAGAACTCAGTTTATTTTTGAAAATAAGGATCTGAAATAGCTGTTTTATTTAGATTCCCATTGGAAGAACCTAATTTTATTTCGGTCTTGCTCATGGATGGAAATTTGTATCAAGTACTTAAATCCTTCGCTGTCTTTATTCAAAGCTTTAAAAATACTGTTTAACAAACACAAGTTACGTGTGAAAGGTCAGTTAATACGTTTTTGCCTTGTAATTAATTCCAGATGTGCAACATTGTTCGTGTCAGGAATATTTTTTTTTCTCCCATTGCCCATTTTTTCATGCAAAAGTGTTTGCTCGGTTATCTTGTTCACATAAGAAACAATTGAACTTCTTGAAAACTTTTTGTGTCACAGTTTGGAAATCTTATAACTTTTAAGTCTGTACGTATATTCCACTTTTAGTCTTCGTAATATATTTTTGCAATACATTTGTTCAAGTACGCATCTTTTATATTACCTACATAAACAATAGGTACTGAAGATTCTATATTCGACTAGTAAATAAAAGTGATTTACAAACTAGTTTTTATTTGATGCATTAAATTCACTTCATGGTAATATAAATTTACTTTTAAAAAACACTCTGCATGTTTATCTCGACAGAGACGCTACCTAAATTCTATTTGTGGGTAGAATACGGAGGGTCATTTCAGATTGCATATGTAACAATTCAAGTTATTGGAAGAGAGCAGGAAAAAAAAGGGGGGGGGGGGTCAGAAGAGAGGGTAGAAACCCGTTTTAGAAGACGGAGGATAAAAACAAAGCGCATTTTAATCCAAAAATAAATGAATAATAAACTTTTAGCACTAATATTTTAGCAAAGGAACACAATTTTAAATTTGACCCCCCCCCCCCCTCCCAAAAAAAAGAAAAAGAATTGGAACGTGATGGAACAATTTTATTATCATATTTGATTTTGTATCTTTAAATCTGTTAAGAATAATCATTATTTTTACTGGGGAAGGGGGGGATTTTGATGCCGACCTATGGTTAACAATCAGGAAAAATTGTTTTATATATGTATAAATTAATGCTTAGCTGAACAAAAAGAATATGATAAAAAAAGAAAATTGTTGATTTTACAAGAAAAAACTGTCAATCAGGACACCAATAATGATTTCTTTTACGGAAATAATCCGTACTTATTAAGAACATTAAGTTATTTTAACATGATATGCCAATAAGTTGCAATAAGTACAGATTATTTCTTTGAAATAAAGTTTTTTACAGACGACCTTGCTAACAGTTTCTTTCAAAAGATTTTTTATAATATTTAGGTAATGATTCCTTTACATAATAAAGTAAACAATTATTTATAAAGAATTACTTAATCGGTCTTTAATATTCTGCTGTATTTTTTACGTTTATCTTTGATTTTTTGTAACTTGACTCTAAAATTATCGTATTGTTCCGGTAATATAATTCATTAGTTTGTTTCATAAAATACGTAATTTCCTTTTTTTCAGTATATTTTCATTCTAGCTTCTTCACCTCAAAAGTTTTCATAGCATTATTGAAAAAGTTTAAAAATTAAACCCAATAACCCAAACACAACATTTTTAGGAATATTTATAACAAAGCAGCGGCTAAAAGGAAATATTATGCCTTCTTTAGAAGATTAGGCGGTCTGAACAGATACCTTCAAAACTTTTGCACTCAGTCTTATTCGAAAAACTTTCTTGGGGACTGCATTCCTTTTATAGGTTATTTGGAGACACCAAATTTAATCCAGAAGTTAAGGGATTTTTGTTGTTGTTCTTCGTATGGTAATAAAATAAGGTAAAGGAACATTTATATTTATTTAAATAAGCTACCAACATGAATTCCTGAATTAAGAAAAAATATTATGAAATAGATTGTTTTGATGCTCGAATCAAAGTATCTATAAGATATTTATATTTCAAAGAGCTAGATTCCTTGAAGGGTAGTATTAAATAAAAAAATATATTAAAAGTCGTTGAAATAGATTTGAATAATAATATAAAAAGATGGAAATCGAAACCATATTTTAATTGAACAATTGAATAAGAAACAATTGAACTTCTTGAAAACTTTTTGTGTCACAGTTTGGAAATCTTATAACTTTTAAGTCTGTACGTATATTCCACTTTTAGTCTTCGTAATACACTATATTGCCATTGATTATGGGACACTTGCGATTTTAGCCATTTTACTAAATATCTAGAAAAATACATGAGGAATCATCTCGAAACTCTTAGTGTATAAATATAATAGTATAAGTCATACATCTCCTTGAAGATTTTTTCCCGAAACTCCAAAGGGGACCGTCAATAAATTAAAAAAGAATGAATATCTTTTGAATAACCCTGTCAAAACTAATGTAGCAAAAGCGCTCAAACTCTAGATTGTGATTGAATGCCTTATTGTAATAAGTCTTGTTCATTTTTATGAAAATAGCATGCATATTCGCAGAGTAATTAAGGTTTTTATAAAAATGATCCCAAATTTTTCCAAGTTTTTTCCTTATAATTTTCAGAGTTCTTAATATAAAATATTATTTTTTTCAGAAAATATGACAAACAACATTGCACACAGTACCCTGTAATCAGAATTAAAAAATAATGAAAATTGTATAAAAAATGAGTTGGTTTACTAAATAATTTTTTACTGCGCATGCGTCAACGATATCAAAATTTCATTTGCATATTATGTTAGCTAAATGTATAGAGCAACTTTTGTGAAAGTCACAAAATCATAACTTGAAAATTCTGACAATAATCGTCAATTGAATAAGTCGAAAATCCGTTATTCTCAAAATGAAGCAAAAACAAGAGGGGTGGTATCCATATATTCATTGATTAGTGTCAATACAGAATACACACTACTGCATTTGGATAAAATCCCTCATTTTTTTGCTTCATTTTGGAAACAACGGATTTTGTCTTTTTTCTATAGACGATTACTTTCAGAATTTTTAAGCTATGATCTTGAAACTTTTACAAAAGTTGCTCTATATATTTTGCTAACATAATATGCAAATGAAATTTTGATATCTTTGACGCATGCGCAGTAAAAAATTATATAGTAAACCTACTCATTTTTCATACAATTTTTATTATTTTTTAATTCTGATTACAGGGTACTGTGTGCAATGTTGTTTGTCATATTTTCTGAAAAAAATATTATTTTATATTAAGAACTCTGAAAATTATAATGGAAAAACTTGGAAAAATTTGGGACCATTTTTATAAAAACCTTAATTACTCTGCGAGTGTGCATGCTATTTGCATAAAAATGAACACAGTGTATTACAATAAGGCATTCAATCATAATCTAGAGTTTGAGCGCTTTTGCTACATTAGTTTTGACAGGGTTATTCAAAAAATATTCATTCTTTTTTAATTTGTTGACGGTCCCCTATGGCGTTTCGGTAAAAAATCTTCACGGAGATGTATGACGTATACTATTATATTTGTACACTAAGAGTTTCGAGATGATTCCTCATGTATTTTTCTAGATATTTAGTAAAATGTCTAAAATCGCAAGTGTCCCATAATCAATGGCAATATAGTGTATATTTTTGCAATACATTTGTTCAAGTACGCATCTTTTATATTACCTACATAAACAATAGGTACTGAAGATTCTATATTCGACTAGTAAATAAAAGTGATTTACAAACTAGTTTTTATTTGATGCATTAAATTCACTAATTAATTAAATACAAATATTTATACTAATCAGCAAATAAATCTCATTTGACGCATTTATGCAATGATTATTATTATTTTATTTTTTATTTAGCAGCATACATTGGGAAAATTATTGGCATAATGATAGGTTAATTTACAGTGAATGAAAATTATCCAGAAGTTAATTTAAACCATTAATAAAATCCAGAACACAAAATCCATAAATACATAATCCAGAACATTTATTTTTTACCGCTTCATTTTCGTATTTTTATATTTTACAGTGAATGAATATAATGTGTGTTTGCTAGCAATATTTTTATTGGGTTTTTCGTAATTCAATAATAAATAACAAGATTTTATCATGTTTATTTATTTCTATTTCAATATACTAGCTCATTTTATATTACTGCTTTTATACCAAAAGATTTCAAATCGCATATTGAAGAATTTTTTTTTCTTTCTTCATTTAACACTTTTATTGTGTTTATTTTTTATTATTTTTTATTACTGCTTTTCTTTTATATTAATAAACTAAATGGAAGTCATTTTGATATAATACATGTTTTATGAAATAATCCAAAGAAATATTACCTTATTTTATGGTAAATTGGATTTCTTTTCAATTTTTACTTAAATCAAACTACATTTTAAAAGAGTAAAACAATCTCTCCTCTTTTACTTATGGTTAAATTAAAATTTAATAGAGAAAAATTTTATGTTATCAAGT
Organism: Maratus speculifer; assembly: GCA_964019185.1. Lineage (NCBI taxonomy): Eukaryota > Metazoa > Arthropoda > Arachnida > Araneae > Salticidae > Maratus > Maratus speculifer. The sequence continues at coordinate 227,256,198 of OZ025293.1, forward strand.
ACCACGGTGAACATCGTGACACCTAAAATTGCGTAAGATTTTTTAAAACTCCGAACAGTTAGGCCGACGGTCGCGATTGGGTTCGAACCCAGCACCTACCGTCTACCAGTTTCGGGGGCAGAACCTCTCGGCCATAGGTGGAGCCGTCAAACGGGGAAAGATGTGAGAAAACGGAAAAAAATTCCTTTACTCAGTGATGCATATAAGACAATTAGTTTTACTATAATTGTTAAATCAATTTACTAATGCCAATTCTTCTTCTTTTTAAAAGTTAAATAACAAATATAGTACTACATTTTTAAATGCACAGTCTTTTTATGTTTATTATATACATAAATCTTTGTTCTATTTCATGCAAGAAAGCTTTCAAGATCATTTAAAATTTTCAATAAATCATTTCTAAATGTCAGATTGTTGAAGTCATAAAAATTACGCATTTTCATTACCAATTCAAAGACAAGTTTTTATAATTTTGTGAACAGATAAAAAATGTGAAAAGCTAAAATTACAAGATATAATAATTTAAAAATTATAATCTTTTTTAGAATCAATATTATGATGATATGAAATCGTTTAATAAAGAAACTGAAACTGCAAAGGAACTTATATAATCTTATCTACTGATAACGGCAATGGAAATATATTAGTTAAAGGATGCAGCTTTTGAAACTTTTCTTTTCGAAAAATATTCCTAACACTTCCAAACAAACTAACGCAACCCATTTTCAAGGGCACAAAAATAAAACGCTGCCCTGAGAACAAAATGCCAGATCCTGTAATGGTGTTTTCTTCTTTATGTACAGACATTGTATCAATCTATATTAATGCCAATTTGAAATTATAAATTTAATCAACATTTTTATTTTCTGTTTTGCAAAAAAAATTCATAATGTAAAATGCAGTAAAAATATTTGTGGCAATTTTTTTTTCAAAAATTTTAAACAATTTGTCGATTTTTCTGAAAAAAAAAATTCTAATTAGATATTTTTTCTTAAAATTTCATTATAACAAAAATGTTTCATAATTTATGAGAGTCATAACTATATAAAGCATAATTTGATTTACTCGATGATATACAAAGTTTTAATATAAAATCATCAGGGCAGCATGCTTCCATGCTATAGGAAGCATGCTGCATATACATATTCTATCATTTCTTCGGTATATATAAAATAAGTAAAAAGTTTATTTGGGAACTAAACACTGAGGGTTTCGCATTAGATTGAACACGTGACCAGACATATTCTGAAGAGTACTTTATTATCCATGGGCAAAAAAGCAGAGTTGGGCATTGCCGCACTGAAAATAGAGGCATCTTAAATTTAGACATACATGTGACTGAAAAGGAACTTTAAACATTTAGTATCTTAATCTGAAAATTAATACATTATAGATGTCTTAATTTAGGATACTTGAGTGTTTTACTTTGATTATTGAGTAAACTAACAGAAAATAGTGTCTGCGAATATTCTTATCTACAAATGTCTTATTTTAAGACACTTCGTTGCTTCAAACATGTCTAAATTTAAGACGTTTTATTGATTGTGATGTTCTTCGAGATACATTCGCGAAAAATTAATTTTGTAAATTATCGAATAATTTTACTTTCATTGTTGCACTTGAATGAAAATATAGTAAAATACAAAATAAAAGATAATCTGTTGGCTTTAAATCGATTAAGTTATTTGATGCTTAAAATAAAATATGTATGTGTACATATTATAAAGATTTCTAAGATTCCTTCTCAAAAGATACAAAAACTGGATTGTTTAAAGATTGAAATTCTAATTTAAAAAAATTTTGAAGCTTCATATTCTCTTTACAGTTGTTTTAAGTGTTATGTGATCACACACACACACACACACACATATATTGTTACTTTTCTAAAATTATGCTAGACTGATGAGTAGATGAAAATTATTTATTAAAAAATGATACTAATACATTTTTCGTTGTGTTTTGTTTTCATGCAGTTTGGTTTATTTGCATCATATCAAAAAGCTAATTGAGAAATAAAAATGTTAAAGTAAAAAAGAAGAAAAAGAAATTAAAAAGAAATAATCATTTGTAACGTTTAGCTAAATTCTTGTCTCTATCGTTTCCTATGTGTATCTGTTCAAATTTTATTGTATAATATGTAATTAAAATTTACTTTCGATAAATGCATCGTATTAGCTGATAAATAAAGTAATGATTCAAATGTACGAATTTTTAATTGCATTTGTTTAAAAATCTATCTGCTTCTGTATATATATATATATATATATATCTAACCATTAACTTTATTACAATATATGAACCATTTGAATCTAATAAAAAATCACCACATTGAACATGGGGGAAAAATTTAATAAATAAATAAAATTAATACAAATGGAATTTGTAGAACCAAAGCAGAATTGCCAAGCCCCAAATACTTTGGAACTATAAATAAAGTGTGTGGTTTCATCTTCGTATTAGCCATGAAAAAGCAAAATAATACGAATTTGGGGCTACCAACACACATAAAATAAAAAATAAATGATGAAATAACATCGAAAACAAGGCACATCAAAATTACTAAATTGGATAGAAAGATGAAAAGGGGGGGGGAATAAAAATAATTATCGTACGCATGATAATAATAATAATATATATATATATATATATATATATATATATATATATATATATATATATAAATCTTCATATTAATTAAATAAGAGCTTTTAAATGCTGTAGAAGAGCTATGGATTATTTTATAAATATGCTAGTTGGTGCCAATTAATGCAGTATTTTTGTTTTAAATTTTGTATTACTTTATGAGTACAGTATGGTAGTTTCCTAACCATTTGCATCTCATTTTCGACAACTTTCCAACCTTTTACACATCTGTTTGATAATGTTCACAGCATCAAGTTTACACAATGGGAATTCCCAATTCCCATACAAAACTTTTAGATGATTATAATCAGTTGTACACACTTTTTGCAATAACTTCAAACTGAATGAGGAAATTATATCCTTAGAATGAGGAATCGAACTAATATCACTTTTTTGAATATAGCAATTCAGTTTGGATAAATTTTCAAAACCCACGGATTAATGATCAGCATTCTTCTAATAAGTAGTTCAACTGTAGACGTCTTCTTAAGCACGGGGAATTATACCAAAACAAGTTTTTGGCTATTCATAATTATTAATTCTATTTTTTATAGTCTAATAATTTTTCCATAACAATAATAATATCAATAATAATTGTACATAATACAGTTGGTTTAGTATATTTTATAATTTCAGTGTATATATATTTAAATATTTATAGTTATTGTCAATTTTGTATGACTATATACGTTTCATTTTGATAAATATAATATTGATTCCAGGCAGGAATATATATATATATATATATATATATATATATATATATATATACATTCTGATAAAAAAATAGTAAATACGATGTAATACATTATAAGATTTCCGACAAGATAGATTCTATGAATGTATTGTTTTCTAGTATGTCGAATGGTCGAAGAATTATTTGAATATAAGATATATTACTGATCGAATTTATTGGATTATTTTCGACAAGTAAAAATTCCCCTCAAAATTAATAACGAAAAGTTGATATGTGTGTGTATGGGGGGGGGGGGGTAGATATTATGAAAATCCAAAAATAACAACAGTCTCTATTTAAAAATAATTTCCTATTTTCAAGATAATGCTGAGAAAATAAGTTGCTTCTTCTGTAATTTTATGAGTAGATCGTTTACATTTAAATAAGCTTGCGAAGTTATTCCAGGGCAAGAAAGAAAAGCGATAATCTAGGAATAGGTTGAACAAAACTGTTTGTTTGTACAGTTGTTACACAAGTAATATAGAATAAACTTGGTTATGAAAATGATAAACATTTGGCATACTCACAAATGAAAAAAGGGAATTTCATCCTGCCAAAAATACTACAAACATTAGAAAAAAATGTATAGATAAAATGTATTTTATATTTGTATGTGAGTGTACATTAGATGCATAAAATATTTTTTCCATTCGTATACTGGTCGCATAGCGTAGCATTAATGTATTTACTGTCAGATTTTCAGTATTGGAAAGACATATTCTAGAAGCGAATAAGTAAAAACAAATTTCATATTTTTGTAAAATGAAATCGCTTGGAAACTATTTTTTAATGAACTCTCATACCACAATTTTACTACAGTTTGTAAGATTAATGAAATATATTAAAAAGCTCTGAAAGAAAAAAAATATATATCAAAAGCAATATTTATTTTTAAATAAAAAAAGGTTTTAATTACTCATAGGCGCAAAAAATAGAGAAAAAGAAAGAAATAAAAAGCTGAAAAAGGAGTGATGCATATTGAAAAAGAAAAAAAAGAAAAGAAAAGAAAAACGAAGAGAGAGAGAAAAAAAAATCATCTTATTGAGAAACATTTGAGGGTGTTTTTAGAGCGATTTTTTTTTTTTTTTTTTTTAGCCGAAAGAAACAAAAATGCTTTGGTTTCTGGAGTAATGTAGTATCAGAGGTGAAAGGATCAAGAAGATTTTAATAACAAATTATATTAAGCTGTAAAATTATATTTGAAAAACCAATTATTTTTCTTTAAAAAGAGGGGATGGCTTTATTGTTTATTATTTTACTTAGCACTTTCTAAAATTAAAAATAAATATTCAATTTCTGAGCTCGTCTTGACAATCATCTCCATGAAAATTTTATTTCCTAGTTTAAAAAAATTAGGAATGAATAAGTGGTAACGACTAACTTCAAATACACTTCTTAAAATATTAACGACATTCTTAAAGCATTTTATGTAACAGTATTGACAAAAAAATCATATATCAGAATCTCTTACATGCATTTTTGCTCTTTATGTTGCATAAAATGTTCTGTGAATCCCAGTTTCCTAGAAAAAATTTAGTAACTTTACAGGTTTTTTTTTTTTTTTTTTTTTTTTTTTTTTTACAGTGTAAAATATTTTAATTTTGTGATATTTAATATCACTTTTTTCAAAAAAATGCAAGTTACAAAAGATATGTGCAGTTTTACTTGACTACAGATTCTTTTGATCAGAATATATATGTTATCTTTATTTAATAAAATAAAAAAATAATTAAAGGAACTGAAATGAAAATGTTTGTATGTAAAATGCAATATAAATGTTTAATGAAATGAAAAAAAAATATTAAATAGGATGTTTTTTACTGAAACGATTAAAGTTTAACGATATATAATTTTCTTGAACTGAAAAAAAAATAAGTTTGTGCACATATTTTTACAAATGTTTCAAAAACATTACTGAAAAATGTAAGTACACTGTAGAATAAAACCTTTGTGTAGCATGTAACACAATCGATTACATGAATTTTTACAGTTACTGTTACATAAAAAGTTCTGTGAATCCGAGTTTCCTAGAAAAAATTTAGTAACTTTACATTTTTTTTTTATTTTACAGTGTACAATTGAATGAAATATTGAATATAAATAGCAGGTTGCTTATTTACGGGATGTGTTGGAATTTGACAAGATATTCAGGAACAGAGAAAGAAAGTTAAAGTGAATTTTTGGTATACAAATTGTAAAAATGTTTCAAAAACATTGTTCAGAAATTTTTAGAGATATATGCAAATTTCAGGGAAAAAATACAAACTATTCAAACATTCATTAAGTTGAGTGGAAAATTTTCAAAAAATCTTATAACCGCCAAGGACTTATTTTACCAGCCAGCAAAATGCCATATTCAGATGAAAACTGGTATGGCCAAATTAATACTGCAAAAGTAATTCCCTCTACAGTGCAAATTTGGCCAAGTAACATTTCCCTAATTTTTTAAAGCAAAAATGAGAAACATATACAACAAAGGAAAAAATAATGTACATTTAGTGCTAATTTAGTACCATTTTTATGTTGAAACAAAAGTGCTAGGTGTGGGAAAATATGGCTAACAAATAAAAACATGAAAAAGAAAGGTATTATTTTTCTATAGCCTATGGTTTTTAAAATACTACCTAAAAATTCACTCGCCAGTGGTGAGTAGAATGATATAATATGCTAATATATCATGTCATTTCATGTTATCTAATTTAAAGTGTTTTGCACATTTCACCGAAGTATTTAAGTAAACATATAAGATGGTTTTTATTAAGTTAATAAAGTACAACAAAATGAAAAATACAGAATATAGCCTCTAGACACAATCCTTTATCTAAAATTTGAATAAAAAAGATACACAAATTTCAAACAAGAATTAAAAATAAGTAGGATTAAATTAAAATGTGCAAATTTCGAAAATTTTTTAATGAATAATAATAATAATAATAATAATAATAATAATAATAATAATAATAAAAATTCTAAACTGAGTGAAAAGCCTGAAAACGTACTTAATTTTAGATGGAAACAGCATTGGTCAAGATTTTCAAAGAAATCTTTTGCAAACATTGCTCTTAATTAAAACAACGTTTATTAAGAAGAAATACTTTTTAAAAAAATTATCTGCATGAAAAATGAAATATTGACACTTTATACTAAAACAAATCAATAATATTTTTGACAGACGAAATTTGTGTGTATGCCACTGTATATGGTTACACGAATATTTAAATGAAGTAATAATTCACTTTTGAAAATTAAAAGTTTTAATACGTATTTAAAGGCATTTTTAGAAGTCTGCAGAAGACTATTTACTTTTTCAAAATTCAATCTGAAACTTTTACTCATTAAAAAAAAGATAAGAAAACAGACATTTATGTAAAAATAAGGTATATTTTACACAAAATATCTTTACTGAAAAAGCAAAATTAAAAACAAATTTAAAATGCAACTTAAAGTATAAAAAGAGCCTGCCTAATTTTTCCATATACTAGACAAAATATAAGATTGAAAGGATATTTTAAACTAGAATTTTTTTAGAATATAAACATAAAAGCGAGATGTAACTGTATAAATGCAAAACTTTAAATGAACAGAAATGGGCGTTAGAACAAAAATTTAAAAATGGAAAAATATTTCTAACTAAAAATGTGAACAAAACAAAAATAGATATTGGAAAAAAAAAAAAAACATAACTTTGAGTAGAAAAAGAAGAATTTCACGTTATAAAAGAACTATCCGTCCATTTTTTACTCTGAAATTCATATCTCTTATATAAAATGTGTAATAATAATTATAATAATAAATGTTTTTCTTAATATGTATGTGATTCAAAGCAGCGTAATATTAAGCTAATAAACAATGTAACTTTTAAAAACCAAGTACTTGATTAAGTTTAATCTAAACACATTGGGAATTGGCAAATAATATATTTGAAAGTGTAGATATTCAATAAAATTGCGGTATATGCGTAAAGACAAGTTATTCAGAATTTCAAAGTCAGAAATATTCAAGAAAAAAATAAATAAGTTGTATGATCATCAAAGTAATGCTGTATAAATATGTACATATATATTACCAAATCGCTCGTGTATTTAACAATTTGTTGCAATATGCACAATTAAACTATGCGGACCGTCTATATAATTCAATTCCGAGTAAGAAAATCTTCTAAAATAAGAAAAAACTATTAAGTGCAATCAGATTTCGTAGTGATTAAGAAAATATTTTTCCATGAGACAATGTTTTGCTTAAAGCAAACTCACGCATATGGAAGTAAAACTTGGTTGGAATATGTACAGTTAAATTATTCATATTTGTCTATATAATTGCAATCCGGTAAAAAAAAAATTCAAACGTAATGAAAAACTATTAAAATTGCAAAAAGAACATATTATTCCAACAAAATAATGCGTTGTGATGACGCGCGATCGCCGAAACTATTTCCTGGGCCGATGACCGAAAGTATCCGCGGCGGAATGGTCAGCCGTATTCGGGGCTTTCCTGCCGTGTCCATCGGATGAGGAAACGAAGCCTCCTCATCGAATCCCTTCTCCGTTCGCCGTTTCCCCGGCCGCGGTCAGTAGCGCGCCATCCGTGCCGCTTTCCCTTTCTCGCGCTTCTAAGCGCTACTCGCTTTCGTGAAGGGGGCTTCTCCAATGTGGGGCGAGGAGGGCAAGTTTCCCCGATACCCTGTGGTTTCGAAAAAAAATCCTCCTGAAAAAAATGCCATGCTTTTGGATCGATGGGTGCCGAAAAATGGGCTGGCTTCTTGCGCGCCGTGTTCTTTCGGGAGTGCGCGCATGGGGGCCCCCGCCCCTCTACCACATGAACGTCACTGGGATTTGGTGGCCAATAGTGGGTGCGAGATGCTGAAACATCGGCGCCCTCTCTCGGCGTGCACAGTATCCGATACCTTCTTTCCTTCCAGCGAGAATTGTTCGACTTTCAGTGCACTCGGAGTCTGTCTTTCGCCGGCAGCGGTTGTTTGTTGCCGCGTTCTTCGTTTGTCGCCAGTGGACACTCCACACCGCTGACCTCTTCGAATTCAGATTGGCCAAGTGTTTGGTGAATGGAGCCGCTGCTATGATCGTCAATAAAAGTAGGTCTTCCTGCACTTTGTGCGTCCCTTGTTTGCGCTTGCTTTGCATTAGGAAGACACAGATACTTTTTTTTTAAACTGACCAAATGAAAAACTTTGCACCGGACTTGTGGAATTAGAATCCCTGCCTGATGACTTGGTGTCTTATAGTGGACTGGTCGCATGTGCTTTGAAGTGGAGCGTAACTGGAATGGAGCATTTTCGTTATAAGCATGCAGTCATCAATAAAAAACGTGGTGTGTGTCATCCTGTATTTTGCATTGGATTTTTTTATTTCTTTGCATTACAATAGTGCTCGCCAGACTTTGCCATGGATTTTGCATTATTTTGCTTAAAAGTAGACTTTATGTGCTACACACTACCTTCAAACTAATTTTCTTTCATAGCATATTCATTTATTTATCATTTTATCCCTTCCACATTTTAAGAACTTCCTTGGTGTTTTACGTCCTCTTTTACTTTGGCATCTGTAAGTATTGGGTGTTTAAAGCATGTTTTTATGCATTTCTTAGCAGTAGAAAGTGTTTTAGTTGCATTTATCTTATTAAAGTATTAAATGGCTCTATTTTAACGCATGTGGCACTTGCTTTTGCTAAATGTTCCCTTTATTTTTTTTTACTTTTTTTTTCTTAATGTATTTTACGGCTTATTTACTAACAATCGTAATCAATTCCCTTTGCATACATTTTAGAATAAACTAGTAGAACAGGTAAATTTTATTTTAGTCATTTTTTATAGTGATATCTTTCATGTAAGCATTAACGTTTAAATATGTATATTGTTTATGGTTTAATTACAAAGAACGTGCTGCACACAGAAAACGTTTTACAGTGCATTTTCTACTTAGCGGAAGTGTTTTCATAACAAAGATACGCTGGAGAAGCGGGTGGATCTATTTACCTCTGGAATGAAAGGAGAAACGTACTTTGAGCGCCCTCTATCGACAGCCCTTAACAATAAAATTTTTCCTCTGCGTAAATATTTAGAGCGCGCGCGCGCTAAGATACTTTTCTCTGACAGGCGGGATGACAGGATATGATGTTTGATATCAATCACTTGATAATGCGCGACTCGTCTAATTGGTATTTCCGCCAGTCAGATTTGTTTTGTTGGGACGCGCGAATATTGAAGCATGTATTTTATGCTGTACAAATATTGTATTATTAAACATCAATGAATGTTGGTGGGTTTCATGACAGTGTTAATATTTACAGTATATACATTTGAGGAATTTATCTCCTTTTAAAGAAATTAAATCAAATCTTTTATTTGATGAGCAGTTTTTAAAATATTTATTTTTTGTTTTTTTATGAAACAAAAAGAGATTATTTTTTGCGTTATATGCATTAAATCTGTTGAAACCTATTTGAACAAAAACATCATCCGCATTCAAAATTCAAATTATGTGTACTGCATTTTTATTAAAAGAATTATTATTTCTTCATAAATAACTACAACTATATTATGTATTTTGTTTTTATCATCGCAGTGGTAAAATGCTAAGTATGTTTTAACCCTTTACTGCATCGTGTGCCACGTCTGGCACATACCTAAAAACACAATAATTCTCATTATATACCATGAATTTAGCCAATATAATTGCTGTAACTGATCAAGAATTGTCCACAGAATGATATAACACTTATTTTGTTCATGTCAGATGGCTGCATTTAACAAAAAATTAGAATTTGTTCTTCGGAAACAAAAAAATTTCCATCAAGCTATTAAGACAAAATTTACTTTATTATTCTTACTGAACACTTAAAAAGATTAATATAAAGCAGGTTGCAGAATGTTAAGCAGATAAAATCAATTAATTTAATCCCATTTAATTGCAAATTATAGCAGTTACAATATTTAAAAACCCTAACTGTATATGTAGAGTACACATGATAAAACTTCAAATTTTAGCTCAAAATTTTAAATATATTTATTTATTTATTACTTTTTTCCCCATTGTTAGACAGCTATATAGATTTCGAACATTTTTTTATATAAAAATAGAAAAAAAAAACGAGCAATGAAGAGTAATACTAAAAAGAAAAAAGCTACCATGACGTAATTAATACCTTTTGAAATATTTCCAGCATATCGCCAAAATAATTGATTAATATCTATAAATATAGTTAGAAGTTGTTTCCTTTTAGAAAAGTTACAAAACTGACGTAAGTTACTATAAAAGTTAGTTCTTAATCTAGTTTTTAAAATAGACACATTTTTCTCCTTGCGAAATATGTAACGAAGTTTGATGATCATGTAAAGCACAGATACACGAATTCCATGGGTGGATCAAACAATCGTTAATATGAATTCTTACAATGTCGGTATAGAACTTGTAATAAATTAGAGTTTTGTTTACCAATTTTGAAACATGTTAAAATTAATTTGAAATATTGAATGGGACACAATTAAAATCAAAATTTAGCTATTTCGTCCACATTCACCATAAATTTATTTTATTTGTATATTTTATTTAAAAGTGCTTCAGTTATTTCAAGTTGCAATATGCGGGAACAAATTTTGTTTTTAATTCCTCCAAAACTGCATATTTAATAATTTATCTTTGCTTCATAATTGAAATATATTTAAAAAATTTATAGCTGGAATGTTGGTTTTTTAAACAGCTACTATTTTAATAGATAATCCATTATTAAAACAATAGTCGTTATTTAAACAAAACAAAAAAAGAAAAAGAAAGAAAGAAATCCTGAGTAGCGCTTTTTTTAAAATGACTTAAATTTTATTTATTCATTGTTCACACTTTTCAACTGTAAGTATATTTAGCAAGTACTGTTTATAATAAAATATCACAGTATACAAACCTTAAATTTTCATATAGTTTTACAAAAAAAGTTCACAGTAATAATGTGTATCAAAGTAACATTTTCATTTTACATACTTATATTAACTAACTAATCTTTTCCATAATGTCCATTTTCCTACAAAACAAATAATGTATTTAATTATGAAAACTTTTCAGATATAACGAATGCAAGAACTTTTTTCTTATGTGTACTTATAATTTAAATCTATATGCCGAAAAGATGAGTAAAAAACGAATTAAATTATATTTTCTCATGATTTAGTGCAATTCTATATTTGCCTATATATCTTCCGTTTTTTCTAAACTAAATTTATATAAATGTGATTTTTTTTTTTTTTTTTTTTTTCGATTTTGATGTATTCGTTTGCGCGTAATAATTGATGCATCTATCCTTTTTTTTTTTTAGAGAGCCTATGATAAATGTTAAACAGGGAAATTTGATTGACAAAATAAACACTTGATATAATATGTTAAAATTAGGGCAAAGAGCGGATATTGTAGCAGGTTTTAATGTCTGTTACCGTTGGTGTGAAATAATAAGTTCATTTAAATATATTCACTAAGTTCTAGTTAAAAATTATCGTTCTTACAAAGTAATAATTCTAAACTTGCAGATTTAAGGAAACGAATGGAATAATATATATAGGAATAATAAATGCTAAAAAATGGAGGGAGTATATGATATAAATAACAACATAGAGAAAATTTCTGGTTTTAGAAATTGGATGCTCTAATTTTATTACCTAAAAATATGAATAACTAAATACGGCCAAAAGTTATAAAAAATGCCAATTTTAATTCAAATTTTTATTTCACAAATATCGTCGGTTAATCAGGTGTGTGTGTATGTGGAAGGAGAGGGGGTATCTGTGCTGTTGAGAGATTATAGCATATCTGTCTTGAGTAGTTTCAATATGTTTATGAAAGGTGAGCTTTAATTCTAATTTTTCATTTAAACAGAAAAAAATACATCTGCAGATATTGTAGAAACATAACTTTATTATTAGTTATAAAATTTTGTCACCTTATGAAATTGCTTGCCGTATAAGCTTATTTCAGTGAAAACTAACTCCTGCCTATCAAATTTGTAAAAAAAATGACGCAAAACTACGTATATGCAATAAAATTAACTTCTCGTGTGCATCATAATATTAGAAATATTATGATGTACGAAGTATTAGAAATATTAAAGCATTCCCAAAAATTTAATCACCCTTTGTCTCCTTTATTCAGTCTTGCTTTTGCTCTCATAGTGGCATAAAAATTAAATCTTTCGAAATTTTTTTTAATTATTCATTCTGTATTTGATTTGATTTTGTTGTTCTTGTCAGTATCTTATCTATACGTAGTAGTATTTACTTGTTTATATTCTTTTCGGGAAAAAAATTAGAATGGCATAATAAATTTAAAATGTAATAACAGAAGAAATTTTAAGAATTTTTAACCGTTTTTTCCATTTTTATATCATGACACTCACCTTTAAGATATTTCACTACTGAATCGTCATTCGCAAAGAAAAGAAATTCAAATTAAGTCCACAACAAAATACAGTCAAAGCTAAAGGCTATTTTATAGATATTTTTAACATATAAACTCATTGCTTTAGTGAGCCGGTATTTTAATAAGAGATGACTTTTACTGGAAATTATTTTCTCTTCGTATTCTTACTCAGTATGATAATTTAAAAAAGGGATAAAACATTAAAAAGAGGAATTGTGTATGCATTCTATGTCGCCCCAAAATATAACATTTTGCTATATAAATAACAGGGTACTAATGCATATATATGTGTGTGTGTGTGTGTATACAAATTTATTTGGAAGTATACGAAATATCGAAACACCTTATAATGTATTTCGCGCTTTAAATATTACATTCATCATGTGCATGTGCAATTTTCAGATATAAAAATTTAACTCAATGTCAGCTTGTAAGTGTAACAGCTCGAAATCAAAAATGAACTAAATAGCATTCTCGTTACGAATACAAAGGGAAATAACAGATTAAATATTTCTGAAGGAAAATATGTTGTACTATTTTAATAAATTCGTTTTCATTTTCAAGTTATTAAATTTCGAGACTACAAGCTTTCTATGAAAATAATTGCCCTTCACGTAACAGTTATCTTTTAGGTGGCACGGACGTTGCACTTATTTTTGTGCAGCCTCTCTCTACTGCAGATTTGATGTATTTATTTATTGATATATAAGATGTAAAACTCGAGAATAATTGAGCTGATTGATAGTTACATAAAATTTGGAACGTTAGAGTTCAATTATAATTTGCAAAAATGCACTACATAGCAAAATAGTTTGACATTTAAAAATGTGACGTCTGATCTGTATTCGATTTGGTGTCAAATATTTACAAATATTTTAATATTACACCATAGGGTATCAATGATTTTAATTGTTTGATTTAAATCGTGATTTCAATCAACTGATTTTTTTTTAAAATTATCGTTGGTTTAAATCAAATTTTGTAAATGTGTAAAATGCCATAAAAATATATCAAAATCAATCTACGAGGAACATTGTTTGAAAATATTTTGAGTTATGAATACATACAAAAAATGCTTTAAATATTTTTTTCTAAGCTTAATTCCTGAGTATTGTTACAAATTTATGTACTATACGTTTGCAAAAAAGTATTAGTTTTAATCAAACATAAAAAGCATTTCATTTAAAAATGATGTTTAAATCTAATAAAAGTTGCAATGTAATAATTTCCTTTTAGAAATCGAATTATTCATTATTTTACATAAAGTAAACATAAAAAATAATGTATAACAATAATAATAAGAGCAAGTATAAAAAAATTTTTGAAAGTAAAAGAATAAAATAGCCAGAATTTTATTTTCTCATTCTACTTTTGCAATAATTTATAGCAAATACTGGATCTAAAGAAGACTGAAAGAATTATATTGGCTCAACCACTATTGTAAAAGAATGTATAAGAGAGAAAGAACTAATAGAAAAAAAAATGTTAAGCACAGCGAGAAATTCTCCCGTAATATGTAATTTGTAACTCATATAAACCAAATAAAAATTGTTAGGTATTAAAAAGACAGCAAAACTATTTAAAAAACTGAAAGCTGAGATTTCAAACTGAGTGTTAATAATGATGTTTAATATTGTGAGAATTTAACTTGCTATTCCTTATATTTATTCTATATATGTATAAATAAGTTAAAACTTTTTTTTTTTTTTTTTTTTTTTTTTTTTTTTTTTTTTTTTAAGATTAGCTTAAGCATACACTAAGGCTAGATTTGGATAATTAACGTTACAAATGCAAAATGAGCTACGAAAAATTTTTGTTAGGTATGTTTTTTGTTAATTCTGTAATTACTTACTGTTTTCTTTAAGCCATAGAGCAAGCCCATTGCTTGCCCCTTTTAAAAATGCATTCTGCTTTTTTTTTTTTTTTTTTTTAAGTGAAATTCATTTGTAGTAGACAAAGATTTGTTATAAAAATGTTCCAAATTCTGTATTTCTAAATCGATGGGCCCAAGACCTTGTAAAAATGACAAAATTTTATTTCCTTAGAAAAACAGGATATTGTTAAATAATATTTTCATTTAATTGTATTTTTCAATTTGCAATTTATAAAATTAATAAAATTGATGACACTTTATTTATCATATTAAGAAACTATATACTTTTAATCTTTATCTAATTTCTAAGCAAATTACTAATATATTTCCTCATGAAATAGTGCCCTTTTTTGGAGCTAGCATCTTGCCCTTTTTTTAGAATTAATACAAAATTATTAATTACCATTTTACTAATTAAAGCATACAAATGTATATTGCGTTTCTAATTATAGGGTTAATTATTTACCATTAAATTTTATGTAGTGTTTACAGTTTAATATTAAATACAGTTATTAATATTTTTAATAAATGTAAATATCATTAGTATTTAATATAATTTTACTTAATTATTACAAAATATTAGTGTAAATAATGTAATCGTATGCTACTAATAAATACTTTTTTTTTTTTTTTTTTTTTTTTTTTTTGGCAATTTACAAATTCTACTACACCATTAATATTTCATTTGTTTCTAATCTTTCTGCAAGCAATTAATTATGGAAATTTAAATATTACTTACATTACACATGCAATGTTTTAAATATTACAATTGAAAGCAATTGGCAGTAAATAACAAAAAATTCATGTGATAAGCAACATGCATAGTAATTTATTATAGTTTTGTCCATTTTTTTTCTTGGAGATTTACAAATGCTGAAAACTAAAGTTTAAAAATGATCATATCATTTTTTGCCAGTATGTTAATCTTAGATTATTAACATACATTTCAATTAATACACATTTTTAGCTCTGCTTTATTTGACCAAATGGGTTTCTGAAGAATATTTTTAAATGATCAGTATCCCAACATTTTTAAACATTGCATAATTTTTTTTATAAATGCAATTTATTCTATGCATGAATGATTAACGCATACATGTTATATAGGTCATCGTTAAAAAAAAAAATCACTAGAACTTGTGAAAACTGTTTTGCTTCATCAATGAAAAATTATATTTATGAAAAAGTTAAAACTTATGAAAGATTTTTTTTTTTTTTTTTTTTTTTTTTTTTAATAAAAGGGAATTTTTGTCAGTCTCTTTGTAATTAAAAAGGCCACCGATACAAAATTTGATCCAGTAATATTCCAAAAGAGTTACCAGCCAAACTCATCTCGGAGATATTTTTTAAAAATTGGCTCATGTATGTATATTAATTTTAACATTGATAGGAAATTTTTGTGGCTTATTCCGCCTGAAACATCTTGGATAATCGACAAGCACCAAAATTTGCTTTTACTTTTCCGTAAACTTAGTGGAATTTTATTTGGAATACTGTTCTTATCTTAATCGAACGGAGTACAGAGAAGAACTATTTTGTAAATAACTAAATTTTCGACTTATACATATGCACTCACAAAATGTTATTGATGGACCAGCTATTAGCGTATTTGCTATTCTGCATGGTATTATAGTTGAAACTACAAAGGCTTGCTTGACCATTTATTTTGTTATTGAATTTCACATCTTGATAAATATATTTTAGAAAAATACATTTTATTCATCATAAAAATCATGTATTGCAATTTTATTAAATGAGCACATTGTTAATGACATCTGATATCTGAAAAATATTATGTCAGATGATACATTCATTCAACATTTTGTAATATTGCTTTAAAGGGTTGCTTCCTAAAAGGGCTTTTCAAAGAAAGGGACCTTATTTTCAAAAAAGGAAAGCTCGAACAAAGCTACACCGCACTAGGTACTTGAAGGCAAAATTCAGTCTCGAATTCTACATGTTCGTTAAAAAACAAGTGTTCCCATTTTAGGATGGAATGAACATGCAAAAATATTTAAGATATTTCATGTTATTAATGGCCACGGGATAAGAAGATAAATCTGATTAAGGTATATAAAACCGACCGAGGAGAAATTTCGAGTTCGTTTATAAATGATTTAACCACTTAAAAAGTTATACCTAATTCAGAAAATTTATTTAGATTTTGTACCTTCAGACCATTTATAGAATTTATTTTTATCCTGAAATTTTCATTTATATGTTTTTAGAACTGTTTTTTTTTTTCTTTTTCACTTATGAGTCTTACTGGTATCTGCAGCAGAAATAGTGAATTAAAGCTATTTGTTTCGCGTTGATATTTTTTATTAAAAAATACAAAAATATTGGTAAAATATTTATTTCTTGTTGCTTTATTAAAAATACGTAATAAAAATAATAAATTTTGCAAGCAAAC
Organism: Maratus speculifer; assembly: GCA_964019185.1. NCBI lineage: Eukaryota > Metazoa > Arthropoda > Arachnida > Araneae > Salticidae > Maratus > Maratus speculifer. The sequence continues at coordinate 227,273,276 of OZ025293.1, forward strand.
TACTAACAATAGGATATGAAGTATGAAAATGAGAAAATATATTATATGAAAAAAATATCTATATCTCCTTCTCAGTTATGATAATGAATCACATAATTATATCATATTATTATTATATCAACTATTCAATTATTATCATATCCATTATTCATATAATTATATTTTTTGTGAATAAAAGAGTAAGCAAGGTATATTTTAAGCCGGAATTTTATTTATTGTTCTTCGGATACTGTTTTTTTTTTTTCATGAAAAGATTTGGTTTTTTACTTCATATTTAATTATTACCTCTAGCTTTTTTGGTGTGTTCTTTGATTAGCAAGTGAGCTGTTGAAGGAAAATTATATTTAAATGTTGTCAAAATCAGGTACCGTAGTCACATTTATTCTTTAATTCTATATTATTTTAACTCCATCCGTCCCTCATGTTAGCTATTTGTTAGCATAATTTTAACATGCTAGTCACATAATATACTCCTTCAATTAAAGTATTGACCTCATTTTAAACAGGATTAATCGAAATTATTTCAGCTATAAATTCTTTGTTAGGAAATATTTTTCAAAAAGCACTTATTTCAAAAACTTTAAAGAACTTCAATGCAACAGTGAATTAAAATGTCATTTAGTGCCCCCCCCCCCAAAAAAAAAATAAATAAATAAATAAATAAATAAGGAATGCGCATCTTTAATACTATCGAATTTTACTTTTCATACTTCCACTATAACAGAAATCGCATTTTTAGTTAATGTTTATGTGTTTTTCCCATAAGTCTATTAAAACAATTTGCGATGTAATAATGAAAAACTCTTTATTATTGTTATATGAAAACATGATACGTTATTAAATTACAGTTGGTAATTTTTTTATTTTAATCAGATGTATGATTCTAATTAAGATACGATTTTTCTTCTAATGTGTTATTTGATAAAATTACCAACACAGTGTTTTTTTTTTTCTTTTTTAAAGCAAAGGTGGGGATGATGGGATATTCTCAGAACAGAAGGAGGGTGGGTGCTTAAATTTAAAACTGGAACTTATTTTATACTTTCTGATTTTATAAACAAGAAAAATTACCCAGTTAATTGTTTTAAATTAACTACTATTTGACATGTAATGTTGTATTTTTCTTAAATTAGTATTTAGAAATTTCTTCATTCAATACGGATTTAATAATCTTTAGAGTAATTAAATCTTTAATATATCAGCTATTCAGTTACTTTCAATTATTTTAATTTTTTTTATCTGTTTTAAGCCTGATGCTTGTCAATTCTGTATGTATTCATTATAATTCTCCAAAGCATGCCTTGTAGTTCAGTTTGATGTGATGTCTTTGGTCATTTCCTTTTTCATTGTTTCACATCCAAAATTATGCATACTTGTTTGAGTTATTTTGTTTTTTAAACTATTTTCTTCGACAGATCGGAGGTGGATGCTTCCGACTGCCATCTGTTACATGCCCTGTGGGCTTCATAAATCGACTTTCACGGCTAGAAAGTAATTTTCATCGGCCAATCTAAACTCAGCAACTTCAGTGCATGAGGGGCAACGCAAGCGGTAGTTTATCTTGCCTACCATATAATTATATTTCCTTTATCCAACTAAACGATAAAAGTTTGCAGCATATGGTTGGTAACCCCTTTACCTAAACCAGTTTATATCCATTTGTTGTCAGATCCATCAGAAAATTTTCCTTTCTTTATTTATTTTGAAATTAAAGAAGAAATGTATTGTAGTTGGAAGCGTTTATCTTATTTTTTGTTCAGTCACCTATTTTTAAGTAAACGAAGAAACTGTTATGTTATGGAAAATTTACAGTCATTTTTTTAAAAATATGAATTATTTATTTATAGCTCTTCTTTTTTTCTTCTTCGTCTTCTTTTTTCTGGAAAAGAAACGCATTTGTGTTTAAGAAACTTTAACTTAAATCAGTTTAAAAATGCATTTTTTGTTTAGTCATTTTTCTTTCTAGTGTTAAAAAATAAATTTAGTTGTATTTAAGAAATGCTTACTTCAATTATCTTTTTAAATGCATATTTTGCTTTAAAAATGCATGCATGCTTTAACTATAGGAGAAAATAGAATCTGTAAAAAAAGAGTAAATGTGTTTCATCGTGAATTGTAAGACTAATTTCTTAGATATGAGCTCTTAAATTTATTTTATGGCACATATGGAAAATTTAAATTCCTTTGATGTTTTCAATTCAAAATTTCGCAATAAATTGGATACGTAATCTATCTTTGATACTTAGAAAAAAATATTGTTCTTCATAATTTTATTCTACTAATTATACTTCGCCATTATTTTAGGGGAAATATAAAATACAATAAGTCAAGATAACCACAATCTGAGATCGATAATTTTTCACTTTTGTCTTTCGACAGTATATTTATGAATTAAATACATACTCTTTTATTAAGCAACATATTAATAAAATATAATTATGAAATGGAAATTTATAATGCTGTTTAAAAGTATAAAAGTATTTTAATTGCTATTTTTTAGAAAAGACATTACTTTCTCTCTTTCTATATACGTAATATATATATATATATACATCTGCTGCTAGTACTTTCCACTCTAATTGCACTGACCCTTCTCTACAAAAATGCATTAATAATGATCATGGACATATAGTCATTGGATATCCTAATATTGTAAATAGTTTTATACTGAAACAGCTAATGGATTATCGGACTAAGTATAGAATTCCTTCAAAATTTAACATTAATTCTATATTAAAACAGTTTAAATATGATATCGATATATTTATTCATAAAATTGCAATATCTTACAATAAACCCATTGAATATTTCAATCAATGAAAAATATTGGTAATTGAGAAATTAACTACAGCTTTAAAATATAATATTTCGTATCTGGTTACTATTAATAAAAAGAATCTTTTCCAGCAAATCACTAAACTGAAAAAAAAAATTGTAGTCACTTGTGTGAACAAATCTTCAAATAATTATGCAGTTATGTGTAAATCTTATTATCTGTAACTGTTACTTCCAGTATTTCTTCTAATAATCCCCCGTCTATCCAAAAAAACTAATGATGACATAATTATAAATAATCGTAAAATTAATAATCATTATAAATTATTAAATATTACTTCTACAAGCTTTAATTATACTTAGCTAGTTCTTATACACAAATTTCATAAAAATCCAATTAAAATGAGAAGTGTTACAACTGGTTGTGATGCATATAATAATACAGCTAATAAACTTTTACTAAAAAAATTTAATCTAATATATATACTTACAAAAACCATTGATAATACACATTGTATAAAGAATAGCTATGAATTGGTCAATATTATGAATAATCTTAAATGCATAAATTGTTTAAGAACATATGATTTCAAAGATCTTTTTAATATTATATTTTTATTAGATCTAGCTAATATAATAAATGCATTACTTAAAAAGAATCATCATAGTTTGAATTTATCATCGAATATCGATACAGATTAATTTTATACTTTAACAAATTTCATTATCTATAATAATTTTATATTACAAGATAACACAGTATATCAATAGAAAGTATATATATATATCACAAGGTGTTGTACTTCAGTACTCCATATAAACGTACCCATCGTTTATATGGAGTTTCTTTACCTGCGTTTTATTCTGTTGAGCTGTCTAATTGACAGACCAGCTATTATTACCAATAAGGTTTTCTGAGCAAAAAATGGTCACTGGTTATCAGCTCTTTTAGCTTAAATGGTAAAGCATTGACCATATAAGCCAATAATCTACACTGTTAAAAATCTTGTTCTAGTTTGAACCAAAAAAGTTTGTTTTCTGGTGCTCAAGATCTGCCACCGTAAGATGGTGAAATCTTGAACCAAAATTTGGAGCTCCCATTGAAGCATAGTTCCAATAATTGGAACGAGGTTGAACTAGGAAGCTCCAAATGTTGGTACGAGATTTCACCATCTTATGGTGGCAGCTACTGAGCACCAAAAAAAAATTTTTTTTGGTTCAAACTAGAACAAGATTTTTAACAGTGTAGATACGATTCCTGGCCTGGGCAATTTTTGACTTAGTTGGAAACATTCAATTCGTATAATTTGTCACAGTTTTGATTTTACATGCAAAAAAAATCTTATCAGCTGTGTAATTTATAGTCTAAGAATAAATGAAGTTTTCCTTGACATCATAGCTATTCTTTATAAATTTATTCACACCTATATCTCTTTTTTCTTAATCATTCTCTCGTTTTAATTTTAGTTTAAACTCAAACTAGAATTTTTGTGAAAAAAAAAAATATTGTGCAATAAACAGTTCACGACATACATTTCATTCATTAATAGTTCTTTTAGAATATGTTGCTTCTTTAAATAAAGAAAATTTTTGTTTCGTTTTTAAATTTTCTCTTGTACTAATAATTGGATATAACATTAATTTCAAAAAACCTGTTTTCAAACAGCGATGATGCATCATCATGGCTATACACTAATGATAGTTTTTGCATTTAATTTGTTGTAATTAAATGTGGGAATATATATTTTCAAAATTCTGAACGTTTATTTATTTATTTATTTTCATCTGGTTGTGAAAATTTATTTGAAAATTTTTAATCAAAATTTCCATATTAAATTCTACTTTTCCCCTTAACCATATATTATACGTTTAATAAGGCCGTTCCTTTTAATGTATTAATAATATATGTATTAATAATATCTTTGTTACATAGTAATTTTTGTTATAAAATTGTTTTCACCTAAAATCTAGATAAATATACGAACTATATCTATAACTCTAACCATTTTTTAAATATTTTGAATGCCATTATATAGACATATTATATTTTCAACACACACACACACATATACATATATATGTGTGTGTGTGTTTGTTTGCGTATGTGATGCTTAATCTTTAAAGGTTCAATTTCAATAATAATGTGCACAGTAAAAAATAAATAAAATACTTCTACTACTACTAATTTTTTATGTTTTTTAAGCCTGTATTTTTAGTAAAATATATGTTCTTAAAATCATAAAATGGTATCAATAAAATAAAGAGCGAGTGAAGATAATATGATATAAAAGAGCATTTTAGAAAAATAGAAGTAAAAACTACCTTCTTCAGTAAGTAAAAAGAAACGCTGCTTCTGAAATCTTCTCGGTTTATGCATGAGCCAATGACGCACGTAGACTTCGATAATCGTGATACTGTTTGGTTTTACGATCCGAACGTGATCATAACGTTTATGAAGGCAATTTCGTATTAAAAAGTGATGAATGGATCTGCCTATTTTGAACCATTTTTAACACTTTAATTTTTTATTGCTGTGAATGCTTAATTCTTGAATGAATTAAACGAAAATAATTTTTTTGTTTGCTGAGAAATTTAAACGGTTATTTCCATCTGTGAAGTATCAAAATATCCTTTTTTTAATACCTTTTCCTGTAAAGCATTTTAATTCCTTTGTTAAAGTGCAACTTGGAAGCCTTTTTATAAAGTAATGTTGCTGCTTCTTGTGGTACTTTAAATTTTTTTTTCTTATTAAGATTTCTGTAAATTAAGAATTGTTTTAATTCTTGGACTAACTGTAAGAATTTTAAATTGTTAAAAGTAAATGTATTTATACATCCTTATTTTTTTATTCTTCATGAAATCGCAAAAAAAAGGCCCAAGATTATTACCGCATACGTTTAGTTTGCAATTTTCTGTTTAAAACGAATTCCGCTGAAGTTGCAACAAAGTGCATGTATTGTTTGGATGGTTATGCATTATTTAGAATGTTTTAATTCATAAATAATGTTTATTTCTTATAGAAAGTTTAAAGTAATCTTTGGGCAGATTTTCCTATAAATTTTCTAGTCATTACGAGGAATTAAATTTTAAATACCTCAAAATTATAATAACAATCACGCATGTAAAATGTAAGGACATTACGTGATTCTTGTCGAAGTTAAACGCTTAGAACATACCTAATGAAAAATAATATAATATGCAGTAATCAAAATCTAAATGAATCACAAATTCTGCAACAAAAAAAGTTGTTAATTATAGTATCAAGCAAAAATTACACTTCCTGCTGTTTGACATCAAAGATTTAAATTAAAACTAATGCTGGTTCAAAAGACCAGTTTTCTTTTTAAAAATTACGGTACTGAGTTAAAAAATCAGCGGCAAATATTCATGTAACATTTTACACTAAAGGGAAAGTAATCCATAATTTTTCATTGGGATAAATATTTAGTGTAATCCTAAATATTCAAGGATTTTTTTTTTTTTTTTTTTTTTTTAAATAGTAAAACAGAAACCGGGATTTTTCGACAGAAATATAACTCAAGAAAGAGAACAATTTCAGCATGTTTAAAAAATGACGACATAGTTACCGTTCCCATTTCAGTTATTTTATACACAATATCAATTGGTTCGATTAATTAAGGATCAGGTGACCAATTATCACTATTTAAAAAATCTTAAACTTGAGTCAATAATTCACAAAAAGTATCGTCTTCAAAAGAATGATCTATTTTTCCAAAAAACTTGATAAAAGTCAGTCTTAAATAATTCAAAATGTATTTATTATTTAGAATGCCTTTTTATTTATAAAGTTCTTTCAGCCAAATTTCATTCATATGAATAAGTTTCATTTTCAATTTTAATAATTGAATTTTTCTAGAAACTTATAGGTCGCGAATTAAAATTAAGTTTTAAAGATTTAGAGCACTATGATTATATCTGAGAATTGAAAAAATATATATTTCTTCAACAATTTTAAATCTATAGAAATTTCTGCATTACATTTTTTTTCTATTTACATTTTTGTGAATTGATTTAGTTCTTATTTTACATGACATTATATGGTACGGTTAAGTATTCTTCTACTATTATTATTTAGAAATAAACGAAAAGATTAGTGAGATTATTATGAGAAATATTTCTCTCATCCTGTTTGTTTTATCTTCCTGTTTGTCCGAAAACTGGTATTCAGAAAAATATGACGGATATTATAATGAAAATTTTCTTTTGCAGAAATTATTTTCCACTTTCTATACAAAAAGAAAGCTTGACTATCTTTCTTCTCTGTCATTTCTAACTTATTTAATCTTTAGCAGATGGATTAAAATATTTGTTCATTAGAAAAATTAAACCGTAAACTATTTTATTTGTTAAAGAGGCTTCTGAATATCCTCCGTTACTTTTCTTGTAATCCTTTGCATTTTTTAAATAAGTAAAGATATTCTTGAAAAAATAATGCTGAAATTATTTAGCTTTTCTTCAATACGTTAATCCTTAGTTTATCCTTATATGTAAATTTTTAGTTTATGATACGTTGGAAAATATAATTTCATTAGGGTTGCTAGAAGCGATTATTTTGTAATTTAATATAGTCAATATATCTTTTTATCTGTTGTTTTCTCGAAGATGTTTACGAGAATATGAAACGAGCCTGAGCAGTGCAAATTTTTTAATTTAGTATAATTTTAAACCGAGAATTTGCTTACGTGAATAAAAACTTCACGAGTACAATAGTATCTCTATAAAAAGTGTGTGTCACAGTTTAATTTTATCAGAATTTTTAAGAAAATTACTATGAATTTTAGCATTTTTATCAAGTATTATGTCCAGAGATCAGGGCTCGAAATGTACCGGAGCAAACCGGAACGATGTTCCGGTTCGTGAAATTATGTAAAATATCGTTCCGGTTCGTGAAATTGTGCTAAATATCGTTCCGGTTCGTGAAATTGTGCTAAATAGCGTCCAAAAAATGGCTCTTACGCGTCCCACAGAACGTGTAATTTCGTCAAAAAGTTGCGAAAAAAAGTCAAATTTCACTAAAAAAGCGCGAAATAACGACTAATTTCCGGTAAAATTCGTGAAAAAATGGTTATTTTCGTCCAAAAATCGCAATAAAAAGGCAGATTTTATCAAACGATTTCTGGAAAAACGGCAAATTTCGTCCGAAAATCGCAATAAAATGGAAAATTCTGTCAAAATATTTGCGAAAAACGGCTAATTTTGCCAAAAATTTGCGAAAAAAAACGCAAAATTTGTCAAAATATCCCGAAAAGACGGCAGATTTCGTCAAAAGATGGCGAAAAAATGCAAATTTCGTCAAAGAGACACACACAAAAAAAAATTTTAATGCCAGAAGTGAATTTTCTGTTCAAAAAACTAATTTTCCTGCTTCAAAATTGTGTTTTTAATGCTCAAAAAGCGGATTTTTACAGCTTCACAATCAAGGCGTGTGAAGAGAAAATTGTACCCGGGGCATAATTAGAATTTGAGGCCTCTCCCTCTCCCAACTTTTTCTTGTGACAGCTCAAAAATGTCGTTTGTGGTATGAATTTGGCACCCCCTAAATTTCCGTGCCCGGGGCGACCTCCTCCTTCTCTCCCCCCTCCCCCCTGTTCGCAATCATCTTTTGATTGTCCAAAACTTTATAAATGTGAATCCTGAAATCACCCGTTTATGAAACAAAAAGATCCCTGTATTCAACAAAAGTATTCTTTTTTTTATGTCTTTTTCAATAAATCAGGCTCGCCCTTTAACAATCTTTTAACAAAATCGGCCGTTTTTTCGCAATCTTTTAACAAAAATTGCCGTTTTTTCGCGAACTTTTAACAATAATTGCCTTTTTTGCGATTTCACGAAATTTGTCGTTTTTTAGTGATTTTTTAGAGAATTTGCCAGTTTTTTGCAATCTTTTTAGAACATATCTGCTGCTTTTTGCGATCTTTTAACAAAATCGACCATTTTTTCGCGATCTTTTAGCAAAATTTAGAATTTTTTTCTCTTTGTTCAATTTTTTGGCGAAATTTTTTTTTCTTTCTCGATTTTTTGACGAATTTTCTGCTTTTTCACGATTTTTGAACCGCTAGATTCTAGGTTCAACTCTATAAAAGTGCCCTGAAAATGTAAAAACTGCTCTTTTCAGAACAATAGCGCCTTGCCCATTTTAAAACCTGGGGGAAACTCTGGAACAAGTAGCAAAAATGATTGCAAAACAGATGAAGCTACTCCACCAGCCAAAAAGCAGAAATTGAATCTAGAAGAAAATGTACCAAGTGAAAACGTTGAATTGCCTGACTTTTTGAGAGAAGAAAAACTAAAACGATTGAAAGATAATAATACTTGGTTAATTGTAGACAATGGTGGATTAGGTTGTTTAATCTGCAGAAAAGTAAAAGATTTAAGAGTGATAGAAATTTAAAACTTTCGAAAGTATGGCAAAATTGTTCTATCACGCCAAGTGGTAAGGCAGGCTCGGGACAATCCAGTTTGAAAAAAAAGATATACGAACACAAAAACATTGATGCACATAAAAAAAGCTGCAGAAATTTTTGAAAAATCAGCTAAAAAAGAAATTGATAACCACATTGAAAATATGAACAAACCGCAATTTTCGAATACAGAAAAGCTTTTTAGGACTGTGTATAAAATTGTGAAACAACAAAGACCATTTGTCGATCTTCCAGTTGAATTTGGTTTGCAGAGATTAAATGGGATATCAATGGGAAATATTTTGCACTCTGCTAAAACATGTGCAGAAATTGCACTACATATTGCATGTGAAATATAATTTAATCTTTTATCTTTTTGTTTACATTCAGTACTTCTGTTCCTTTCAATGAACTTACATCTAAACTTAAACTTTAGTTACTAAATAAATATGACAGTCCACACACATATTTAAACTTTTTTATTTTAATCTTTTGTTATAACGGAGATGGAATTGTTTACATACCGTATGTTGTTACCGGCAAAGTAAAAAAAAAAAAAAAAAAAAAAAAAAAAAAAAAAAAAAAAAAAAAACCTTTTTAAACTTAAATCGCTGAATAAATGTGAGTCTCCACATCCAGACTTTTAAAATTTAATTTTTTGATATAATGGAGATGGAAGCAGGCGAAATTTTGGCCTTACGCGGACCGTTTACATTCCGCATGCTGTTTTCCAGCAAAAGGAAAAAAATCGGCGTTTTTTGTATCGCAAACATATTATTTCACATGTATATAGCATATTCTGTTCAATGTAACCTTTAAAAATTGATTTTGTCAAGTTAAAAATAAATTTAGCTATACTTTGAAAAAAAAATTGTCAAATTTTTTTTTTTGAAAAATAGCGTTCCGGTTCGTGAAATTTCCCATTGTAATTTTGAAATAGCGTTCCGGTTCGTGAAATTTTCCATTTCGAGCCCTGCCAGAGATAACCCACTCAGTATGTGCGTCAACAATACTTTTTACCTATTTTGTTATAGGAATGCCTTACTCTTAAAATTACAATGAAATTGGCAAATATAGATCAATTTTTAATATAAATAATTCATATAGAGATTTTGAAGAATATATAGAATTTAATTTAGGATTAAATATTTTTAATAGACTAACTTGCATCTTATTAATCATTAAATATGTTTTAGATTACTTTAAAATTAATATTTATAGGAACGACAATGTTTTTTCCTTTAATTTAAAACGGAAAATAAGATTTGAAGTCATACTATATAATGTAATTGCATGTAAATTGAATATATTAACTGTTTTAATATTAATCGATTAAATAATTATTCGATAAAAAAATTAATATTAATCATTAAACAACTTTTAGCTAGTTTTTTTTTTTTTTTTTTTTTTTTTTTTTTTTTTTTTTTTTTTTCAAATAAACTGATAACCTCTAATTTTATGTAAAATTGAGATACAAAGAAATTGAAAAAAAAAAATTAAAATTAAAATAAAATATAAAATACAAATAATTCACAGCTATATTTTTTTGTGAAATTTTATTTTATAATTCTAAATATTTTTTGTTAACTCTTGTTCTTATATATATATATATATAAGTTAAGCTATTTATACTACAGAAGAAGCGAAATTTGTCCTACACTTTAATTCCGAAATCTCAGTCTTCCGGAGTTAACTGTGGAATTCAAGTAATATATATAGAATATTACAAATCATCATCTAGTTCAAATTTAAATTGAGTATCAAAACAAGATAAAACTTTATACATATTGAATTTGGAATAATATTTATTCCATTAACTAATCACTAATGAATTTAAGACTAGATCCAATAACTATAAATAAAGTATTAAACGAGATTCAAACGTAACATTTTTATTTCATAAAAGATCAATATTAACATATACATGTTATATGTCCTCTTTTTGAGTAATTGAGACAATGAGAATTGTTTGTTTATTTAAATTTCTTATGAGCAAAACTGTTAAATATTAGAATTGAATGTATCATTCAAAAAGTCATTATCTTAATTTATATCATTTTTTTTTTCGATAATGTTGCTTTTGTTACATTACTTACGTAATAATTTTGAAGATTAAAAATATTTAATTTCCAAAGCATTATTTAGTTACACCTCATTCTTTATTGGAAATAATAACTAGAAACTTACTGGGAAAATTTAAATAAGCAATCTGATTACTAAAATTATCTAAATAATATTATGATCTAACTATTAACCCTTTCAGGTCCGTTTTTTTTTTTTTTTTTATAGAAAAAATTACTTTTATGCTAATAATATTAACACTAGCTATCCATATAGATTAATTAGTATTTAACGAATATTTCATTGTCTGAAAGACAACGAATGTTGTTGTTTTGCGTACTATTCAATTCATGTTCATATGACAATAGGCTAGGAAGAATTTTTGAAGATGTTTAGAAAATATTGCATTAGAATAATATTTAACTTATATTACGATTTTCTAATATTTTTTGCACTTTATTACGCATGACACTTTCAGGAAAGTAGCTTTTATTTTAAATTTAATAAGTGAAATATGTGTTAAATATAAAAGAATCGCAAGCGACGCAAAGAGAATTAAACAAATAACAATAACATTAATTACTAAGTCATATGGTAAATGTATAGATATAACTAACATTACTACGTGTAAATAGCAGTGAAAGTATTTCTTAAAACAAAATTTTACTCCATTAAAAGACATGTATTATTAATAGTGCATCAGACCCGAAAGGGTTAACTTAGAATTAAATTTCTCTGTTTAACCTTCAATATTTGTGTATACATAACTTGCTAATATATAGGTTATAATTATAAACAGCCGTGCCGTGAAATTCTTTTTTTTTTTTAATCATAATTAATCAATTACACAAATAAGTATAAATAAAAGCACATTTATTTAAAATATGGCTGCTATGAATTGATTATTAATGAAATAAAGTTCAAAGACGCGTTAAATTTCCCTTTAATTTTAGTTTTAAAAAATATTCTTTTAGGTAATCTAGTAATGCACAACCACATGATAAAGAGTTAAACAGTAATAGCAGCTTAAGTATAATAACAGGCTCACGCATTTCATAAAAAAGCACTGAGTCAAAAAAAAAAAAAAAAAAAAAAAAAAAAAAAAAAAAAAAAAAAAAAATCGATTTTTTTTTAGCAATTAGTTTAAAAATGCTATCTTTTTTTTTTTTTTTTTTCTAAGCATGTTTGATTTAATCCGTTCATAAATGAAAAGAATAAATTTTAATTAAACTCACCAGTAAAGTAAGTTTTTATGTAAAATATTAGAATTATATTCAGTTAAACAAAATTAATTGAATCACTATTATAGGAACTGATTATTAATATATTAATATTAACATATTGAATATGTTGCACATAATTGAATGCAATATATATTCTATGATAAGTTAACACTATTGCTTAAAAAATTGATTTTAACTAAGTTGATAAAACTTTTATCTAACCGAATTTCCTATGTTTTTAATGACTAGTTAAATTAGATTTTAATTAACTTTTCGTGCGATAATTTATTTTCTTAAATGTATACGTCTTTAAATATTTAAATATTTTCTTATAAAGAAAAAATAATCATAATTTTAAATTAATTATTAATGTATATCTACACAGAATCTCTCTCTCTCTATATATATTTTTTTCCTGATCCCGCGGGCATAAATAGTGCCAGGGTTCAAAGACTTTTCTATTTCTACCTGCTTAAGTCATATTTATGTGGGTTGTCGAACATCGAGAGTATCACTATCTGTTTCACCTGCGTAAGGGGACATCAACCCTTCAAAACGGAAGTTCAAAATCCCTTACATAAGATTTCCAACCAGGGTATTCCCTTTAGAGGAAAGTTTTTCAATTTTTATTTTAACTTTTTCAAAGCTAAAAAACGAGCAAAATCTATGATTGATTTTAAACCATCATTTTTTCCCCTCCCATATCGCAACAACTGATAATTTGTGAATTAATTTATTTATGTAATAAAATTAAAAAAAAAATATAAAAATAAAAACATTTGTTAATTGTTTATTTTATTTATTTATTTATTTATTTTTTTTTTTTTTACAAAAAAAAAAAAAGCATAAGTTTAAGATGACTTTTACCCTTTATATCACAGCAGCTGGAATTTGTGAATTTACTTAAGTATGAAATCTAATTTAAAACCTGTGAAGGGAAAAAAAAGCAAAGTTTATTCACTATTTGTTTTCAAAGTATTGTTTTTAGATTTAGTTTTCGCTATAAAAAATATGGGAAGAAGCCTAAGATTGATTGTAGTTTTCATATCAAGAAATCTGAAAAATGTGAAGCAATCTATTTATATATATGAAATGTCATTTTAAAAATGTAAAAATAAATTTAAAAAGTAATATAAATGTATAAATGGTTATTAATTAGTTTAATTTTACAAGAATTAAAAATGTGCATCAGTTTAAGATCGATTTGAACGTTATTCAGAACGATTGCAATTTCTTAAATATATCTATAAATACTTCTTATAAATAAATCCATGTACTTAAGTGTAAGTTTTATTGTGAACATGTAAAAATAAAAATAAAAATTATAAGATTTTTTATTATTATTTATCTTTTTTATTATTTATCTTTATTATTATTTATCTTTTATTTTGAAAAAAATATTTATTGTTTAAAGTCAAATAAAATATCTTAAATTAAGTGCTTTCTGCAGGTATTACAAAATTTCTGCCCCCCCCCCCCCACACACACACACACACACCAACACGCACACAAAATGAACTTTTGTAAATTTCTGCTTAGCTATGTGAGATGTCATTTCGCAAAAACATGTTTAATCCTCCTAAAAGCATTTTTTTTAATTTAATAATTATCACATACAGCTACTGAAAATGCCAAAACGGCATTGCTATCAAATCGTAAAATTATCGATTCAGCATTTTATCATTATTCTATTAATCATTATCATTATTCTGAATTAGTTGCACTCTAAATGCAACAATGAATAAAGTTGTTTTTGAAAACTTGGTTATTGATTTAATAGATCATCTATGTGTGCTGCATACTAGCAACACGGGTATATAAAGGATTAAAATCAAATTCTAATTAGTTTAAAACTACAGTTTCTGTTTTATTATTCTCCATTGAATAGTTTAGACTTCACATTTAGAGCACGATTTAATACTATTACAAATTTAATATATTAAGAAAAAAAAATATATAATTATTTCACACCAAATTAAAATAAATTTAATTTATAATCAAATTTATTACATTTCTTGTTTCTGAATCTTCCAAAAGAACTATAAAAAGCTGTAGACAGATATCTCTGTTGAATTTCAGTAAATAAATATTTTTAATTATAAATATTAAAATTGTATGTCTACGTTTCTGAAATAGGATGTATATAAATATATGCAATATGCATATTATACATCAGGATATTTTCCTAAAATTCGAATTTTTTTTAAATTCTTTTAAGCATGAATATCTAAAAAGCATTCACATATGCATTACTATGAGAAACATCTCATAGATCACAGCAAAACAAAAATGTATATATTTTTTTAAACAGTGTAGTGTTAAGAACTTAAAAATCTTAATTTTTATGAAATTAAAACATTGAATGAGTAAACGTAAAGTTCATCATATATTTAAATGTCATTCGAATGAAAACTACTCCATTAAAAATCTTAAAATTATGTTAAAATAAAGAATGAATAAACACCATATGTCTACATTAAAAAGGTAACATAAACACCCTCCACATAAAGGCATGTAAATATGAAACATTTATTGGGATAAAAATCCTTAGAATGAGATGAAACACTGAAAATTCCTCCATTGGTATCACTGAATTTTGAGGCTCTGCGTTTGGGACAATCACTGTTAGATGAAACATCGGAAATTCTTCCATAGGTATCACTGAATTCTGAACTTCCGCTTTCAAGGGGTTAAAGTCCCCTAACACACCTGGGTATTATCAGGTACTTGCAGAGCGTGCATTCAACTTCACTTTCTCTTCAGATTTTTCACCTAGGTGGGATATTCTGCCTTTCCTGGGTAAAAGCTCTCAGGAATACGCGTATATTTTAGGCATATTTTTATTAGTGATTTGTTACTTCTAGAGGATATATCGAGTTTCTTCACCTAGCAAATAAAAATGGATAAGTAAGTTACCTCAGTTTCGGATTTTCTAGCATAGTTTTTATTATTATCATTATTATTTATGCCTATACCAATTTTAAGATTACTATTGGAATGCCTTAGGAAAATATATTTCTTAACAAGTAATACTTTATAAATATGATTTATGTTTTTTGAGATAAAAAAATAAAACTGATTTTGAAAAAATAATTTTAATAAACATTTTCAAAAGAAATGTATTTAAATTCTCAAATTAAATTATTCCATTTAAAGATTTAAAATGTATAACCCATTAAACTTGTCCTGAAGATACATTTTTTATCTCCGTGTATTAGTGATATGGAAAATTAAGTTGCATTTCAAATCTGATTAATTAACTTTTGTTTACGCTTTTTTTTTTTTTTTCATTTTGTTAGCTTTCAAACTTCTTTAACTTACACAATTGCTTTCAGTTCTTTTTCAAACAAAGTCCAGATGTATAACTTTTAACCCTTCTTTGCATAGTAATGCAAATTTACATCACCTTTTATTTAATTTTTAAAAAAGAAAATAAGTTCTTAGCAACCACTATATTTATATAGAATTATTAATCCTGTAAAAATTGCAAAAATGTGCCTCTATATAAGGTTAAAAATCTATCTAAAGATTTCTGGTGTCTAATCATTAATATAAAAATAAAAAACACAATTATAAAAGAATAATTCATGCAGTTAAGAGTTAAAATGTTTGATGTGTAATAAAAAGGTTAGTATTTAAATCAGAAATGGAATCTTCTAATTATTTTTTTTCGCTTATTGTAGAAACAAATATTTTATTTCAAAAATTAATTCATAGTTCCATTTTTTTTTTTTTTTTTTTTTATGAAATACTCAAGATAATAATTTTGATGTTTAATTGTTTAAATACCTTTTAAATTCAAACAATATTGTTAGCTTTAATGTAACCAGTCATTAAACACTAAAAACATATTTTATTCTGATTTAATAGAATATTCCAATTATTTCCGTGTTTAAAATATATATCTGGTCAATACTGTATATCCCAAACTTTAACTCGTGTTTTCTTTTTTCTCCTTCTTTCTTTTTCATTATAAGTCTTACAATCAATCATAACCCACATAACTTACACACAATTAGTACCGCAGTTTAAATTTACTTATACACCCTGATATGCTAATACATTTATATTTTGAAGCACCTGATAGATTCTATACTCAAGATTAATTTTGCTTTTCTAAATTCAGTGTTTCGATTTATTCATATTATGTCCTTTATTAATGTATACACTTTATCAGTAAAATATAAACCTATACAAATTTTAAGTGAATCGTTAAATACTTTTTAGGTATAATAAATCGAAAAATCGCTGAAAAATTAAAAATAAATAAATAAATAGTGTTTATTCTGGTATGATTAGTTCTTAGTTTATTGTTATTATCATTATTATTTTTTTAGTAGTATTGATTATTGCATTAAACTGTTCTTCAGACTAGGGTGTTTAAATATTTTAATACTAGTTACCTGAGAAATGTTTATTTTTATGATGAAACATTTACGCCCCACACACACGCGCGCGGTGCAAAATAAATAAAAAATTTAATTGATTAAATTCACATTTCTAGTTTAACCCTGGAATTACATAAAATTCTGAAGGTTGCTTACTGAATTCAACTGAACTAAAATAAGCAAATAGTGGATATAATAATGCATACAGAGTCTTTATCAAGTAACTGGAACCATACTAAATCGAATAAAAAAATATTTTTTTTTTTTTTTTTTCAAATTCAGTTGCATAAAATGCAAAATACAAGAAAATTGTTTCTTTTATTTCAAACTGTGTGCAGTTTGCTTTCAATATTTATAATTCTTATGTATTTTCATGTCATTTAGATTTTTTTTCCCATTAGAATATGTATTTTTTCCAATATATTTCTTATATTACCATAAATATAACATGGTAAATCACTAAATATCAATTAAAATGTCAATATTTATAATTCTTATGTATTTTCATGTAATTCAGACTTTTTTCCCATTAGGATATGTATTTTTTCCAATATATTTCTTATATTACCATAAATATAACATGGTAAAGCACTAAATATCAATTAAAAATCTAAAAAAATATTGAATTGCAACCGAATAATAAACTATAATAACCTTTAATTTTTTAAAGTATAAAGTATCAAGCTCATTTTATTTTACTATCGATAAATAACATTATATATATTATTCGTAAATTAATTGTCATTACTTTTTATTGTGTAATTTCATACATTAACAAATATTATGGCTGCTATTTTGAAAAAGAAAAATCTAAAAAACAGAAGGCATCTATAATGAGTTTTAACTAAACTACATTATTCTTCGATTAACATTTCAGCCATGAATCACACTCTATTCAACTTGTACTATTGTATGGTTTACTGTATGGTTAATTATCTGCGTCTCGTATACATTTTAGATTACATATCGTTGTACCAAAAAAAATTTCCAAAACCCAGCTCTTAATTTTTCTATGCGTTATTTCAATAAATTATAGTAGAAAACGAAACGTTTCATTTCGAACTTTCCTAAAATCGACAATTTCATTCGGTATTTTTCTCATACAATCTCTATTTCATATCTTTATTTTGAAAAAAAATAAAAGTTTTCCTGGAAATTTATCAGGGAAAATTACCAGTAGTATCTTAAGTTTGACACTATAATTTTCACTCAGACCACTCAAAAAAATTTTATTGATAATTTATATGCTCTGTAATATTATATTTATGATTTTAAAAATGATATTCTAAATCACTTTTTACCACTTAAAATGTTTGATGTTTTCATAAAGTAATTCTTCAAATTTGTATCTTTAATGTGCTATAATATAATCTGATAATTTAACGCACCTAGTCATATCACTCGACAACAATGATATAAAGAATGATTTGAATGTTGGAAACAAAGTTCTTTCTGTATTCTTTAAACAAGATTACCTAAACATTTTACTCGGGGAAAAAAAAAAACAGAACTACTAGGAGTTATGAGGTTAAATTTTCTTAGCCTATATTTTCACTCAGATCATTTAGAAATATTAATAAAAACATTTGCTTTATGGCGATACACTTAAGCTGAAGGAAATTAATCATAGTCTGAATCGCGTAAAAATATTTGAAACTTTCTTAAAGAAACAAGTTGTATATTTTCTATACCATATTTTTTTCTAAAAATTCAACGCCAAAAAGTCATATTAATACTGTCTAATAACTTATAAACATATTAATGTATTTATAATAATTTATAAACATATTAACACTACATAAAACTTTGATTTAAATGTCACACAGTAAAATCTAAAATCTCCGATCTTTAAGCATTTTTTTTTTTTAATCTTTAGTTAAATTTAACTAAGTAAAACTATAATACTCATTTTTTGTAATTTTTGTCATACTTATATTAATTTATATGATTTATGATTAGACTAATTTCATGAGTATTAAATTTAAAAAAATCTTACCACCAATAATCTGTTGACAATTAATACACGTATTTGAAATTCCACAGTATTTTATAAAATCTGAATTTATTTAAAAGTAAATTATCAGCAGCAAATTACCAGCAGTTGGAAGCTCGAATCAAACAAATAACGCCAGTTTGGTTACTTTTAACCGATTGGTTTCATTAATTAACAACTTCCTTGATGTATGAATTGATGACATTTTTAATGCACGAAATTTTATATTATTGTTTCTCTGTGCAACAAATTCATTCATTGAAAATTATTGAAACACTTTTCAGGAAACAATTGTAAAGAAATTTATGTGTTTGTACGGTAGGTTACTCAGATGAGGGAATGCCTTTTGAAATACTTTTCAGTTAAAAATTGATTGCTGGTTGCGTATAAAAAATGAAGATGCTTCCTTTTTCTAATACTTTGAGATATTTACATGGAGTATCTTCGCAGGTACGTTGGTTGGGCTACATCCTATTCGAGGATGAGCACTGAAACACTCGAACTGAAAAATAATAAAGAAATTAACAACTAATTAATAACGAATATTTAATTCTGCCTTAGATAGATCTGGTTCTCAGGAATTCCGAAAGAGTATCCACGAGAAACATTTTGTCTTGGGTATTAATATGAATTCATATAGGTTCACTTTAGAAGTATTTGATCTTGTTTATTTCTGTCTAGAAATATACCTGTCACTTTTAATTGCCATATTTCAAAAAACCCCATATACATTTTCATTTTTTTCTAAGGAAGTTTCATTGTAAACCAGTTGTAAACTAAAGAATTCAACTTAGAAATTTAAAAATTCATGATCGAAATTTTCTATAGCTTAATGCTCTTTACATTTCTCATCACCAACTTAGTGCACAACATAACTGTTTATGCAAAAAAAAATACCAAATGAAACACTGCGTTTGGCTGAAATTTATTAACTGAAATCTTCTAAAAGTATTTCTTGATTTCCTGCATAATTAACTATCCAACTAATAATTTCTTTAAGTGTATTGAATTTGTAGTATATATCCACGGATTCCACATTTCGGTTCAGCTTCCTTGCACTCCACAGTGTGATTTGGGATTCTGTAACTTTAACAACGTATAACTTTGTTGACAATATAAGGAAAATAAAATGTAGCACGGTGTTTCAATGTGAAATTTAATGAGGAATTAAACAATGATATTTATTTTTATCAAACATTTTAGTTAATAAAAAATGCAAATTAATGAAAGCATGTTTTCAAAAAATGTCGACTTTTTATAATTTTATCACTGTAAAAATCACTGACCCAAACTGAGTTTTAATATTTCTGGGTATAGTAGCTTTCCTAAAATGGTATACTTAGTGTATAGTTAGTGATCCCAAAATGATACAGTAGTGTTCCCAAAGTAGTTAACCCAAAATGGTTCAAAAGAGAGCAGATCCTTAATAATATTAAAACAATCAAAATTTCTTAGATATAATGTACAAATTATCTAAGAGGTTTTGATTGTTTTAATGTTATTAAGAATCTGCCATTTTTTAAAACCGTTTTCGGCTACAAATTGAACTTTCCAATTTGGAATACTGCTGTGCCCAAAAATCTTACAACCCAATTTGAGTCTTTTGTTTTTACAGTGATAGTCGATGCGAATTTGTACTAGTGCACTAGTAGAATTACTCCACATGTGGAGTTCATCAGTTAAATTCTTAATTTACAAAAGAATCTTGAAAAAATATCTCTGTTCACAGTTCAATGAATTTACACCTTTTCTTATATTCCAGTTCCTGTAAAACTACTTTACATCTAGATTTTTGAATTACTATCTTAAATAGGAAATATGAATCTCGGCGAGGAAATATAGGATATTTTCAAAACTAAAATCCAAGAAAGGGCAATATTTATCATAGATAACCCAATAAAAATAGCATAGAATACGTTGATACACATCTAAAGCAATTTTTTTCCAAGTCTGCATAGAACGTAACAATTAAACCATTGTTACAGAAGCGAATTGGGAAGCCACCAAAAACATTGTTAAAAATGAGTTGGAAAGCAATCAAGACATTTGTTAAAAGCAAAAATTCATCACAATAAACATTATAATTATTTATAATATATTTCTTCATGAGCATTTGTTCATAAACATGCTAAAATAGATTTTAATTAGCAAAAAATAAATAAAAATATTTTATGTAACAATAAGATTCCATTATTCATGAAACTATGCGTATACATTTCAAACATTTCGAAAATCCATAATGAATTGAAAAAGGCTGTGTAAATGATCCTCATAATCAATCCATCTATCCTTTTTTATTTACGATTTTACACGAATTCTCCATTTTTAAGCTAAAATATTGTGTTTAGTAAACTAAAATTGTGCTTGTTTTAAAGCTTAATTCACTGTTGCAGCCATTTGTGCTATATTTCATACTCTGATATCTTGTATGGTAGGAAAATGAAAATTTCTATTTCTTCTAAATTTAAACTTAATTTGAAAATTTAATAACATTAGCTGTAAAATTTAAGAAAATAATTTTCTCTTCCCCTAAAAAATAATTTTTAAATTTCTCACACATTATTACAATTTTTAAAAAAAATCAACATTTTTGTTGCTATGCTAATAATAAACATACGTTTAAGCTTTCTTTTAAACATTGTTGATAAACATAATAACTCAAGAATCTCACTTAGAATATCTACTTTAATTAAATGATCAAGGATTTTCAATTTTTTTACAATCCTTTAAAATTTTAAAGAATGTCTTGCATTTCCAAAAACCTATTAATAAAGTATTAGTTAATAAAATTTTCCTTGAGTAAGTTAATTTTCCTAGGATGAAAAAATAACTTTAGTTTTCTTTATCAGAAATACCAGTTACAATAACAATTTGTTAAAAAAATATTTCTGTTTGCGATTATTTAATGTGCATGTAATAAACGTAAAATTGTGGGGCAGCCACTTAAACCTT
Source organism: Maratus speculifer (assembly GCA_964019185.1). Lineage (NCBI taxonomy): Eukaryota > Metazoa > Arthropoda > Arachnida > Araneae > Salticidae > Maratus > Maratus speculifer. Next base: position 227,295,090 of record OZ025293.1, read on the forward strand.
TTAATGTTTCTAAGACAATTGAACATCCATTATCTTAGATTTTTTTGACATGAATGTTTAATATTTAAATGGCATGATCATATTGGAAATAAAGAAGTTTAATCCTAAATCAGTTGCTGATGAGTCCGTTTGCGTTTCGTAGTTTTAAATAGCTTACCTTGTAAATTCTTTTAAATATATATGACAAATTTTTGTCATTGCTTCAAATTAATAAATCTGATCTGATCTTGCTATCGATATTTTTAAAACAGGATTGTGATGAAAAAGAAAGAACTGAAAAGTTGCAACTTTTAAAGATTAATATATTAAGCTACTTTGGCTGTTAAAGATAATATTACTTTTGTAATAACCAGTATTCATTTAAAACGTTTTGGTAGAGCAATAAAAAAAAAAAATAACCGAAGATAAATTATTTGGTAATTTTGTAAAAACTTTGATTTTCTGCTTCAAACAAATTAGATACATATTTGTTTCTCAAAAATGGAACTATTATTTCATAAACATAATAATTTCAAAATTTATCTAAACATCGAAGTATTAAAAAAGTAATAATGTGTGATGTCAATTAAATTTTGTTTACTTTGAATAAAGCGTTTTAGAAGCAATAAAGAAAAGTTGTTCTTGTTTTAAACTGAATTTTGTTCCATAAAACCGAATTTAAATATGGTTTACTTGCTTCTTGGACTATTTTAGAAAAAGCAGAATTAAAGATGTTATGTTATACTAAACATTTGTGATACATGATATTTAAAGTTTTTCTCACTTTCAAGTCATTTAAAAGGGTAGAGAACGAAAGTAATAAATAATAAAATGCTAACACTATTTATTTTAAAATGAAAAGTTTCATGTTAATGACTATCATATAACTAATGCGGAAATTAGTTAGCATTTATATGCCATATAAATACTTTTACTCACATTTTAAATACATTTTCTATTGCTTCATATTTTCAAAATTTTTTTTGCATTGCGCAGTTTTGTAAAGCAGTACCTATTTATAAAGTAAAAATAAATGTAGAGCATGGTTTTTTATTCTTAAAAGAGAACTATGTAGTGATTAGCCACTCAATTTTTTGAGGATTTTATAAATTCGGATTATTTGGTAAATTTAATTTTCACTGTCTATATTAATTATTTGCTATTCATAGCTTATCGGTAAATTTTAATGTAAAAATCGAGGTTTTCTATAACCTCCTCAAGACCTAAGATAAATATCAAGTGGGGCCGCAAAATCTAGTTTAAAATTATGATAAAACATCATTAAAGACGCATATGTCTATAAAACAATATTTATGATATGCACGCAGTTATTAAAAAGGTCTAGAAGTAATTTTAAGAACCCGAGAAGCACTTAAATTAATTTAACCCTTTCGGGCCTAGTGTACTATTAATAGTGCCTGTGTTTTCATCGAATATTATTTTGTCTTAACAATTATTTTGTTACTTTCTACATGTAGAAATGATAGTATATGGCTATGCCTTCCTTATTATGCCTTCATTTATGTTTTGACATTTAGTAATAACAATAATAATAAAAGTTTATTTAATTCTCTTTGTAGGGTTGGCGATTCTTTTATTTTATACATATATTTCGCTCTTTAAATATATAAGTTAATTTTATGAACGAATCATGCGTGATAAATGCAAAAAACATTAGAAAGTTGTAATGTCTGTTAAACCCTGTTGTAATATGATATTTTTTAAACGTCCCCAAAAACTCTTCCTTAGCCTATTATCATATAAATATGAATTTAATAGTACACAAAATAAATACATTCGTTGCATTTCAGACTAATTTTTAAACATCAGTAAGTGTATTTCGATAGCTACGATTAACATTATTAAAGTAATAATAATAATTTTGTTCTCAAAAGGGGAAAAAAATTCGGACCCGGAAGGGTTATAGGATGTTCTTTAGTGTCTTCTGTAGGTGGCATCAGGACTGAGGAGGCTAATGTCTCTGCTAGTCTAATCCGACTCACTGAAAAAGTAGAAAATCGAAGGTAAAATTTCAGAATAATAATATGTCATGCATTAATTTTCATTTAGTTCTCTGCCTACACTGTAACATTTTCTTGTAATATTCATAACAGAGTTTAATCTTTGGAGTTTTTAAAATAATGCAAGATAAATGTTGCAATTCACATTTCAAGCAAACATTAAGGCATTTGTATGTTCCTAACATGCTGCTTTTCCATGGTATTCATGTAAATTGAAATAAATGCACAATAAATAGTCGGCATACTAGATTGCAAGATGCGTAAATTAAAATTAATGTCAGATGATAGTCATTTATTACAATGTTTATTACTTCCGACAACTACAGTATTTATAGGAACAATGAATAATTTTAAGAAAATCAGTAGAAGATCTGAAATGCCTATATTTTTTCAATATTTTGTATTATTTTCTTCGGTTTTTTTCTACTTTATACAGTAGTAAGCAACTCAAAAAGATAATTTGCAACATATTTTGGGGTGAAAAAAAATCTGAACAATGACTATACTTATACGCACTTTATAACATAACTTACGCCTAATGCAGTTTAATGATTTCACTTGCTTTATTCTTGAAAATAGATAAAGTATGCATAACTTAAAACTCATAACTTTGCATATTTATCCCTTAACCAAAATTCGGAGCAATAATCATATAATGCTATGTAATTTCTTACATACCATGTTAAATTTGTATTATGAACCTCACAGTTTCATTGTTTTTTAATAATATTTTTAAAGTTGCATATTCTTAAGCTTAATTTATGTGATTATTCTTATCTTTTGAAAATGACTGCGATTCGAATATATGACTTGATGATAAAGTGCTAATAAATTATGATGCTAATAATTTACAAATGTAATTAAAATACATTTCAATCTCTTAGATAATATTTCGCTAACTTCAAGTTCTTAGCATTTTATCTATAAAACGTGCTGTTTACAATAATTTATCATTTAATAAGTGTTCTAAAATTTATAAAAAAATTTTAATTTAGTTCATGAGAACACAGATTGAGGCCTGTCTATTTTCAGTTGATCTTCCCCACGAAAACAAATATCAATAAAGTTACTTCATTAGATTTATATAAGTAAAAATCAAGAGAAAGGGAAATAGAATGCATTATCTTTCTTTGAATAATCATGTACTTAATATGAGTAACGTGACTATCATGAGTACTCATTTTTTGAGAGAAAAGCCTTACTGTAAATCTACGTGACCCTTAGTTTTCAAATCTGTGCACAGATGAATTGGGTAAATCAACTCATAATTAAGTCTTCATTTTCTTTTATTTTGCATATTTTATTATTTTGAGAATTTTCGAAAGTTTGCTAAAAATATGAGATGCGTCACAAAAATTTAATATTATTGACGATGGTCTCACAAAATTTTGTAACTGAAGGGATTCCTATTAATCCTGTTTAAAGTACTGCGACGGAATTACTTTGGCTAGGGCGTGGCTTGAAAAACTAAAATACAGTTATTGATTTTGAATAAATTTCATTTATTGATTTTGACTAATGTTCAAAGTAATATAATTTCCCAACTATTTGTAAGATTCCTTTATTTATGAAATTGCGATAAAATTTGTTTGAAAATCCATTTTGATCATTTTCTTCTTCCTTATAAATAAATAAATATCTCCAATTTAACAAAAATCATTTGTTATTCTTTTTCCCCAATATATGTGGTTCTAAGTGTAAGTCTTTTTTTCTTTGTATGTTTCTAGGCGGCATTTGTTGTGAATATTTGAGATTTAAATAAATATATATATATATTTTTTTTTTTAAGAGTGAGTGAAATGTTCATTATGTTTCAGGTGTTTTCACAATGTTTCAAAAGAGTCATCCCGGGTGGACAAATACAATGTTTTAAACATGTATCGTATAATTTTCGGAGTATAGCCCACAAATTTGAATAAGTATGTACCCAGAAAAAAACAGGAATTGTATTAAAAAAATAAAACTTTCCCAATCGTTGTACATAATTTGCTTAAGTTATTAAAAAAAAAATAAATAAATAAATAAATAAATAAAAAATCTGCGTCTAAAAATTAAATTTGATCCTCGGATCATATGCTGGAAATTTCGGTGACTGGAAATTACTAAGAGTATGACGAAGTTCTTGAATCTTCTGGCACCATATCAGAAAAACTGTATGCATGTGTACTCCATATACTGGAAGAAAAAAAATGCATTAAAGGGAAAACACATACATGAAAATACATTCCCATATATTTTGTAGTTAAAGCAAAGCATTTTATAAACATTACAGTTTTATTCGAACAATCCTCTCATTACACTCATTCTCAAATGAAAGCTACTTTTCTTTGGATGAAAAAGCAGAAAAAAAAAAGTAAAAGTCGAACCCCGTTAACCCTTTCAAAGGCGATGGGATATTATTTATGCCACTTAATTTTAATCTTTAAATGCCACAATCGTACCGGAATTTTGGAATAAAATTTTCCTTTAATAATGTACACAAAGAAAAATTTATACTTATTTCGAAATACATTTATTTGTAAATTCTGGTATCACTTAATCATTTAAACAATTTTGCAACAGAAGTATATTGCAAGTGAAAATTTTAACGGGAATCTCAAAGGGAATTAAATATTTATTCATATTAACAGCAAGTAAAATGTAAGTATTTGTATTAATTTTGCTATGGATTGGAAAAATAACTCAAGTTAAGGAGGACGCTTTACAAATTCAGGTTTTCACTTCGACGATCGCCAAATTTCATGTCAAGCTTTGAGGAGAATTAAATAGATAATTGCTTGCTACATAATATAATTATTGAAATATGGATTTCACTATCAGAAAGTAGCCATTCGATTCCGATGTTATGCGATTTAAAAAATATACATATATATTACTACATTTTAAGTATTTAAAAGAAATAACTAAAAGCTTTGGAATTTTC
>OZ025293.1:227305012-227326512 GCA_964019185.1 Maratus speculifer
AATACGGGATGTTACGACGACTTTTAGATAAAATCCCTCATTTTTTTGCTTCGTTTTGGAAACAACGGATTTTGTCCGTTTTCTATAGACGATTACTTTCAGAATTTTCAAGCTATAATTTTGAGACTTTTACAAAAGTCGCTCTATACATTTAGCTAACATAATATGCAAATGAAGTTTTGATATCTTTGACGCATGCGCAATAAAAAATTATTTAGTAAACCTACTCATTTTTCATACAATTTTTATTATTTTTTAATTCTGATTACAGGGTACTGTGTGCAATGTTGTTTGTCATATTTTCTGAAAAAAAATATTATTTTATATTAAGAACTCTGAAAATTATAAGGGAAAAACTTAGAAAAATTTGGGGCCATTTTTATAAAAACCTTAATTACTCTGCGAGTATGCATGCTGTTTGCTTAAAAATGAACACAGTGTATTACAATAAGGCATTCAATCATAATCTAGAGTTTGAGCGCTTTTGCTTCATTAGTTTTGACAGGGTTATTCAAAAGATATTCATTCTTTTTTAATTTGTTGACAGTCCCCTATGGAGTTTCGGTAAAAATCTTCACGGAGATCTATGACGTATACTATTATATTTATACACTAAGAGTTTCGAGATGATTCCTCATATATTTTTCTAGATATTTAGTAAAATGTCTAAAATCGCAAGTGTCCCATAATCAATGGCAATATAGTGTATAATCAACAATGAATGTTTTATAACAATTTCGCGTTGAACTGATATTGCTCTGTAAAGTAACTAAATTTAAAAAAAAAACTGCTGAAACTGTACCAAGGTTATTCAAATTGTACTATATAAAGACTAGTATATACCATATGTGGATATCCATGATACATTGTCCTTCCAACAAATGAAAACAACAACCCATTCGCAATGTATCACTTTTTATTGTGAATATAACTCTCTACACACATACACACACAAACTGTGCCAAGATCCGTCTCTCACTAGAATATTAATGCTCTTTAATATATAGGTGTAGAACAGGCATTGCTAACCTGTGATACACGGGACAGTATATTTTCAGCACGCAGCTAATTGAAGTTCTACATTAAAACAGAATTTACATCAATCTAAGCTACCTACCTCTCTTTTGTATAAGCTACATACAAGATATTTCGCAATAAATTATAAATAGTATTTTCTTTATCTTTTTTTTTAAATTGTAACAATTAAATTACAACTTAATGTATTCCAATCTATTTCAATGCAGGTTCATCAAAAGTTTTTAAAATTAAGAGATTCAGGAAACACCGAAAAGAAGTATTATTAAACATTATAAAACGAAAATACCAATAATTATAAAGACTTGGTATTAAATTTTCCATTTTGACATATTTCCGGTCTACCTATTCATACTAATCATTATTTCCGGAAATTAATGATGAAAAAACTCTAATAGAATCCACTTGTTCAGATTAAATTCCGTCAATAGATAAAGAATCCGATATTAAATATTTCGAATCCAAGATTAAATAGCAAACTTTTTTTCTTTTTTTTACCATGTTATTTTTACTGTAATTATCACAGTGCAATACCTATATGCTAACAAACCATATTTTTTAGTAGTTTTAAACAAAATTTCAAATAATTTTGATTCTCTAATTTTTTATTAATGTTATTGCTTGGCAGGTGATTGTCACCTAAAATACTTTTTGAAGAAATTTGGCAGGTGGATGTGAAAATGTTCACCGTCGCTGATGTAAAAGATATAATCAGAATAAAAATATAAAATATAATGTAAAATCAATCACTTAATCTTTAATCTATATTTTTTTAACATCAAGTATATTTTTTAACTCAATGATGCATTTATGTATCTGAAATGAATAACATTTATACATTTCGTAGTAAGAATATTTCATTAACTTTTAGAAAGTGTTATTATTCTTATTTTACAGTTAAAAAAAGATGGATTTATTCTAAATGATGTACTGCATTTAACCCAGCCTTACATTAAGCGCTATTAGTTTATTTAATTATTTTGTGTGCATGTGCGTGTGAGTGTAAAACTTTTAAACCAATAGTTGTTTTATATATTTTTAATAGTAACCTCTATTATCAGCTATTGCATATAGAAAATTTCAAATGAGCCTGATATTTTGTGAACAATCGAAAATAGAGTTTAAGGGTGTATTCGAAAAAATGCTTTTCCCTCTTTAATAGCTCGAAATTTTCCGATGCAATTTCAGACACATTTTTAAAAGTAGAAATATGAAACTTGCTGAGGTGATTTTTGAAGAGACATATAAGATGCCGTGGGATGTCATTTTACGCTAAATTCATTATAATTTGATTTATAAACAATTATCTTCTCAATATGACCGTTTTTTTTCATTCACAAATCTACCTCTTCGGAAAAATCGGTTCAAAATGCCGTTTTTGATTGCTTTTTTGCAATATTTTCTGCATTTATCAAAGAATCAACCATCACGGCACCTTGTATACTTTCCAAATAAGACAATTTGCTAGTTCGATGCATATGAGAGCAAAAATGAATTTAAAAATAAATCGGAAAATAAGCAGTTTGAATCGAAAGAACCCTTGACCTCAAAAGTATAAATGAACTAGTTTAGCCTTGTTTAAAAACAATAATTTTGGGAACCTGTAATTTCTTCTGAAAGATTGCGCGTTTTATAAGATGATGAAAAAAGGAAGAATGAAAAAACACTTGATGAAGTATACGTTACAATTTCTTTGTAGATTTTTTGTGGTGGTGTTTAGGGGGGGGGGGGTATTTCTTGTTGCAAAATTCTGCTAATTACGCTCCATAAAAATTTCTTCTTTAGACTTTCTCAGAATTTAACCAATAAACAGTGTACTTTTTTTAAAAATATGCTTACATTAATTCTGTACCATTTTTCGGTTTGTTAAAAAAGAGTATTTTTAAATTTCTAAATGCATAAATTTATAAATAAATTACTCTCTGAAAATTTTCTATCATAGTTTTGTTTTAGGTATGTATTTATCTATTGAATATCTAGCTGTAAGGAGAATGTCTTAGGTACAATAACATATTTAAGGGGAGGGGGGGGGGAGGTCTGATTTATAATTTTGCTGAGAATGGAAATTAGGCCTAACAGCTTATCAGTTAGTTTACGCGAAGTTTCGGTAAAATAAGCAAAACCCTTAGGAACGTGAAATTAAAAGAAAAACTTTATACACGCACACATAAACCAAATTGCATTGTTCTAGTGATAAGTTTTTTTTTTCTTTGCTTCAAACTAGACATAAAAGAAAAACTGCGTCGATATATATAGTACATTTATTACTTTTCAAGCAGTGCGTAAAAATATCAAACAATTACTTTTTTTCATTATTATTTCATGCTTCAGTTCTCAAAAACCTATTTATAAGTGGTAAACATTCCATCCACTTAAAAAAAAAGCGAAATTTTTCAAAAGTAAAATAACTTCATAAATTGTATCTCTATGCAACAACTGACTTTATTTTTATTTTATAACTACTCCTTTTCATTATATTTTTAATTAATTTTGAAAAAAATATATAAATGGGATTCACTTTGTAAAGAAAGTTAAAGAAGAAAAATCACATTCTTTGTACAATAATAATCATGATTTTTCTTACTCTTAAACTTAAGAAAAATAAAGAGAATTATGATTTTGATTACTTTTTCAATTATTTCCCGATAAGTATATCTTTATTCTCGTGTTATTAAATTATTTCTTGAAAATCTAATTATGTATTATCTATTCTGGAACGTGAACGGTTCCCCCCAGCTACTTATGGTTGTGGTACAGCCTCTTGTCTACGCAGATCATTCCTCTTGTATTCAGGAATTAGATTTCAAACGAACAAAATTTGACAGGAAATCAGACATCGTATAAAAATAAAATAGAAAAAGTTGCAAATGAGACCTGGGGATAATTTTATTCTGAATTTGAAAAATACTAATATATATATATTTTTTATAATTATTTTTTTTTTGGGGGGGAGGGGGGCATATTTCATCAAAAAGAATATTGATAAGCTTCATTTGCAACATTCAATTTTAGTAAATCGAGTTTATATTTTATACGAGATACAGGTTATCTTTATTTTTTTTCTGATACGTAAGATGAAAGACTTTCAAGCAATTGAAAATAAATTGCTCATTTTCTGTATTTCCTGAATATTTATTTGTTTGTTCGAATTTTATTGATGGTTTAGTCTTTTTTCTTTCATCTACAATATTCTTAAGGAAATCAAATCTTAACTTATAGAGAAATTTAATAAGAGCTTATTACATAATGCAGTTTTAACGATTCTATTTTTATCATAAGAAAGTGGACTACGTAATACCATACTTAAGTTAAAGTTTCATTTTTCATTTTATTTTTTCTGCTTATTTTTTCTGCTATTTAATAAATTTTTAATAAAGAACAGATTTGTTGCAAAATATACCGCTCAAAGCATCTCCATCTTATGGTAGATGATTCAGCGTGTAAGGTATAATAATAATAATAATAATAATAATAATAATAATAATAATAATAATAATAATAATAATAATAATAATAATAATAATAATAATAATAATAATAATAATAATAATAATAATAATAATAATAATTCAAGAATCATAAAAAAAAAACTGAAAATTGACTGCTTTGTTAAAGTAGTACTTTGTTTTTACACGTAGGTGAGATTTACTGTTTGTATATATCATTCCAATTGAAAGCCACTTTATTTAATTTTATTACAGGAAAACTGCATCACAAAGTATCTGAAAAATGTTACTTTTAACTGTTTATGCCCCATGTTATACTTTAAAGTACTGTGTTTCGAAAGCATATTCGATTTATAAAACAAATATATCTATAGATGGATAATTTATTTTCCAATTATAAAATATCCAGTTATATGTGATGTATAACCCTTTATGTAATACTACTATTATATCCATATACATGATGTAGAAAATTTCATTTCAGAAAAATATCTATAATTATATCTAAGACCTTTTTATTTTAACATTTTTAAATTCTATAAATTATTAAAAAATATATATACATTTGAATACAGTTGTAAACTTTCCCCGAAACCTCTATATTTACTACTATTTAGTTTATTAATTTTATTAGACGATACTTTCTAAAATATATTTATTGAATGCATAAATATTGTAGCATATTTCCAAAAAATCAGAAAAAATACTTTGGAAGATGACATTTTCATTAGTTTATAAATTGGGACATAAAGGGTTAAAGCGGGCTATCTGGTATTGGCAGAATCCGTTTTTATACGTTTTTAACGTAGTAAGAAATTTGATTAACTTAAAATAAATTTCTATAGTCCCCTTAATTCAACCTGACTTTGCAGATTCTTATATTCTTAGATTTAACCGCCATGTTAATAAATGTCAAATTTGTTTGTTGCTTCTGCATTCTTAAAACCTTCCTTTGAAGTTATCAAAATTTTTATTAACAATTTTTAATATGTTACTAGCAAGCTTATGCAAAATAACAGATTATTATAATACATTAATGTATAACACGATTATTTAATTGATAAATAAATTATATATGAATTTACATCTGTTATAACAAATTATTGTTATTATATATCATTATTAATATTACCAGAGTTCGTACGTTTTAGTAGATTTGAGTACTAGATTTTTCGTAAAGAAAAATTTGTTTAATTTAATGAAGAAATTCTGTATTTAAGTATAACAATTAAAATTTTAATAGACGTGCCAACGATCATTTTTATGTGAAAATATTGGCTATTTTTTGCCTTGAAAAACGTACCAGTTTTTCTTAACAACAATTTTTGAAATTAAATTTCTTTTTCCATGAAATTCATGTTAAAAATTTTAGCGATTTGTTATAAATGCAACTTTAATGAAGATTTATACAACTTCTTGATTTTACCTACTTAGTTAATCGTTAAATATAAAGTAAAAGTACTTTCAACAGTAATATCTTGTACCAAATTTATCTTTTAATTGGAAATTTTCACTGAAGACTCTTTATATCTGGGGAACTTGACAAGTTCACTCAAAACGAGAGTTCATGTAATCGATGAAAACGTTATCGAAATGCTATGAAATATACAATTTCAATTAGGAATTTAAAAAAAATAATAATATTTTGTTATACAGACATGTTAAATTTTTCGAAAACTGAATAACAGTAACAGGGTCTAGTAAATAGGGATGGACACTGTCGACGTTGATCCTTTATGGATTGTAATGCCACAGAGTTTAGTTTAGAATGACAGTAAAAGAAGTCTGTGGAATTTTCTTTTTAAATTCCAATTACTGTGGGAGAATTTTAAAATAACAACTTATTCCATGAAAACATACATTGTTATTGCATAATAATTGATAAAGAAATCTTTATATTATCAAAAACGGAGTCAACTTCTTCTACTTAGGGTATAGTTACAAAGATTTGTGGGAGACCACTTTATCTCAAAAATAATAATGTCATTATTTAGTGACAGAAATCCTTAAACTTAAGAAAGGATGAATGCTAATGTTCAAAAGTTCTGGTCCAGACGAAGTCTATATGCTGTGTGGTGAAACACTCGGTATTAAACTAATACGAAATCAAAAAAATTTTATATTTCAAAGGACAAGAATTTCATAATACTCATAAAATTGTTTCAGGAAATTATGTATAGTTAGTATGTAATAAAAAAATATTTATATATCAAAAACTAAATTTATTTTTTCTATTTAATGATTATGAGAACAAAATATCTGTGTGTCTGGGTATTTGCTTTTCGGCAGTATTTCTCTCGAATCATAAAGCTGATAATAAGTGGGGTTTTTTTTATGTTTCAAAGTTATTTTTAAATTTTGCATACTACCACAACGTACAAAATTCAGCCTCTATATGTTTACTCATAATCGTCCAAAGTATCTTAATCAGCTCAAGCAACGAACGCATTTATTTCTAAATTGATACTAACGTTATTCATTATTTTGCGCTTCAAAAATATAATCAATATTTCAGAGTATGTGCATTTACCTACAAAACATGTTACATTTTGTGTTTTAAAAGACTAAACTACATTTTTGGAAAAGAAATTTAAAACAAAAAATAATAAACCAAGAATGTGAATTTTTTATTGTTATTTTAACTGTGTAGCCTTATGATTTTGAAGAAATCAAACGTGTTGTGGACGAGCTCTGTCATATTATGAATACGTTTCTCAGATTTATAATATCAAGTGACAAAAAACCATCATTTAAATTTTTTGCTTGGATTTTTTGTCATTTTTTCTCTTACAGAAATGCATTATGGTTCTGAAGAATTTATTCATACGATTATGGACAAAATTAATCATGCAATTAAATTAGTCAGAATTTTAAAAGACTGAAACGTACAAGTTAAGTAGATAAAATGTTGCATTTTTTAATTTTTTAAATTTTGTAGTGCTGTAAAAAAGTAAAAATAAGTTGGGTCAAAAAATGATGTTCAAACCAAAAAACTAGATTGGTAATATCAATATTTCTTAAAATCCCCCTTCAACCCCCCCCCCATGCATATTAACCAAATTTTATTAGATTACATGCTTCCATGTGTATTAAATTTTTTTCCTGATACGGCTTGATATTATCTATATAATTTTGCATTATTAAGGTCTGCTCCTCTTCTTTTATGAAACAGAAAATTTTTCTTATTCATTTAGTAGGGGAAAGTAGGATACAGTGGATCTAAGTACACAGTGGAGCATCCCTTATATTTTATTTATTTTTTATTTTTTCCTTTAGCCTAAATGATTACAACATTGATTTTATTACTTATAGCCTTCAAAACACATCATTACGTTAGAATATTCTTTTTTATCCTGACTAGTTGTTTTTAGCTCCTAAAAGTAAAAATTTTCACCATCATACTTTTCTTTATTATTAATTAATGGTTACAAATAAATAAGAAAATGTAAGAGTAAGAGTAAAATACTTGTAAGAGTAAAATACTTGTAAGAGTAAAATACTTTTTTATAAGAGTAAAATACTTGTTTTTATTTAATATTAAAGTTAATATGCTTAACAGAAAGTTTTTAATAATAATTTTATGAAAATGTATTGAACTTCAACATGGGGTACATTGGTCCACAATCTCCACTCTTTTATTCTAATGTAGAATTTTCAAAGTATTCAATAATTTCTTATTCTCTACAAAAAAAAAAAAAAAAAAAAAAAAAAAAAAAAAAAAAATACTGTTTTAAAGTAATTATTCAACTGTTAAATAAAGTAAACAAAGAAAAATAGCAACTTATTTAACATAAGAAATATTTTGGTTTGCATTTATTGCTTTTGAAAGCAGTACAAGTATCCTAATGACTGTAACCTTGTTATTACTAAAACAATTTCTGGCAGGTTTGGAAATTTTATTACTCATTTTAGATGTAACATAAAAAAAATTGGGAATCAAAATTTTATTGATATTAATGTGTTGTTTATATCGATGTTATCGTAAAATCGCCCTCAGATCTAAAAGAATTTCAGGAAAGTTTCAGGTTCATAAATACTTCGGAGATTCATTATTGATTTTTCATGATGATGACTTTATTTTAGTTAACAATTTCACTTTATTTGCAGTTGTTCCTGTATTTTAATCTGTTATTTAAAAAATTTTATGATTTTCTTGATAATTTTTCTGTTTAGTTTTGTGTAAGTTTTGCTCGAAAATGTAACTTGCAAATTAGCATTATTATGTTATTTTGGAGGTATAGAGGGAAATAAAGAGGGTTTAAATTAATAAAAAAAAATTTTTATTGTATTTCAAATAATACTAAATAGTGGACCACTTTGTCCCGCTTTTGGGGAACGCTGGTCCACTTTATAAATGCATACAAATACTTTTAATATATATATATATATATATATATATATATATATATTCTGAAAAAAAAAAAAAATATATATATATATATATATATATGTTCTGAATAGCTATGTTCTGAAAAAATTCTGAGGCATGTATAAATACAGAATTGTTTAAAAAATATTTTCAGGTGTATTGGATTTACCATTAAAGAGGCGGGGGGGGGGGATGTAAACTGCAAAAGTGGGCCATTGTGTACCAGTTTCAACTATAGCTTGAGAATCAATTAAACCTGCTTTATTCTAGAAATTATATTTAGTAAATGAATATACACCACAAAGGAATAAGTTTCATTTTAGTTAATTTCTGGTACAAAATAGGTTTTGTTGATCCCGGAATACTGAATGCATCCCAGGAAGATTGAATCGCAGAATGTATAGGCTAGCGGATAAGTAACATTTCCGATGTGAAGGTAAAATAAGTAAATGTATTAAAGGAAGACAATAAGGGAAGACATAAAGGAATGTATTAAAGGAAGACAAATGTATAGTAAACATCATACAATTTTATGAAATTTTATTTAAACAATTGATATTTTAAACTATTTAAAAATAATTGTTGTATTAATTATTGCAAATTTGTTGAGCACTTTTCGTAATCATTCGAATGTTTTGTATGTATATTGTATGTTCTGTTACATATATTTACTATTTCAAATTATCATATGACTTATGTTTGGAACAAGCAAGAGTACATTAGCATGTTTCAATATATATTTAATATATAAAAATAAAATCCCTTCATATTGAAGCAGCATTTTGAAAACTGACAATAATTATTTAATCGTAATTACCTTAATTTTTCATTCATTTACAAGGATTTTCAGATTACGGAAGCATAATTCTTTTTCTGTTGAAATATAAAGTATCCTTCTTTTAGACATTTAATTTTTATTATATTTGGATTAATAAGTTATTTAATAATAACAAACATAATTATGTTCAGGATAATTAAAATAATTATTCGACAGGCTTTTTTTTAAATAGAAATAATGTATTGTAAATTATATTTTATTCATTTTTCATATCTTTATATTTAACTTTATTTGAGACTGTTTTTTTTTTATGTTTAGAGCTTAATATTTTTAACACTATATTTGAAATGCTTTAATTCTGCAGAAAATGACAGTAATAGTACTTTAAGAAAAATACCATATTTATTCTTATATTTATTTATTATATAATATTGTTAATTTACTTTAAAAAGTAAATTAGTAGTTAAAGTTAAATGTAATCGTTCTAATTTTGTTTTTTATATTTAAAAATTAAACTTATTACTTATTAATTGAAAATAAATATTTAATTCAAATTATAATGTTTATAATTATCTGAACAGAGCAATTACTGCCGTTTTCACACAATAATCCACTATAATTTATAGACTTGTTATCTGTTTCTTTTTAAACAAGTTGTTCTTTTTTGTGTAAATTAAATAGATTGATTTCGGAATACACTTTATTAAAAAGAAGTCAATACTTATTATGTTGGATAAAACATCGAATTTGGTTCGCTTTATGAGTTAATCAAATCATGGAAATACGTGATTTTGTTCGTTCATTATAAAGTAATAAAATATCCACCTCCTCCCTCCTCCCACTCCCCCTCCCCCCCCCCCAAAAAAAAATAAAAATATCTGAGTCTTTGCAGTTTTTAGACGTGTTTTCGTCTATCCAGGCCATCACCAACAAATGTATAGACACAGAGACGGACATATATATTTTTTTATTAATTATAAATATATATATACATTTGATTAATATGTATAACATACGAAAAATGCGAAAAGTTTTTTATAAAAAAAATTCTTCGTTTTTCTGAGTTGCACCGTTTTAGCCAAATCCTCCTATACGCTCTGCAATTTTGCAAATTTTTTAGTTAATATCAAATTAGATTTAAATTACATATACAAGAAGTAATAAACAATTTTAAAAAAATGTTCATTTGTTCCTTTCTAAAATAATGAAAAGCATTTTGAGCTACTTATTTCAAGAGGCAAAAAATTTTGAGTTCTTAGTAAATAATGTATAAAAATAATTGAAACTCAATATTTTATATTCATCATGGAGAAAGGGAATATTTCCGCTAATATGCATTATATAAAATTATTTTCAGAGAATGCATTTATTTCAAATGTTATTTTTGTATGCGAAAAGGGAATCTGGGAATCATAAGAGGACATTTAACTTGGAGAATGAAAAATTATCTACGTTTATGGATATGAAAGTCGAAAGCTGAAAATAGCACACTTTTAGAGAAGAAACAAAATAATTGCCTCATTATGGTTAAAAGTTTAATCTTCAAGATTTCTACTTGTGGTTCTTGCTGACAGTCCGTGGACGAATACAAAACAATTGGTCATTTGTGTTAAAGAAAATATTTGCATTCATTGGAACAGTAAAATAACAGAGGAAATACATATAACATGAATAAAATATATTTTAAAACAATCAGAATAGCTTATTATAGTGCACTTACATTTAGCATATTGTTTAAATCAGGCAAAATTTCACGTTATAAGAAAGTAGTTTGTTACAGTGGACAGAAAATTGTTTTTAATCAAAAATGAAAAAAATATGCGAGCTCATTTGAAATGAAACAATAATAGAAAACTACATGTATATTTATATTAAAATATAAATATGAAATAGCTATACAATTTCTGATTTCAAAAACAATGAATTATTTGTTTATTACTTTAGTTTGTTATGATTTTTAATATATATATATATATTAGCTTAAAAAATAATAATGAAAAATCTTTTATATTTTTAAACAAAAACATATGGAAATACATCAGTCCCCTGCCTTCATGTTTATATCCCTCTTTTTTTTTTTTTTTTTTTTTTTTTTTTTTTTTTTTTTCATCATAGATGAATATTATCAACTATTTAAGATTTTTAAAAAATGCATTTTTATGCTATCATGTTTAAAAAAAAAATTTAATTGTGAAACATTTCACCATCAAGGCGTAATTTAGGAAGAGATTTTTAGCACAATCGATCTTAGAAACAAACAATAGTTAATAAACATTGACAAAAGAATAAATTTATTGCGATTCGTCTAAATGTTTTGCATATCCTAATTGTGCACAAACTAGTATACTGTGGTGAAACTACTTGCGATGAATGTTTAACAGTCAAACTGTATTGAAGACAACTGTATTGTACATTATCACTCTAACAAATAATATACTGTTCGTCAAACTGTTAGTAATTATAACTGAATCTTATTATTATTATTATCGGAATCTTATTAATCGTAATCTTAACACTGAATTAAAATATCAATAGCTTACTTTTTAGAATAAACTTCTTTAATATAGAAAATTTAGAAAAAATTCTGAATGGTGAAAAATTCTCTTATACGTGACAGGATGCATGCAGTTGCAGGGTATATGTTTAATTAATTTCCAAACTTCTTAACACAGCTGTCAGATTTCTTTTTTTTTTTTAAGATCATAAAGAAAGATAATAGTTTTGCGTTTTCTTTAATTCTGACAAAAATAAAATTCATTTTTTATTTAAATATTTTTGCTCGTTTATAATCATAGAAAAAATAATTTTAAAGTTATTAATTTTAGAATTATTTAAAAACTGATGCCTGCTAAAATAATAACACTTTTTCCATACTTCTATCAATTTAGAGTACAGAAAAGATCACTATTAATTTATCTTAAATATTTACAAAAAGAAAAAAGATTTTTTTTTCTAGGAAAAACAGTAATTTTTTATAAATACTTTGTACTACGAGAATAATATTTACAAGATTTTCCCCTCACATAAAAAAAATAAAAGAAAAATAAAGAAAAGACAGAAAAAGAAAGAAAAAAATTGCTCAAAACATTTTAATCAACATATAACTGAAAATAATTGTACAATGCCTCACAATTTTAATGTGACTTAAGATATATTAATTTAAATAGAATGAATAGTGAAAAAAATTAATTTAAAATTTTTAGTACTTCTTAGACAAATGTAGGCGGTACTACCTAAAAAAAGACTAACTTTTTTTTTTTTTTTTAATCTCTCTAAGAGAACATCTTTTTTATCTAATTATCGTTTTTTAATGTGATTTGCGTCTTCATATTCTTAAAACACCAGAGAATTTTTTTTTAAATCAAAAGTGGATTCTGTATCCTGGACCATCTTAAGCATTTCGATATCTTCTTTTTCCTGAAAAAAAAAAAAAAATACTGTAGATTAGTTATTTTAAATAATGTATTGATTTAGTATGAAAATCAGCAAATAATAGTTCAATTGTACTTTAAGTATTCAAATAATTCTGCTCTCTCTCTCTCTCTCTCTCTCTCTTTTTTTTTTTTTTTTTTTTTTTTTTTAGTTTTGCTGCTGGTGAATTTTTAGCATTAAACATTTCAAAATTTTAGACATACAATAAATAAAGAAATAATTATTTAGTATAATATTTTTTATTAAATAACGTCAAAAAATGTTTTATACTTTTTTCTTTTACACAACTATGACTTACTTCAAGCAAGCAGAACTAAAATCATTTTTATTGTTTATATTGCTTTATGCAATGATTCTTTATGAAATGAAAAATCGTATTGGTAATGTTTCATTCATGTAATTTCTTCTGTTTATACCTATATCGTGAAAGTCTCCTATTTCATATTCATAATTGTACGTTTTTCTTACCACCACATACCATTGTTATCAGTTTTTACATTTCTTGTTTGTACATATTAATGTTTATATAGCTTCGCAGAAGTGCCTCGTAAGTTAACAAGAACTGGAAAAAGGGAAGAAAAATCAACCCTTATATTTTCTGTTAACCTTTGCTGGAAATATACATAATAAGATGATCAAAAATGCGACGTTTGCGTAGATTTGTCTCATGCTAAAAAATATTTAATGAGTCCATAAGAAGGAAAAGTATTTGAAGGCAGTAGCAAGCTATTCTTTTCTTGTACACTTTTTGTTCTTTGTAACAAACCTAACCTGTTTAAAGCAACCGCATGTTAAAAAATAAGAAAGAGCTTTCCAATATTAAACGATCTAAAATATAAAAATGTCATTTTATAAGGGAAGCGAATTGCATCCCCATCGATGTCTGGAGAATGTATGTATTATTTATTCTTCTACCTGATAATGTAAGAATAAAATTCTTCGAAACTCAGTTCCACTCTCTTCATGATTGCCTAGTTAAAACTTTTTTTCGCACGCTATACACCAATCTATTTTGTCAAAATGAAACATGTACTATTAATTATATTTTTTCTTCAAGAAACGAAGCAAGCGAAGCTCCAGTTCGATTTCGTCTTTTATCTCCATAAATTTTCTCTTTTGTTTTAATTCCTCGATCCTCACTTTTTCACCAACGCTGTTTCTTTAAGATTCGGAAGGGTTAAGGAAAGGGTTAAATTGCCTCATATGGCAACCCTGGTGCATTCTCCTGGCTGAAAAGGGTTGCCATTAACCGGAAGCTACTCTTGCAACCCGTCTTAACTGAACAAGAGGGGAGGAGCGGGAATGGTAGAACAGAAAAAATTCCAATTTCATAAAATATGTCGAAGTCCATATTTCAGGGTGCTTTTGAGAAGCGCCGCTCTTTTTGTAGCTCTGTCCTCCAGAGCTTCGCCCCTCGTCTGCGTTGTATATATATATAAAGCAAACTTTATCGATCTGCAGAAAACTTTTTCTGCATTTTTCCTTTTTTCTCCTTGCTTTAAAACTGCAAAATGGAAGTCTTAGACGCGTTGCATTTGAATACCCCAAAATAACTGGAGCTGGACGCTTTTAAAAGAAGTATCGTTTGTGCTTTTACTTAGATATGTGGAAGATAATATTGTTATGAAGTATATTAAATTTGTGGTCAGTGCTGTAACTTGGGTAAAAAAGGAAAGAGGAAAAGAATTTGAGGCTCCAATCTTCTCTAGTTGAACTTTATAACAGGAATTCGTGTTTGTTTTTGAGAAAATAGAATATTTTGCATTCATGAATATAAATGCGCTTGTATTCAAAAATACTTTGCCATTTTTATTTTCGTCTTAACCTTTTAACCCTTTATGCTACAACTTAATAATAATTGATTTGGTTAGAAAGGATCACTTCTGTTTTGTTAACCTTTAATGATACATTGCTAAAATTAATTAATTGTTGAGAGCTACTGTTAAGGTCATTCCTTGATTTTCTAAAACGCCATCTAGATTGAAATTTTGAATTTTCAAGCTCCTACTAAACAGATTTTTTTCACTTGTTGAAGTAAAAGGATATTTTTTCTTAAACGTTTTGATGCAAATATTAATAGACATAACGTCATTTGCTTGTGCAAAAGAAAAAAAAAAGAAAAGAAATTAAGTGGAAAAGAAAAGGAAAAAAAACGCACACACAGAGAGAGAAAGTAAGCCCTATTACCGCATGGGAAAATCGGGACTTTGCCCATGGGCCCGGACCTTAAGGGGAACCCTAAATTCACACATTAATTTATAAAATATTTTCTTTATTTTTCCAATTCTATTTCTTTTATATGCTAAAGTTATTAAAGTCATCTTAAAGTAATGTAGCAAATTATAAAATTATATAAGAGTTTTGTTCTCTGCTAAAGAAGAAAAAAAAAGGTGTACTTTTATTAATTAAGGTATTTAATTTAGAATCGATGGAGCTAAGAATTTTCTTCTATTTATATGTAAGGTGTGAAAACATGTTTATGAATTACGCATACACATATGAGAGACCATTAATTCTATTTGAATAACATCACAATGATTCAAAAGGGGCCCTCTAATTTATCTTTGCCCAGGGCCCCAATTAGTCATAATGGGGGCATAAGAGAAAGAGATGAATGTTTATTAGTTAGTGATTCTCAGCGTATTGCATGAAAGAAAATTAGTATAAGTATTATTTGAACATTAAAAAAATAATAATGCTTAGTAATAAATTACGAGAATTCATGCTGGGATTCATCTTCTCCTATTCTAAAAGTTTCAATTTTTTTGCATTCTCTTTCAATTTTGAGTATATAAAATATTCAATATTAATATACAGTAAAAATTCTGAAAATATTTTTTTTCCTTTCGGTATCATTTTTTGTGAGTACTATGCACTACGAGAATTTTAAAATTTCTTAAGATGGCTAGCTTTAGATTTTTTTTTTTTACTGATGTATTATAAGTTTATAGTTGTAATAAAGATTTGAAACGTTTCAAAATACTTTTAAAAAAATAAATTAAGAAATATTCCTTTTTCTTGTTCTTTTTTAATAAAAATGATAACATTTACAAGATTTAAAAATATAATAAATTACCAGTAATTTGTACTTAAAAATGGAACAAGTTATTATTTTATCAACTATTTATTTCAATAATATTTATTTTGTTATTGTAGTGTATATGAAACATGATATTTAATTACAGTAAAAGCTTTCATAAATCCAATAAGAAAATATATGAATGAATGAGTAAGTTATCTCTGTATTAAATATTCCTCTAAAAATATCTGCAGAGAAAACTTTTCTCTTTCTTGTTCTTAAAACCGATCTTTGTGTAATAAATCATTCACTAATTTACTTTTACTTTAGTTTATAATGTGTTAATGAAAATTTTACAAACACAAAGTAATTTTAGAAAACTCTATCACGGTCAATAATACTAAGCAAGAAAATGGCTGCTTCTTCTTTACCTTGAATTTTACAGCGTGGGAGATTTTTTC
The DNA here is from genome assembly GCA_964019185.1 of Maratus speculifer. Classification (NCBI taxonomy): domain Eukaryota; kingdom Metazoa; phylum Arthropoda; class Arachnida; order Araneae; family Salticidae; genus Maratus; species Maratus speculifer. The sequence continues at coordinate 227,321,553 of OZ025293.1, forward strand.
AAAGTAGATAACGCATGAAGATTTAATTTGAGAAAGTAGCTGTCAGGCAAAGCAAAGTCGGCCATTTTCAACCTCCGCAATAAGCGAATAAGGTTTACATGGTTAAGAGATGGATTTTAATAATTTACTGTGGACTATAAGATGCAGGCAAGACACATTCACATGTGTTAAAGGTATTGTTTAACAAAAACGTTACCTATTCTGTGTCTTGTTTCTTTTTATAATTACCAAAATTCATTTTTATTGTTTATTATTTCTGCAAAATAAGGAAAATTAATTCCTTTTTAACATTTTCCAACAAAGTTGAAAAGTGTTCATTCTTTCGGTTTGTCTGGCCGTCTGGCAGCGCTCTAACTCTCGTAAATATACTCCGATTGACTTGGATTTTTTGGACGTTATTGACATTTACCCAAGCACAAACCTTATTGAAAATGAAGTTTCTACCATGATTAGTTTATTTACAGGGACAGTCAAAAGTTTTCCGTTACATTACGCCCTATAGGGAAAAATAGTTTCAAATGAATTTTAAAGATGTTACAACCTGTCAAACATATTCAAATTTATATACATCTACGAAGTGTACCTATATATGCATTCAGCAAAATATGCAGTAAAAAGAATAGTTATTTTTCATTTACAGGGCCACACAAAAGAATTCCATTACATAATAATAAAGGGGGGAATTGTTTGCACATGTTTTAATTATGACGAAACGATTTCATGTATAATCAAACTGATATACGTCGCTGAGACTTAATATGAGTTTTTTCACGCATAATACAATGTGTATAGCATTCACAGGGACACACAAAATATTTCAAATAGTATATTCTATCCAATGACCTTTTCTATCCGAATTACTGTATATTATATGTATAATGGTGTTAGATGGATGAAATCCATTTTTTATTATAATATGTGCTTTAAAGTTTCTCTAAATGTCTGCACATTATATGGTGTGTATCAATGCTAATAGTTACACAGTTTAGATATACAGGGTTACACAAAAGTGCTCGGAAAGGTTACCGAATATGAGAGTAATTTACTTAAAGGGTGTTTTTAAATAAGTTATGCATTTTTGCATTTAACTTCATTCAGTTTAGTAAGAAATGGTTGTAGGATATAGATAAAATAATATACAGGATCGCCTATGGTTGATAATTTCTGGAAATATAATTTAAGTAGTTTAAATGGAATTTTTGTTTGAACTAAATTTTAGCAAATATTTTTTTGTAATAAAGGTACTAGATAAACTACAAGGCTGAACAAAAGTATTCTATGTTTCCATCCATAAATTATTTTAGTATAAATTGCTGGAGGAAATTCGGGGCTGCTCAAAAGTATTGAAAACATATCTGGCTATGGACCGTAACACCTTATTAACCTGGATCACGAAGTTTCGTTAAAAATTTCAGGAAGTGTTGGAAAGTGTTTCATAATCTATGCTTAACGCATGATTTTTCTTGCTTGTTTTTTACTTTTGTTTGTTTTTTAAATACATATTTTAATTTTAACAAAAAATATGAGATTTTTTTTATATTTCGAAAAAATATCAAGGCTTAATTTATTATTAAATTCAAAAAACAATAATCGTTGTTGTAATGATAACAGTAATAAAATATCCTAGATAAAGACAAAAGGATTTATCAGTCAGTTTTCTTTAAAAAATTGCAATATATTATTATTATTATTATTATTATTATTATAAATTTCTAGTTTCCACTCTGCAATTTTGTTCATCTTTAGCATTCTGGGCCTTTTTTTTATAGTTTGTTATTTTATTTTTATTATTATATATATACATATATTGTATTGCCGTCCTTATAATATGCTGCACAAAACAAAATTTTAAAATAAATAGAAATTAATAACGTCAAATGAAACTTCCTCAAACTGAAAAATATGTTTAAAAAAAGAAAATGTGTGATAATGATATTAAATTTTCTTAAATTTAACCGTGCATATATATAACGTTATTAATTTGGGAAGATGGGGGTCTAGCACATGATAGCCGTAAGGTATTTCTTGGGGAGGGTCATTTATCTTTGTCATTTTTTATCCAACCAATTTTTTCACGTAATTTTTTCATTACATCAATGTAGCATTTATTTTTTTTTTCTTGGGGGGGGGGGGTTTACATATTTAGCGTTATCACTTTAGGGGGAGAGGTGCAGCACTTGATATCGTAAGATAGCTCTTGAAGAAAAGGACATTTATCTTTTGACGTCGTCATCCTTTTTGATCGAACCAAAATTTTCTTTGTTTGGTATATTTTTCTTATTCTCTTCATATATTTATTCTCTTCTTCTTTCTTCTTTCTTTTCTTCTTTTCTGTTTTTTTTCAGTCTGTTATCTTTTTTTACGAAAATTCATATTTATTATTAAAACTTTTAAGTGATTATAAAACATTTCATTTCAAAATTTGAAATATCCTGAAGTTCGCAGTTTCTATTCTTCTTTTCCATATATAATTTGTTAGAAAAACCACGATACTTGTTATATTTACTAGTAAAATTATACTTGTTTCAGGAGCGAAGAAAAAAATAATACAGAAAAATACTCCCTTTAGGTACCTTTCATAATCCTGGTCGCGTGTAGCTTGTGACATGTAATGTACTATCCAAAAGTGACACCATTCTAATGACAATTGTATTCGTTTTCATCGCTCTAAAGGATAATCCTTTTCATGAAGCTCTAAATAATAATGTATTATTTACTGGGGAAAAGGAAGCATTAACACTTTTCTAGGGGTTGTGTTTCACATTAAGCATCAAAATCTCTTGTGGGGACATCCAGGGATGTTGATATTAAACGAAATTTCACGTTCATCTTAAAAGAGGAGAAACAGTATCCATTTTGACGGGGACAGTGGGAACTGTTGATGTTAAAATTAATTCACGTCAACGATGTTCGACTATACATCATAAATAAAAATGAAATTTTCATTGAAGAATTATGGTGTCAATGTGGAAATTAGGAGATACCATAATGGCATCGCCACTAACCAAGGGGTTAAGCTTTAAAAAAAATGAGTAGACAAGCTTAGATTTGAATTTTCTTAGGTTTGCAGAAAACAAGCACATTTAAGACTCAACAGAGTGGAAATCGGTTTATCGAGGTGACTTCCAGACTATTGAAGTATAATAAGTTTCATAGTTCCAGATCAGATGCTACACATCATTATTAGAAATTTATTTATATATTTATATTGAATAGACTTTGTTGTGTTTCTTAGTAGTTTTTCATTGTTATCTATTATTTCCTACAAAATATTTGTTTATTTGCATAGTAAAATGCATTAAAAGATTTTCAAGCATTCAAATGGCTCTGTTAAAAATCATTTAACAAGGAAGAAAGAAAATAATTTAATGTTTATAATGTTGTGGATTATCTTTTGGGATTAGAATTGCGTTTTTGTTCACCCATTAATTCATTATTTTGGAATTATTTGTCTGCGAATATCTTTTTAAACTACTTTAATTTTAAAGCTGTTTTTAAATATCGCAAGTTGGGTGGTCTACAAAAACATTTAAAATAAATAAGATTACAACACTTTCAAAAAACTGAACTACAATTTATCTCTTAAGATTGTTTTAACTGTTTGATTTCAATTACTTAGTTTAAGTTTGATAAATCATCGCAACTTGGAGACTTACATGAATGAAAATAGTTACCTATATTTTTTAGAAATCAAACTGTGCTTTATTTTTCGAAATTATTTTAATGATGCATGTTTCAAAAACCTTTAAATTATATAAATTGGTAATTTTGTGAAAGCGAATTAGTCAAATGCAATGCATTAAAACATTCATTATGCCAAATTTGGGTTTAGTAACAGAAAATCATATGCGTAATTAAAAAAAAAAAAATACATATAATTAACCAGTTTCTCGATTTCTTATTTGGGGAAGCTCTTCGAGACGAAAATTGGAAATTAAAAAAATATATATAAATTATTTCTGCATACTTAATGTTTTAATGCATATTCTTCAAACATAATAAACCAAAATTCTTTTTTTAAGTAAAATAGTGTAGCTTTTAAGCATGTATAACCAATTTTTCCAATTATTTTTAAATGGAATCGTCAGCTTAAAATATATTTATAGTCTAAGATTATTACTATTTTGAGTTGAGGAGAATGTTAGAATGAAAAAGGTAATGACAGACTAAGACATTCATCAAAAATATTCTCTCATCAAATTACAAAAAAGTAATGATGATATGGATTATTTAGTGTTATTGCTTCCAAATTTATTTTAATGATTCATCTATCACCAGTAATTTGAAATAGTTAAAGAAACTAGTGATTTATGTGATTAGATGATGATCATTTTAGAAAATCACCAGTTGTCTTATCTTAAGAATATTGTTAACCCAACTTCAGGGTCAATATCTCAAAATTGCAAAAGTTACCTGTATAATTTATAAACTCAAATGTCATATATTAACCCTCTCATGCATAAATTATTTTTCGTTATTCAAAATCTTTTTTTGTGTGACAAATGAGAACCCATTATAAAATAATTTTATTATTGTGCTGCATACTAGCTATTATCTGTCCAGAAATCAGATTTTTTTTTTTTTCCTTCTTTATAGAGCAATTTATCTGCCATCACATGAGGCCCATATGAATAAGAGAGTGGATTTCATGTTGGTTTCGTTAACATCTGTAATTAAAATAAAAAGACAGGTTTTAATAATTATTTACAATTTATTTTGAATATTAAATGTTCTTTTAGACACAAAAAAATAAAAGTAAAGCAGTTGAAGAACAAAAGAAAGTTAAGATCTAGAAATTTAAGAGTACTTTTAAATATTCTATTCTCATACACCCTGTTCTTCTCAAACACCCTGTTTGATTTTACTTGCTTTCTTTAACATAATAGAAATAGGATCATTTAGCTGGCTGTTATACACAAATACAATGAGTGATTTTTTAAAAAACTTTCAAAATCATTCT